>CM035424.1:109422854-109822854 GCA_020310875.1 Ceratopteris richardii
CTTGCATATATTACACAAATGCATATGCATATATACACGTGTGCATAATAACACATGTATACATATATCACACATATACATATACATGAAACACATATATGTGCATACTAACACATGTATACATATAATACACATGAATACACACACATATGCATACATACATGACAAAAAATTATTCCTCGAAGATAAAGCTATATAATAAATAATTAGGCATATCTCCAAGCTTCATGTTCTAACTTAAACGAACATGATTTCATCTCTCTATTAGGATTCATTGATATTCTAGTTTAATAAAGAAGAATCTATTATCTGATATCTATTCCAATGATTCAAGCTATTGATCGATAACTAGAGTAGAATTTACTATCTGATCAGCTCATATGTTTTGATTATTGCCATCATTTTGGTAAGACATCAATATAGTCTCATCTTCATTATCGTTATTGATTTCATTTCTTTCTTCTATTGTTAAATCTATGTTCTCATGAATGACATCATCTATTGATGGATTAATATTGATTTTTGGTAATTCCTCTTCATCATCAGTAGAGTAAGCATGTAGAGTATTATCCTCTTTATCAAAAAGACTAGTATCATTATCATGTTTAATGATTCTAATTTCTCTTTCAGATGTTGATGTATCAGTATCTGATGGTGAATCATCAAGAGGACTTTCTTCAATCTCTCTAAGAATAAAATGTTCAAACAATGACCTACCTCTAGATTGAACATGAATGACTTCCCACCAAGGATGAGCATCTGGGATTTTATAAGAAAATGCTTGTTCAATATGCCTAGGAAGAATATATGGTTCTTTAGTAGATCGCATTACCTTGGAAGAATCAATTGCCCAAAACCCAGATAATTCCTTTCTCAATGTGGAATTACTATCTTTATACTCGGCTCCAAACCAATCAACCTTCAAAATGACCTATCAAAATATATAAAAAGAAAAAACCATTATTAGGTTCTTTAAAACATAATAAACTCTATCATAAAAAATATAAATTTTTTTCTACCTGTTTGAATGTACGAAATGATATTTTGTAGATATAAACAATCGTTCCCACGTAATCAAGTTCGCCATCTATAAGGTTCGTGTCTTTTGAGCTAGCACATGATAGTTGCTTGAAAGAAGCAACAATACTAGAATCCTCTGTTTTACGTAAAGAATCAATGACTTTGATTGTAATATGCTATCCAAAAGCCCACATATTAGTGAACATTTGAGCTTGCAAAAGAAATTAAATTAGTAAAGAGAAACTAAGATACATATATGAAAAAAACAAAATATTATTAAAATAAAATTACCTTTCGTTCACAACGTATTATTAACTCTCTCCGCTCATCTAAGATTTCTTCATTATTTGCATTGATGCATTGCAAGCGACTATATAGCCAATCCGTGAAAGAATATATTTGTAATCTCATTATTATCGAGATTATGTCTATATCTTCTGTTTCTCCATCTTTTACTTCGGAGATTTTGAAGTTCCTATTCGTACTTGCTAACAAATGCTTGTATGCATTCACTATTATATGCTACAAAAGTAGAAACATCATTTTTTTCTTGAAATGTAAATAAAAATGGAACTCCCTTACCTGATAATACCTCATCTGTTATTTTTGAAGAAGACTCGTTGGTCCATGCATGTGGAGATTCTTCATGAGCTCTTTCAAGGTACTCACTAACATAGTACATGCACTCTTCAAACATCCAACCCTTTGCCATGGATCCTTCTGGTTTTGCTCTTTGTCGCACATAACCTTTTAATATTCCCATAAACCGCTCGACTCTCATAACATGTGTATGTGCGTATATGTGTGTGTATGTTTAGATGTGTGTATACATTCATGTATATATATATATATATATATATATATGTATGTCTATGTATGCATGTATTTATATGTATATTTTTTATGCATGTATATATATAAATAGATAGAAAATTAAATTATACCTCTATAGTGTCGAAATAGATACATTACTCCATCCAAAAAGATTTTGAAGATTGAGAATAAGTAAGCTCGCACTTAGTTCTGTCCAGTGACTTCCTTCATATACATGCTTTAGACATTTCTCTTGAAGATATTTCTCATTTTTTGAAATATCAATGCTCTCACTCTCATTTTGATACCAATCCTCAATAAAATCTACCATGCCATCATCTTCATCATTGTCGCACAAATATTGTACTTTATTATCTTTTGAATATAGGTCTTTCAACCTTGCATATTTCACAGGATCACTTTTGCATAGCCTCCTCGTAGAAGCTTTTGATAAATGAGGTCTTACTGGCAATTGTGAATGTTGTGCAGGAATATCATCAACATCATATGTTGGAATCTACACACATGAATAAAAATCATTAATATTCCATAAATGAATAAAAAGTAAACTTTAAACATAAAATTAAATATATAAGTTATTAAATATGGATATAAAATTTCCGTTCTCTCTCTAGCTAAAATATGCTCTTGGAGGTCTACACCATCCATAATTTACTATGATTCGTCACCACCACGTACTATAGTAATAACATTGACAACTATGTATCTTGATACATCTCTACTCATGTATGGTGATTCATGACTATGTTCATGCTCATCAAATGTGCAATTAGTCCTTGAACTATTATGTAACCCTCGACTAATATTTATTAAACCTGCTATATTTCCATGTGTGTAAGGTCTTCCATCAGTATATAATCTTTCATTTTCTGCATGTGAGATCCTTCTACTAGTAAGGGATGCTGCATTCAAGCATATTCCATAAGTACTCATGCTTTGAACATAATGTGCAAGTCTATGACAATCTCCCCATCCATATATAGGACCACAAAATGACATAAGAGTGACTTCAGAGTATGGATGCACATACAAACCCTCTACAATAAGGAGACCACGACCATCATTAGTAATAGTAGATGGAGCAATCATATAGCGATTACCCCAAAAGTTAAAAACCTCTCCATCTAAAGGAAGTGGTACTCTATTCCATCCTCCATATCTTCTTCTATCATATGTTTGTACTAGAGAACGATCATGAGCTGGCAATGGATAATCTCCAATTGTTTCAGTCTCTAAACCAGGAGGTAGAGGATTTCTAGAAACCTTTGCTTGTAATTGATAAACAACAAGTCCATGACATGTAACAGGTATGTTAACATTCTGAGTATGAGAATTATTATCATCATCATCATCATCATCATCATCGAACAAGTATTCATGTATATCAATAGTAATTTGATTTTGTATATTGCTTTTAAATAAAATAATGACATTAATTTATAAAAAAAATACATACCCAAGCTTATCACATTAATCAGGTGGTGGTGCACGCCCAAATTTACCATATTCTACCTCATGTTCAATACATTCCAATCGTGGTCTTCGACACGTGCCATAGCAAGCATTACACCAACATATAATATGCTCCTGATAGTAAAATGCATCATAATTCCTATCAGAGGACACATGTGAAGTTGTTGCATGGGTAGGAAGTGGTGGAGTGCCCTCTGATTGATCAGAATCTAATTATAACAAGAAACAAAAAAATATATCAGTTATGTATCTATCAAATATATTTAAAATTAAAAGTTTGATATACTTACAGTATATAGCCCTTGCACGATTAGGAGATGGTGGTGGAGTTCCATGTGATTGATCGGAATCTACAAATAATGGTATTTGATATTGACAATCTGATTATTTACATACATAAACATTCACTTATACATATTTACACATACACACATATTCACATATACACATTTACACATACACACATCTTCACATATACACAAAAAAACATTATTGTGGGATAAATGCATGTATTTTATGTGAATGAGTGTATATGCATGCATGTTATGTGTGTATGTATATATGTGGATGTGTATATGTGTGTTTATGTTATATGTATGTATATGTGTATATGTATGAATATATGTCTGTGTATATGTTTGCTTGTACATGTGTATGTGGGTATGTGTGTATATATGTGTATGTATTCTGATTCTTTTTTTTTGTTTGGGATTAAAATAACAAGAGATATTGTATGGTGGAAAAAAATAAGAGATGACTTAACATACCACGTGAGATGTGGAAGGTTTTTTGTAGATAGATACATCTTCACGAGTCATTTCCTTAGCAGAAAGTATACAAATTAATATTTTATATTTATATTTCTCATATATTTTATTAATTTTGTACATTTAATTTATGTAATTCTTTTTTCTTTAAATAAACAGGCTACTGCAATGAAGAGAGTTGAGTCGGGCCACACACCGCACCTAGGCCAAATGGGCCATCATGGTTTTGTAACTACATTTCTAAGTATATGTGTTATTATGAGTATATTTTTTATTTTAGTTAAAATGCAAGAAACTAATCTTTTTTATTTGTTTCAATGCAGCGGTCAATATCCTACAAAACATGAGATTGAGCATGCTACACATTTTGGATATCAGCATTTGAGTGAGTATATGCGAGATCATCTGGATGCATTTGTGAGTATTAGTAAATTTTATATAATTATTTTATTTTTATGGATGTTTTAATTGTTTTACTTATTTATGTTTGTTATATGTAATACAGGAGTATTATGGAGAGGTAGATATGGATGAGATGGAGAAGCATACACAAGAGGGATGATCTTGATCGTCAGAGGGTGCTCACACAGATACATCAGATCATGCGGATGATTGTGATGATGAGGATGAGGATGAGGATGATCATGATGATGATGATGATGATTAGGATTTTTGATTATGACATTGTATATGTATTTACATTGATATATATATATATATATATATATATATATATATATATATATATATATATATATATATATATATATATATATATATATATATATATATATATATATATATATATATATATATAATCTATATATTGTTCATTTCAGTTACATTTTGAATTGTGGGTAATGAAAAGTTTTGTTCTATTGATTGTTATTATTGTTTATATTAAGCATGTGTTTTATTACTTTAATTATATAATTCTTCATATTTATGTGTGCTTGTGTGTATATAAAATGTATATATGCACATGTAGGTATATATCTATATGTGTAAGTGTGTCTATATGCATGTATATGTATGTATCTAATGCATATATCTATGTATATATGTGCATGTATGTATGTGCATATGTATATGTGTATATGCATATATATGCATGTGCATGTGTAAGTGTATATGCGTATGTATGTGTATGTGCATGTGTATGTGTGTATATGTATGTATATGTATGTATGTATGTATGTGCATGTATATATGTGTAATATGTGTGTGTACATATGTGCATGTATATGTGTGTAATATGTGTGTGTATATGAATGCATGTACATATGTATATGTGTATATGCATGTATGTGCATGTGCATGTGCATGTATGTGCATGTGCATGTGTAAGTGTATATGTGTATGTATGTGTATGTGTATGTGCATGTGTATGTGTGTGTATATGTATGTATATGCATGTGCATGTGTATATGTGTATATGTGTATGTGCATGTGTATGTGTGTGTATATGTATGTGTATGTATATATGTAAGTGTATGTGTATATGTGTGTATGTGCATGTATATGTGTATATGTATGTATGTGCCTGTGTGTGTATGTGCATATGTGTGTGGATGTATGTGCATATATATGTGTATATATGTGTATATGTACATATGTGCATATGTATGTGTATGTGTGTAAACATATACAAGTGTATGTATATGCATGTGTATATGTATGAAACATGCATGTGTGTGTGGATGCATTTCCATTTGCATCCATGTGCATGCATGTGAATGTGCATGCATGTGGATGTGCATATACATGTATTTAAGTATATGTTAATGTGTGTATGTGTATGTATATGTGCAATAATGCATGCATGCAAGTGTTTTTATGTGGTTGTAGAAATGTTTTTGCATATGCATGTGTATGTGTGTGTATTTATAAGTGTATGTGCACATGTATTTGTGTGTGTATGTGCATGTGTATATGTGTATATGTATGAACGTGCATCTTCATCATGTATAAGTGTATATGTGCATATCAATAAGTGTGAGTATGCTAACTAATGAAAGTAACACAATTCAAATGATATACAAAGAATGGAAATTATACTCACAATAGTTAGCCATATTTTTTGCTTGGTTAGCTTCTTGAATAACCTGCAATAGAGAGAGAGAGAGAGAGAGAGAGAGAGAGAGAGAGAGAGAGAGAATTCAAAGAGAGAAAGAGGTAAAAAGAGAGAAATAGAGACAGAGAGAGATAATAAGATAGAGATTAGACAAAACAACAATTCTGCAAGTGATTATTTCAACTCGTAAGCATAGTGCAATTGCGAACGTTGGAGAGCTCTTCGATCAGATGCGGATCGAAGAGCCTCCAATGTTTTAATTTTTTCTATCAAAAACCTGTCGTGTAAGCGATGCCAAGGTGTCATAAAGGCCCGTGCAATTAGCATCGCATAAGCGACGTTAATTAGCATCATTTATGCGATGCAAATTAGCATCGTTTATGTGATGCTTTTTTTACCCATCGCTTTAGTGACGCTCAATGTGAGCATCACATATCCCGTCGTGCCACACATTGATAAAAACATCACATTTGTTTCTGTTTAACTAACATTCCGTGCTCGATGCTTCTTGTGATGCTTTATGCAATTTTATAGCACTGAAATTATGTCGCGTAACCGTCGCTATGCATCCGTATTCCTTGTAGTGGCTGGTTGTGTAGACAATCATAAGTCTACATCAGGGTACATTTTTCATTTTGCTAGAGGTGCTATCTCTTGGAGATCTCATCTTCAAGAATGTACAGTTGTTTCCACAATAGAAGCAGAGCATTGTGGCTTTCTCATCTTGCTTGTGATATGGGTTTACCTCAGCATGTGCCTCATTTGCTCAGTGATAGTCAGAGTGCAATTGCTTTCGCTAAGAATCTGGTCTATCATGCAAAGACCAAACACATTGAGGTGAGATATCACTTCATTAGAGATTGCTTAGCCACTGAGTGCATTATTATTGAGAAGGTTCACACTCGAGATAATGCTGCAAGTGCTTTGACTAAAGCTCTACCACGGGATAACTTTCAACAATGTTGTCGCTTGATGGGGGTTACTTGATTCATGATCTTACACAAGCACTTGTATACTGTGTACCATGCCCATCAGGTGGGAGGTATAGTTTGTATACTTACACTCAAGTATTCTTTATCACTCTTTACTTTTCTCCCGTAGTTACTTTGGTCATATTGGCCTTTAGTGGAAGACTATTACTGTTCGTGTCCATGTGAAAGGTGTTGGGTGTGTGTAGAAGTACGAGAAACACACGAGAAGCACACACAAGGAGCACAAACGCAACAAGACACATGGAGAAGATGGATGGCTAGGATAGATCTCTATATTGATGATGAACTAAATTGAAGCAAGAGCTGAATACAATCCCTAAGTACAAAGTACCACCACATATGAATGAATCATGTATGTGGTAACATGGGGAAAAAACCTCTCGCTAGCACTAGAGTAAAAAGTGTCCATGTATAAGGAAGAGGTTCACATCAAAGCTACTCGAGGAACACATACGTGTAACAAACCCCCTGGAGTGAATGATGTGAACACATACAAGGAGTGACAGATCAGCCCTCACAAGGTAATAAGCCTAAAGCTTTGCGAAAAGCTTCAAACTTTTCCTATGGAAGAGCTTTGGTGAATATGTCTACCACATTATCTTATGTAGGCACATATACCAAATCAATATCTCCTGCATGAAGGTGATCTCTCACATAGTGATAATGCACCTCAATATGTTTGCTCCGTGCATGAAACACTGGGTTCTATGCACCAACCGAAGCACTTTGACTATTAGTGAGAATATGCATAACAACATCAATCTGCATGCAAAGATCCATCAATAGGCGTCTTAGCCATATACATTGCATTGTAGCTATGAAAAGTGCCCTATACTCAGCTTCGCAACTCGATGTCGCCACTGTAGGTTACTTCGTACTCAACCAAGATATGCATGAGTCTCCAAGGAAAAATCAGTTAACACTAGTGGACACGCGAGAATCATAACAACCAGGCCAATCACTATCTAAAAAATCATGCAAGCATGATTGAATATCTCTTCCATAAAAGAGACCTAATCTCAAAGTGCCTCTAAGATATCTAAACCCACGTTTCACCGCTTGCCAATGCTTAGTTCCAGGACTATGCATGAATTGACTCAACTGGGAAACTGCATACTGTATATCCGGACTTGTGTTGCATGCATATATAAGACATCCCATAGCTTGTTGATAAATAGAAGTGTCAAATGCATTACTGGAATCCTCAACTGAGAACCTGAATCCTGTGTCAACCAGTGTGGAAACTCGCTTGCAATCCTCAAAGTCAAAATACTGAAGTAGTTTTTCAACATACTTTGCTTGATGCATAATAATCCCCCCCTCAATATATACAAAATGCATGCCAAGTTAGTAGCTCAAAAGCCCAAGATAAGTGACATCAAAAGTATGCTGCAAATCAGCCATAAGAATGTCAAATTTTTGTATCACATGACCCAGTCAAGAGTATGTCATCGACATAAAGAACAAGCACTATAAGATCAACCCCATTTTCGCGTACATAGAGTGTTCTTTCAATTGGACTACATGTGAAGCAAAGAGCAATCAAGTGCTTATGGATTTTTTCATACCATGCACGGGGAGCTTGCTTGAGACCATACAATGCTTTATGCAAACAACAAACCATATGCTGTTTGCCTTTCATTCCAAATTCATGATGTTGCTTCACATAGATCTCTTCTTGCAAATCACCATTCAAGAAGGCTGGCTTTATGTCCAATTGATGCACTTTCCAACCTCGATGGGCAGCCAATGCAACCATGGTATGAATGGTAGTCATGTGTGAAGTAGGTGCAAAAGTTTCCTCATAGTCAATGCCATATTGTTGTGCATATCCTTTGGCAACCAATCTAGCTTTCTAGCGATCAATGCTACCATCAGACTTTCTCTTAATCTTGTAAACCCACTTTGTACCAATGACATTTTTTCCTTTTGGCAATTCACATAACTCCCAAGTACCATTCCTATGTATGGAATCCATTTCTGATTGCATACCACTCATCCATTGTGGATCATCACATGCATCTTCAAAAGCAAGTGGCTCTTCATTACATGCTATTGCAATAAGAGAATAATCCACAGAATTACTTGATGCATGGTGAGAGCTTGATCTTGCTCTACCAAGTAAAGGTGCACTCAATTTGCTGTCCTACAAGGTTTGTTTCAGTTGGTTTGGCATACTTTGTACACTCTTGATAGACATGCGTCCATTATGTAATACATCATCAACATGTACATCATGCGTGGGATGAATTTCATGCTCATTTTCAGCCATATTTTGTCGCAAATGTTCAGCCATATGTGGCTGGAAATTTCCAGTAGCTTGGACATTTTTTGGCTGAAAAAATTCAGCCATGTTTGGCTGGAAATTCTTTGCATTTTTAGCTCCATTTTGCTGGAATTTTTTATCCATTTGAGCCTTAGTTGGCTTGTCTACATGTAGTCAAGCCCACCATTTTGGAACAAAGGCATGAGTGTATCAAACACATCTTGTGAGCTAATTGTTGGCTATTTTTTGCATTCAAGTAGAGGGAAAACTAAATTTTCAACAAATACCATATCTCGACTCACAATAATTGTGTTCATCACTGGATGGTACAAATGATATCCCTTAATTTTAGCACTATAACCAACAAATATACATTTCTTTGCCTTGTGATCTAGTTTGTGACGTTGTTGTGATGGCACAAGAGCATCTCCCAAAAACCCAAACACACACATATGAATAACCATGGGCTTATGTCTGTTCGAAGCCTCATAAGGAGTGATGAATCTTAATGCTTTTGTGGGGTAGTGATTCAACACATAGTTTGCACACCTGACCGCTTCCATCCAAAAATTATCAAGAAGGTGCTTTCCTTTAACCATACATCATGCCTTTCAAGAAGAGTTCTATTTTTATGCTCGGCAACACCATTTTGTTGAGGTGTATATGGCACTGTACACTCGTGTGAAATACCTCTTTCACAAAGAAAAGCATTAAACTCATGTAAAATGTATTCACCACCACGATCCATGTGTAGAGTCAAAAGCTTTTGTGAAGAAAAATTATCAACCATAGCTAAAAATGCTTTGAAGCAAGAAAATATCTCATTCTTTGCTTTCATAGGATACACCCATGTATGGCGAGTAGCATCATGAATGAAGGTAACAAAATATACATGCTTGCCAAAAGATGGAGTCTTGACGGGACCACATACATCACTATGAACAAGCTGCAATTTTCTTCTAGTGTGTGTATGAATATCTTTTGGAAAAGAAGCATGATGCATTTTTCCAAGAATGAAACCTTCACATGCATGCTTTTCAATGGACTCAAGTGTAGGCAAACCAATAACCATGTCCTTCTTTTGCAAGTAAAGCAAACTATTGAAGTTCAAGTGACCAAAACGAGCATGCCAAAGCTCCATTTCAGCCATGGAAGAAGTACGAGCAACCAAGGGATTCGAGGCAGCCCTCTTGTATGTATCCATGCGATACAAACCATTACATAATGTACCAAACATCATGATAATATCACCATTTCTGAAATCATGAACCATACACTTATCATCAAAGAAGTGTACATGAAGTCCAACTTTGGCAATCAATGGAACTGAAATTAAGTTCTTCTTGATATCAGGCACATACATTGCATTTTTCAAGAGAATCACACTTCCATTTGCAATCGTAAGCTTAATTTCTCCTACTACAATGATAGGATAAGAGGCATTGTTTGCACACACCACATGTCCTCCTTTGGGTGCATCTTTCAAAGAGGCAAAAAATCTTTTGCATGATGTTATGTACTTTGAAGCACCACTATCAAAGAACCAATCCGAATAAACCTCACTCACAACCATACATTTAGAATGCAAAGATGCATCATAATGACATGTAACAACACATGTCCAAAAATCTTGAGCCATGTTAGCTTCATCATTCTTTGCATTTGCTGAATTTTCAACAATAGACATGGGGGATTCCTTCTTCTTTTCATTGCGTTTAGCAAGCTTTCTATACTCATCAATAGTATGAAAAGCCTTTGGGAAATATTTGCATCTCTTTTTCATTTGCAAATCAGCATCATTAGAGGAATGAGTGGAAGAGGAAGGTTGAGGCTTTGGTTTTAATGAACCCAAAGCTGAACCATACTTGCTTTTCCCCTTTTGTGAGATAGCAAGTGCTTGCATTTCCTTTATCAAACCACTCCTATTCACTCTAGATTGCTCTTCTTCAAAGAGAAGAGACACAACCTCATCAAATGCATACATATTGGGATTCCCTTTTGCAACCAAACGAAGAGTATTAGCAAAGCTTTGAAAAGATTTCGGTAACCCTTTCAACAATGTAGAATTGAGTGATGCATCCAGAATAATCTCATCTATTTTTGCCAATTGCTCTTTCAAGTCCTTGATGCATGTCACATACACATCGAGGGACTCATTTTCAGCCATACATACATCCTCAAGTTGCTTCCTCAAGTATGCAACACGTGCTTCATTATGCACGGCATACAAAGAAGCAAGAGTATCCCATGCTTGTTTTGATGTAGAACATGACCAAATGTGTGGAACTATGTCAAGCTTCAAAAAAAGCGCAATCAATGCATGAGCTTGAACATCTTTTGCATCCCATCTAAGCTGCTCCTATGCAAGTGGAGAAGGAGAAATCACTGTACTTGAAGAAGAAGCTCCATCTGTGACAGTAGATTGTGAAGTAGAAAAAGCTGCAGGTCTTCGATCTACATGTGTCACTATGTTCCAAAGCTGTTTTGCAATAGGAACATGCTTCATCATGTAAGACCACATTGGATAGTTGGTCCCATCAAGCTTATCTTTAGCTTGAAGTATGCCAAAGAAGTCATTGCTGCCCACCATTTCACTAAAGAACAAGAATGTGATAAAATCTTCACTTCGATGAAAGCTAAAATGAATGCTGAAATTTCAGCTCACAAACCATCACTTTGATCGCAAATCTGACTGCACAAATGGATTCAAAATGGGGGTAAAAACCCAACACACTTGATGAAAATGTTTCTTGGCGCTGAAGTTCACTCTTCTATGCTCGGAAGTCAATTTGCACTGTTAAAAGTGCACGCATATGGCGACACAGAAAACCAAAACTTGAGAAGGAGTTGAACTTGCTCTGATACCACTGTTGGGTGTGTGTAGAAGTGCAAGACACACACAAGAAGAACACATAAGGAGCACAAACACAGCAAGACACACGAAGAAGATGAACGGCTGGAATAGCTCTCTCTATTGACAATGAACTAGACTGATGTAAGAGCTGAATAAAATCCCTAAGTACAAAGTACCACCACATATGAGTGAATCATGTATGCGGTAACATGGAGAAGAGCTCTCTAGCTAGCGCTAGACTAAAAAGTACCCATGTGTAGGGAAAAGGCTCACATCAAAGCGACTCGAGGAACACATAAGTGTAACAAAAAGCCAAATGACCACCAGACACTTCTTTGTATATGTTCTTTAATAAAACATATAGCTGAGACCAGATTGGGTACAATCTCCCTCCACATACTTTGATGGATGAGGCTATTAGAGCATGTGTGTTTACAGGTATTTTTCATTACATCGTGAATAGAAGATACATGAGGGTGGCGCTTTGAAAAGCATGCGTTTATGAAATCTGCTTTATTTACAAAACTATCACTTTCAAGGGATCTACTATTTTTACAAAAACATCGCTTTCTAAAGCGATCTTTCTTTTTTACAAAAAGAACTAAAATAATCTCTTCTAAATCTTCTTCTTAATATTTGAATAAGTCCACGTGTGTTCACACCCTCATGAGTCTTCACCTACTCAATCAAAACACAAATCACATTAAAAACCTCAAGACATTAATATCCATATAACATCCTCTTATTCCATAAATTATAACACTCATATTCTTTGTTGGCTTTTAATCCTGAAAATTCAACCATATCCATGGAACCCACGACATCTTCTCCACCATCGTGATCTTCATATATCTCATATAATGCCTCGGGCATTTCTTCCATGTGTTCATTCTGTGTATTGCTACTAGTACCTTGTACTTCTACCTCCCTCTTTGTTCTCTTCAGTCCATGAGAGGTTACTCATGCAATGTTGGTTGGGTCCATGTGCTCACCAAGGGGACCATGCGAATGGTAGTTTAGGTTTTATAGTAACTTTTTATCAAATAACATGTGCGGTACAAATCTGTCATTTTTTATAAATTTGATACTCTCACTGAGTGCAAGGACATGCCATTCTCTCCTTCCGATCCAAAGATGCCATCTCATACCATGTGGACATGTTAGGATATTTAATTCCAAAACCCTAATTTTTTATTAAACAAAAAATCCTATTTTGTATATATTTAATTTAGTTTAAAAACCATAATTTCTTATGTATTTAATTATACATAGTACATTTTAGTTATATATTGTACTTTTTTTCCTAATTTTTATAAATATATGATTATATATAAGTATAATTAATTATATATATTTAACTTAATAAAAAACTCCTAGCTCTTTTCATATTTATTTATCTATATTAAAATCCTATTTTTTATATATTTGGTATATATATTTGATTGTAAATTGTACTTTTTTCCTTATATATATATGTGTATGTATGTATATGTGTGTGTATGTGTGTGTCTATATATATTTCATACATGTCTAGGCCGAAGCTTGAACCTTGGACCTTCGTCTCAAGAGGCTAAAGTTCAACCAACTGCCCTATGGAAAGTGGACAGTTCGTGGTATTAACCAGTTGGCCACAACCCACATTAAAATTTTCTTCTAGCTCAAGATCTCAAATAGTTTCCATATTTTTTTTTTATTTTTAAAATGGAGGTTCAGCCGAGGCTTACTCCTTGCGCTTTAACTTTGGAATTGCAATTGTACAAGGAAGGGCATAGTACCCATCGGACCCCCCCTTAACGAGTTGGCCACAACAAACATTAAAATTTTCTTCTAACTAGTTGGCCTTAACCTACATTAAAATTTTCTTCTAGCTCAAGATCTCAAAATAGTTTCAATATTTTTTTTAATTTTTTAAATGGAGGTTCAGCCGAGGCCTACTCCCCCGGGCTTTAACTTTGAAATTTAGTATAGTACCCATGGGACCCCCCTTATCCCACAAGAACAAGGGTTTACATAGCTGGGTTGAATGGCACCGGTCGTGACCGCCCGCTAGAATATGCGGTGGCACATCAGCTATATGATTTTTTTAAAATCTTTTTAATGGAGGTCTTTTTAATCTTTTAAATGGAGGTTCAGCCGAGGCCTACTCCCCCGGGCTTTAACTTTGAAATTGCAATTGTACAAGGAAGAGCATAGTACCCATGGGACCCCCCTTATCCCACAAGAACAAGGGTTTACATAGCTGGGTTGAACGGCACCAGTTGTGACACTCGGGTAGAATATGCAGTGGCACATCAGCCACATGATTCATCATTCCAAGTTTTAAATGTCCCTTACAAGTGTTGCCAAAAGGGGTTGAACTCCCGCTCCCATCTGAAGAGGCAAGAGGCCCAACCACCAAGACAGCGGACTGATTGTATGTCTCTATTTCTGCGATAGACACTGAAATTGTCGGTTGGAGATCCAAATTTCGTTTTTGGACCTAAGCCGGATCGATCCAGACAGCAGAGTTGAAGTTTCAACGGAGAATCGGCTCGAATACGACAGATGAATTTGTATATTTTCGCGAAATCTTCGGTTTCGATCGCGTTGAAATAATGGCGCATGTATTCTCGACAGTGACATGATCTTAATCCACGTCGCCCACGGCAGTGAGACCCGCCCAATTCACGTCGCCTTGCCAACAGAATATAGAACACGAAAATTCCTACCGTTCACATAACACACAGCTATGACTGCACAATTGAGAAGAAAGCTTCCATGTCTGTGTTATCAACAGCGCGCTATTCACAAAAAGCAGGAACGCGACAGGCATATTTGTCTTCTCCCTCCACAGAATGCGATTCACGCTCTAGCACTTACATTTGTTTAATGAGATCTCTTGATTTTCAGTGTAAAGCTCAGTAGACTGAGGAGATGGTAAGGTGGGCTGGTCTTAGACGCATCAAATTCTGAAGATATGTTGTTGACGATAATGTTATCCACGTTTCGTCATTGTGATCCTCGTAACAAGGTCGACGATGGACATTCCCTCAGAGAAATTTCAAAGGATCATCCTTATCAGAAATAAAATACGAAGTAGAAGATTGTCCATTGATTGATTTGTCATTACAGCCTACAGGAGACTGTTTATCTACAGCCCTTTAAGCATTGGAAGAGCATCGAAAACGTCTAAGTACCATGTGCCAGATCTCCGTCCTAGAATAGGATAAGCCCAAGGGAAGGAAATGAACACTGCAGAAGAGATATGCAACATGCCATGAAGGAGAATAACCGTGCGCAAGGGCAATATTGTTCTGAACAAAAATCCAGAGCCGCCGAAGAGAGCAATCAGCCTCGAACCGTCTGCTAACAGATCCTCATGATCATCACTGAAGAAGAAGGGCTATGGCAAGCACCAGCAAGTAATCTGCAGTTACGACGGCAGCGCCGCCATCAGGTATGCCGTATCAGGTGGATGCTTAATATCACTGAAGAGAATCAGTGTCACAACCCACAGGAAATCCCTAAAAGCGCTGCGAACTTAGGGTGCAAACAAGATCAAATAGAAATTCTATTGTGCACGCCCACTTAGCTTAGTGCTTTGATGCCTTGAGTCCTTGGGAGGAAGTGTTGAGTTCAAGTCTTGGTTAGACATATCTATGAGTTCCTCAAAGATGGGTGCCTCTACCTTACGAGGTCGGGTGAGTGAGTGTGTTTCCATTTCATTGTTCTCTCAAAAAAAATGTCTTGGTTGAACATACCTATGAGTTCCTCAAAGATGAGTGCCTCTAACTTATGGCAAAAAAAAAAGTCTTGGTTGGACATATCTATGAGTTCCTCAAAGATGGCACCTAAGTGACTGTGTTTCCATTTCATTGTTTTCTAAAAAAAAAAGTCCTGATTAAACATATCTATGAGCTCCTCAAAGATGGGTGCCTCTACCTTATGGTTAAAAAAAAATTCTTGGTTGGACATATCTATGTGTTCCTCAAAGATGGATGTTAACATATCTATGAGTTCCTCAAAGATGGGTGCCTCTACCTTATGGTTAAAAAAAGTCTTGGTTGAACATATCTATGAGTTCCTCCTCAAAGATAGGCGCCTCTAGCTTACGAGGTCAGGTGAGTGAGTGTGTTTCCAATTCATTGTTCTCTCAAAAAAAAAAAAAAAAAAGATCACCACTCGTCAAGGTATCTAGAAATTAAAAAAAAAAGACATCCTTGGTTATCATTTGATTGTAGTTCAATGTGCTCGTTGAAGGGGTCTGTTCAAAGCCCAAGATATGGTATGGGCTAAGAAACCAAAGAAAACGGTCGCCTGATTCCACTATCCAAGAGCGGTCCAAGTTAGCTTCTTATCAGGCCTACTCTTATGGGAACGTCAGATAATTGAAACTTGAATTATGGTTCCTTCAATGGATGCTGAATCTCTTGTATCATTATTGTGAATAAAATTCTTTTCACTCACACCTTGAGTGATGTCATTAACGATCACATAAAAGTTGCATCACCTCCTACATTATTGACTCTTGCAAGAAAACATTAGTAACAGAAATCAAAAGTGTATAGGTGATAGATGACCTCATATTACAATATAGATTTCGTAGTGTTTTACATGTCACAATTAAGATCATAAGGACATCGACACAATTCATGATTAATATCGAAGAATATCAAAAAGCACAACTAATTTCCAACAGGTGTTTACTATATCTGCAAAGTCATCTAAGTCAAGCTTGAGATCGCATGGAATCATTGTCATCGAGAAACAGAAGGGATACTCATCGGAGATTATGTGAGTAGTACATATGGAAAGCATGGAGAACCTTGGCAAGCAAATATCAAGAAGAAACGTAGCTCATTAGAGCTCTGGAAAACTACAACATCGTGTTAGCTATCCACAAATTGCTGCCGTTTTCTTTGTCCACTAGAACTACTCGAGCCCATAGGACTAAGTGTGGGTTCACAATGAGCGGCGGCACAAGCCTGCCAACCGTCTAAGTCAATCAGATGTCGACATTTGGCAATATGACCATTCACATAGGGCGGAGGCATTCAAAAAGTTTGCCTCCACATCACGAAACAATTCAAGGAAATTTGTTTCGGCCTCCCCCCCTCGCCCCTTGAGCGTTCCAGACTCCAAATAATTTAAAATGATATTATTTTATTACTTTTGCTTTTTCAATTGTGACATGCACATATACATTTTTTGCTATTTCATTGTTCACACAAGGAGACAGCAGAAAAGAAGCTTTTTTATATTTCCACCTTCCTATGTGCACATGTGAGTGGTGGCACTACTAATTTTTTTGCACTGTTCCATGCGGAATATAGCCAAAAACACTCTCAATTCCACCGGGCTTGTGTGAATCCACCCTAAATCTTATATTGATATTAAAGAAAGTAGCAAAAAATTATAATGAAGAGGTAGCAGTTGAAGATGTATGTAAAGAGTCTTTGTACCTTTAAGAATGCAAAGCATCTTTATGGACTTAAGAAACTATAATGAATAGGTATATGCCCTTTGTTAGTATATGCCCTTTCAATCTAGCCTCTCAAGTTAAGGAACAAAGGAATGTTGGCAATCAATAAGCATTCATTGCTTCTAGTGATTGTTGGTGAATTCAAGCGAAGGAAAAGAAACCAAGCGAAGGGAAAGACCTCATTTAGAAGTTATACTGTTTCTAGAACTATATTAGCTTACATCTCTTGGTTACATCATGTGCACGATTTGGAATTAAGAATGGAAATAGAATTGGAAGCTTTGAATCCAATATGAGAGAGTACTCTTATAAATATATTATTTATTACCATTTAAAGCAATTCTTCCTACATTGGCATCCTAGAATGGCTAACATACCTTCATGGAACATGTGAGACCTGTTGAAGATAAAAATACATTAAGAGCCTATCATTTTCATGCGTATCCAAGATTCCATTGAGTGTTCATTGCAGAAATGCAAACTACTATGAGCAAGTGGTCAAGCACTACATTTTTCGCCCATCTAAGTACAAACCTTTTTTTTTTTTGTAAAATGAAGTTCAACGGAGGCCTAGTCTTCCATGCTTATATATATATATATATATATATATATATATATTTGTGTGTGCATATGGGGAAAAATGAACCTTCCTTTTTTTTTTTTTTTTAAAAATGGAGGTTCAGCCGAAGCCTACTCCCCCGGACTTTAACTTTGAAATTGCAACTGTACAAGTGAATGGGCATAGTACCCGCGGGACCTTCCTTGGGCTTTTTAGATTTAGAGCTGATTAAGGTCAATGAGAGGAGAGCACTGGCCATACTCTAGTCCCTTAATCTACTAGACTAGGTGTAGGCTTCCATGGTTTTATTTTGGTCAAAGGCATCAAAACAACCATATAACTGTGGTTTTGTAGGCGTGGGTAGTTTGGGAGATCTCGAAAATGCATATCAAACTTTGGATTGCCTAAAAGATCCAAGGGTTCATGTCATTTTGCAAAAGTCAAGGCAGGATAGAATATAGACCCTTGGATGAAGAAAAGAACGTGTGGCTTAGATGCATTGCCATTGGAAAAAGGCGCGCATCATTGTGGGCCGTTGGATTAAGCACCTCATCCAATTAAATAGATTGAAATCTGAAAGGGAAGGCACCTTTTATCATGCACCCTTGGATTTGTGGGAAATCTGATGGCTCACATTGTTCTTCTCTCATCAAATGCGCTTTTCAACATAGGCCTTAGGATGGAGGATCGATCAGATGGTTGACAATCAATTCTACCTTTTCATGCTTTAAAACCTCTGTCCTCCCTTTGATTGGAGGGTGAGGGTGATTAGAGGGTCCTCATCTCCTCTAAATGAAGATCAGCACCATTTGCGCTACACCATTGGATGGTGGACAGATCGGACGCTCCAAAGCTCTGCAGAGAGTTTGCACAAGGGACCACGACAAATTTTGCATTAAATGCTTCTTCCAGATCTGAACACTAGACATCGATTTGAAGGATCCAAGGGCCACCATTTCATCCGTTTGAAGAGTCCCTTCAAGAGTTTGAATAAATATTTATTTATTCTACAAAATTACTAGTGGTTTTGGATATCTCTTTAATCCTCTTTTAATCCCTAAACATTAGGGATCCTTACAAGGCCCATCCAAGGCTCACTTTTTCCCCTAATGGTTTATTTATTTAGTTATTTATTTTTTGATGAGTGGAGTATGGAGTGTATTTATAAGCACATAGTTATGCATTCTTGAGAATTGAGAATATTGATGGACCACACAAATTAAGCACACATGTATAAGGATGAGTTCAAACTGAGTGAGTGATTGAAAATGTCCCAAAATATGCTAGACACAAGTTAAGTTTCCATGATTTCCCCCATCCATTCTCCTTTGTTGTAGAGAACCATCAAATGATCTCTTACTTTGTTGCTTTTAGGCGCATGCACCAAATAAAAATCTTTCCATTTGTTAGCACAAAGTGACCACCCAATGTCTCTAAACCCATTTTAACACCACATATACACATGTGGTGGCATCGCAACTCATTCTTATCAACGCATCCACATTCTATCACATATATACCATATAATATGCTATCCATCGCCCCAAAACATTTATCAATTTTAGATTATTGATTTGACCTTTTTGGGAAAAACCAAGAAATCTTATACTATGGATTAAAGAAGCAAGTTATCCACATACAAAAACTACTTGATATGTTTCTTTTCTCTATAAACTTTGCATAGAATTTATCAAAGAAATACAAAATCCCGTATGGAAAAACAACCATTTTGTTTGAATTAAGTGAAATGTTTTCATAGCATGACACCCATGCTAAAAAATAAACAACCATTTTGTTTGAATTAAGTGAAAAGCTTAATCTTAATTTCTAGGCTCTCTTGATCATAATACATTGGATTCTTGACATTTTATTGTGGTTTCTTTTAAAGCTAAAAGATTCATGCACTAAACTTCTCCTCCAGTTTCTCTCACTTTAACTATAGGATTCAACTTAATTTCAAGCCTCTTTCACTCATAAGAGATTACATGAAGTTTGAGAATATTCTAGTTATCTTTAGCTTATCATACATATAAAGGATTACATGTTCTAACATATTTAGTTAGAGGTTCGAACTTAAGTTTGCAAAAGCTCTACATTGGTTGTACAAACTGTATAACTTGAAACTCCACAAGAAGTTCAAAGAGGCTCAAAATTTGTGCTCTTGGAGGCTTGAAGTTTGATCTTCTTCCTATTCCTTGCGCTCATTTCTAAAAGTCCAACCACGTTTTTAAGAAAAAAATAGAATATACCTTTTTCCTGAGAAATTCACAAAGAAAAGATGTGATAATCATAGCTTAAGTAAAAAAGCTTTGAACTGAGTTTTGTGACACATATCTCATAGAATTCACATAGGCTATGTGGATGAGAGTCTCAAACTTAAGTTTGAGCCTCTAACCCCAAGAAACTGTTAGCACGCGATGCTCTAACTTAAGTTCAAACCTATATCATAATGGATTAAAGAAGTTATAAGGATGAGACTCTCAAGCTTAAGTTTGAGCCTCTCCCACTCAAAAGACTAGAGGCTCAAAAATTAAGTTGGAACCTCTCTCAATCAAACATGAATGGAGGATAGAATTTAAGTTCAACAATATTCCTATTATCCAAAACTTTTCTTATTGGCAAATCTTAGAGGCCTGACCTCAAGTTTGTGTGTTCTTCAAAATTGTTTCTTATAACTAACTCAAACTTAACTTCAAGCATCTTATTGTCTGAGGCTCTCTAAATTTTATGAGATGGGCGAGTTGAAATTGCATTGTAGCCTCTTTCACTCAAACAATAGGCTTGAATTTAAGTCGGATCCTCTCTTATAATAAATCTTACGAGTATGAGAGGGTTGGAATTCACTTTGAGCCCCTCGCACTCACAAGTTTAGAGGCTTGACATCAAGTTGAAGTCTCTCCTACTCAAAGGTGAACAGAGCCTCAAATTTAAGTTGGATCCTATTCTCATTATGATAAGCTTCTCGTCATTGTAAAAGCTTACAAAATTGAACTTAAGTTTCAATTTCTGCATGAGCCTCTCCGAATCATAAGATTAAATGTTCAAACTTAAGTGAGAACCTCTTCCACACATACGTCAATAGAGTGTCAAACTTTATTTCAAGCCTCTTGTAGTCATCTAAATCTAGTGCTTCCTTGATATTTTAGCTAGAATAGATTTTATCCAAGACTCTACATCATGGAGAACACTTATGAACAGATTGTGGCTTCACTTCAGAGTCAGGAACAAGCCGAGGACTTAAATCATTGACAAACACAAGTTGAGATGGGACATTCCGTGCATATAGGTGCACTCATTCAAGAATTATAACTTAATGAATCAGGAGTCTTCAAGCAAATCAAGGAAGTATTCAAGTAAACCAACATCCCTGTTTAATGGTTATCACACTTAGTTCCATTGGTTCCTACAACAAGTCAAACTCTACATCCCTATGTAGCCTTATAGATACCTTGATGAGGCATCCAAGGTTGGTTTAATGGGGACCTTGCTCTATGGTCAAGCATTATCATGGTTCACCCCAATCTTGAACAAGGACATGGTAGTACTTCATGACTATGATGGTTTTCTTTGAGAGCTCAATGCCATGTTTGGAGAAGGAAACACGAGTCGAGTGGCAAAAACAAAACTATGCACATCAAGGTAATCACCATGCCTCTTCCTATGCATCAGAATTTAGGAAATCGATATGCGATCTCACTTGGCATGAAGATTATTTCATAAGCCAATTCAAATGGGGTTTAAGAGATGATGTGAAGGAGCTTCTTCTTACGATGCTAGAGGTAAGGACTTTAAAAGAATACATCACACAAGCCATTCAATGTGATAACCACCTCTTTGAGAGGAAACAAGAAAAACAAATAGACAGAAGACTTTGACAATGGAAACTCTTCCAACCTGATCCTAGAGAAGAATCTATGCCTTAATCTATGTAGATGGATGTAACCACATTCCAACCTCTAACTCCAAATGAAAAGCAAAGAAAGAGAGATAACAAGTTATGCCTCTATTGTGGAAACCCTGGCCATATTGCAATCAATTGTTCCAACAAGAGTACACAAAATCTTAAGTTGTAGTAAGTCCTATGGATCATGGAAACGACAAAGTCTAGTTGAAAAGGATATTATACAGTCAAACTACGATATAAGAAAGGGTCTTGTAATTCCACCAAAACCCATAAAAACATGCATACTTGTGCCAAGTTGATCATACCTAAGAAGATCCTTTCACTCACAATGCTAGTGGATTCAAGAGCCTCGTCATGTTTCATCGATGAAGGATTGGTTAAGAAACACAAGATTCTAGTGCTCCAAAAGGACAAACCAATAGTAGCTGAAGTAGTGGGTTGATGACCTCTAGCATTTGGGAATATTATCAAGTAAACGACATATGTATTAATGTTATATCAAGTTTGATAAACCATGTTACCATTGGGATGCCCTGGCTAAAGAAACATAATCTAGACATCAATTGGGACAAGAAAAAAATCACTCTTTGGGATATCCAAAAGAACCCAACATATGTACGAGCCAAAGCATTTCATGCATGGAGTACACAAGGAACGAACATATATCATTATGTCATACTAGCTTGAATTGAAGAAAGATGATCCAACAAAGCTACTTAGTCAATACCAAGATTCTCAAGATGTCTTTGAGAAGGAGAATGGAGATATCCTCCCAGAACAAAAACCTTATGATTGTGCCATTGAACTTCAAGAAGGAGCACAACCACCCTTCGGACAAATCTATACAATATCCCTAGAGGAACGTACAAAATTACGTAAGAGTACTGATGAGAATCTAGCCAAGACTCAAAGTCTCCTACATGAGCCCCTATGCTATTTGTGAAGAAGAAGAATGGGACTCTCTGAATGTGTGTGGACTATCTATCTCTCCCACTCAAAGGTGAATAGAGCTTTAAGCTTAAGCTTGAGCCTATTCCTATCACTTAAAGCCTTTCATAGTTGTATTAAGTTACAGACTTGAACTTAAGTTTGAAGTTCTCATGTTTGAAAATGTTTCAAAAGTAACATAAAGCCTCTTGTCGTCCTAAAATCTTTGAATTGTGTGAAATTTGGCGATCTAACATAGTGTGATCATCTCACACTCAAAGGTGAAGATATTCTCTATGTTTAGTTCAAGCCTATTTTGACTATCTAGAGCTTCAGGATCGAACTTAAGTTCCATGTTGTGTTTCTCAAAATGTTTCGTCTTAGAGACTCAAACTTAAGATTGAGCCTTTATCCTCGCTTATCTTTTCAATTTTCATTTTGAACTTAATTTTGAGCCTCTTCCTCAAACTAATTTTCCTTCAAGACTCAAAATTTATTTTGCATCTCTTACCTTCTTAACTTTTCTTAGTTGTATGGGATACATTGCTCAAAATTGAGTTCCAACCTCTTTCATTTAAGCTAGAATCGTCACATCTTTCTTTCCCAAATGCTCAAGAAAATAGAAAGTATATTCTTCTATAAATTTTTTCAACTTTGTGCGACTTAGATAAATGAGCTTATAGAAAAGAAAGAGGCTCATACTCAATATGGAGCATATAGCAAGTTTGACTCCTTTGTGTATCAATTAAGTTCAAGGATGCTATCCAAGTAAGAAAGTCTCAATCTTAAGTTCAAACTCTAGGACAATCACAAGAGGCTCAAACTTAATTTTGTCCCTATAACCTTATGAGTGCGAGAGGCTCCAAAATTACTTCAGATCTTTGAGCTCTTTTGAAGCGAAAAAGATTAATCTTAAACATGATATAGATGTAAATGTTGAACCCTATCATAAAAAATACACAGCTTGAATTCCAAAGAGAATCAAGATGAGGTTCAAAACCTCTCTTGTTTGACAAGAGGCACCCTTATATAAATTAATGACTTCTTGTCTTGGATCCTTCTATAAAGACGTACATTTATTGAATCCTCTTTCATTTTTTCAAGCCACATGTTGCGGGTACCATGGTTCCAAATTTAAAAAATTAGGCATAGTCTTTCAATAGGATGTCTAGAAAGAAGAAATGGGGTGATGATCCCACAATATAATTTGAATACTTCAGCTACAAATATCTCATTGCAGAATCTTGGGTGGCTTATCTTGAATTTATGGATCATTGCATATTGTCCTTCTCCCACAAAGGTTGTATCCTAGCAGTGAATAAGTGAATATGGGATCAAACATAGATTACTAGATAGAATTCATATGCATATCTACAAATGATTGTAAAGCATCTTTATTGATGTTCTCTCTCCTTGTTTGATAGTGTTTGACCTCACTCACTTTTTTTCTCTTCATTGTTTCATAGTGCAAAACAAATTTTATTTTGTCTATAAATATTTCCATTGCTGTGATACTTGATGCCAAAGATTCTACAACTTTAACTATCTATCCAAATATTCACGTGGGCCCTTTGCTCATCTACTCGTCTAATACTTTTGCTTCTCGATACCGTTCGAGTTTCTTTCTATATTTATAAAGTTTGTCTTACATAATTAATCAATGAACTCTTTGTAATTGGATACATGCATTCATAGTGTTCTTTTACGCTCTCTAATATCATATAAGTAAGAGTAAATGAATTCTTCTAGAAATTTTTTCTCATGCTTATTGATTTTACCTGCCATCTGCACAAATATAACAAATAGAATATCATATAAATATAACATAATTAATATTATTAATCTTTTACAGACTACACTTATTCATAAAAGAAATAATATAAAATTAGACTATCATATGTAAAATTATAGATAGTTAAAGACATATTTACATAAATACAATAGATAGATAGAAAATGAGGTAGATAAATAGATATATATGATAAATCTATGTAAATGTGAGTAAAAATATGTATAGATATATGAAACTATAGATAGATGGATGGATATTTAAATAGATTACTAAGTGAATGGAAGATAGATGAATGGATAAATATATGAATAGATATATCAATAAGTGAATGGATAGATAGATGAATAAACAGATAGATGGATATATATAGATAGATGAATCATTGAATGGATAGATACACAAATAAACAGATAGATGGATATATAGATAGATAAATAAATAAATGGATGAATATGTTCATAGATAGATAGCTAGAGAGATGAATGTATATGTAGATAGATAAATGAACAAGTATATACATACGGAGATATGTAGCTACACAGATAGATGAGTGTGGATGGATACCTAATTAGAAAGTATTGTTATAATATTGAAGTGAATCTATGTAAATATTATGAACATAAGAGTCAAGTATCAAAAATTTAGAATAGCTCATATACACTTCCTATACTATGTTTAGAGGCTGTAGAATACATAGAAAGCACAATACACAGGGAGCACGAACACAGACTTCTTAGGTGTTACAAATATAAAGAAGTGTCCAGTGGCCATTTGGCCTTTCATATGGACACTAATAATAACAATCTCCCACTAAAGGCCAATATGGCCAAAGTAACTATGGGAGAAAAATAAAGAATGAAAAAGAATAATTGAGTGTAATTATACAAACTATACCTCCCACCTGATGGGCATGTTACACAATATACAAGTGATTGTGTAAGATCATGAATCAAGTAACCCCCATCAAGTGACAACCGTGTCGAAAGCTATCTTGTGTTAGAGATTTAGTCAAAGCATTTGCAACATTATCTCGAGTGTGAACAAGAATAATGTGCTCAGTGGCTAAGCAATCTCTAATAAAGTGATACCTCACCTCAATGTGCTTGGTCTTTGCATGATAGATCGGATTCTTAGCCAAAGCAATGGCACTCTAACTATCACTAAGCAAATGAGGTACACGCTAAGGTAAAATCATATCACAAGCAAGACAAGAAAGCCACAATGCTTCCTTACATTGCACACTTGCTACAACATACTCTGCTTTTATGGTGGAAATAGCTGTACATTCTTGAAGACGAGATCTCCAAAAGATAGGACCTCCAAGAAAATGAAAGATGTACCCTATGTAGACTTAGGATTGTCTACACAACTAGCATAGTGAGAATCTAGGTAACCAATAATGGATGCTTTCCCTCTACCTAAGCATAGGCACTTGTCTTTAGTGCCACTCAGATATCTCAAAATCATCTTGAACACTTCCCAATGTTTCTTGCCAAGATTAGACATATATCTGCTCACAACTCCCACTGCAAATGCAATGTCTAGTCTCGTAGCTACCATAACATACATGAGACTACCAACAACAGACTAATAGGGAATTTTTTTCATGAATGCATTTTCCTCATCTTATTTAGGGCAATCATCCTTTCTCAATTTCACATATGTGGGTAAAGGTGTACTCAATGCTTTTGCACCCTACATATTGAACAGGTGAAGTACTTTTTATATTTACTCACTTTGAGACAAGTATATGCATCTTTTACTCCTATCACGAGAAATGTGCATGGAAAGAATATGTTTGGCATCCCCCAAATCCTTCATATCAAATGTCTGACTCAACTTCTTTTGTAGGATTGACAAGTCAAAAGAGGACTTCCCAGCAATCAACATATCATCGACATAAAGTATCAAGCATATCAAGCTGCGATCTGAGCATCTCTTTGTGTAGAGACAATGATCCTCATTGCTTCGAAAATAGCCTTGAGACTTCATAAAAGCATCAAACATTTGGTGCCATTGCCTAGGGGAATGTTTAAGTCATACAAGTTCTTCTTGAGCTTACAAACTAGACTTTCCTTGCCAAGAACTACATAACCCTCTAGTTGTTCCATATAGAACTCATTTGTAAGATTTCCATGCAAGAAAGCAGTTTTCACATCCATTTGGACTAGCTCTAAGTCCTCCATTGCAATGAATCTAAGCAACATGCATAGGGTAGTCATCTTGACCACTAGAGAGAATATTTCCTCGACATCAACACCATGTTGTTGCTTAAAACCCTTTGCAACAAGTCATGCTTTATACTTTGGAGAATCACTTTTTGATGTGAATTTTAGCTTATATACCCATTTACATGATAAAGCTATCTTGCCCTTTGGCAAAGGTACTAAATCCCAATTACCATTCTTGTGAATAGAATCCATCTCACTCTTCATGACACTCTCCCACTTGACATGATCCTCTGTCTCCATAGTCTCTTTGTAGCAAGAAGACTCACCAGCATCTTTTAGCATAACAAAATGTAAACCTGGAACATATATGTTAGGTGGATGTGAGACACATGCAGAGCATCTTAGTGGTTGCTGAACAAGAACATGTGCAGGCTCATCTGATCGGACATTCTCTTGAACGTCCCTATGTGCAGCACTTTTATGCATGCTAACTGGAGGACTAGTATCCTCAAAAACCACTCCTCTCACTTCAAGCTCCTTAATGGGTTGTTTATGCATCTTAGAATCATTGAAAATGGCATCACTACTTTTGATCATTGACCATGTTTTAGGATCCCATAAGCGATATCCAAATTGTCCTTCTCGACCATATCAAAGAAAAATGCTTCTCTTTGACTTATGGTCCAACTTTTGTCTAAGATTCTTGGGTATATGAACATATGCTTCACACCCAAAAACTCAAAGATGATCATATTATGGTGGCTTCCCTGTCCACAACTCTTGTGCCACTTTCAAAACTTTGGAAGTACTAGGTGAAAGGTTAATCACATGAACTGTAATCAATACTACTTCTGCCCAAAAGCCCCCTGTGAGGTTTTTATGATGCAACATAGAAATTACTATGTCTTGAATAGTTCTATTCATCCTTTCAGCTACACCATTTTGTACTAGGGTATAAGGAGCTATAAAATCTCTAAGAATCCCTCTAGACTGATAGAAAAGGTTTAACTCATGTGAGGTATACTCACCTCCATTATCTAAACATAAAGCCTTAGGCTTCATTCTTTTTTCCTGTCTCAACTAAAGCAAGCCATTTTCTGAAAGTAGGGAATACCTCATCCTTTGATTTGATAGGATATACCCAAAAGTTTCTAATAACATCATCTATGAAAGTGACAAAGTAAAGAGAACCACCTAAGGACCTAGTGGGCATAGGACCACACACATCTGTATGAACGAGATCTAAAGGCTGAATTCAAGAGTCAATGTAAAGAGAACCACCTAAGGACCTAGTGGGCATAGGACCACACACATCTGTATGAACGAGATCTAAAGGCTGAATTCAAGAGTCAATGTGAGTTCTATGCACATTTTTGGTTTTCTTTCCATCTTGACAATGTTGATGAAATGAAAAATTAGAGAAAGATAACACGGGTAAGTAGCCAAAACGAGAAAGATTTTCCATTCCACTATAGCATATATGGCCCAAACGACCATGCCAAACACAAGCCATAGTTTGTTCAATAACAGCTAACAAGTGTTCTTTTTTGTGATACAAATAAAGAATAAAGTGAGCCAACTTTGCTTCATTTTGCAATAACCATATTGCCCTTTGATATACAAAAGGACTAAGCATAGAAGACCAACTTGTAACCAAGGTCATCACGTTGACCAATTGACATGGAACTACGTGATAATTGAGGCACATGGCGTTCATTATGCATAGTAAATTTTGAACCATCAATGAACTGCACAACAACATCTCCAATCCCCACATCACACTGCCAAGAGTCACCAAGTCTCATGGTACCAAGATTCTTTGCTGCATAATTTAGAACCATTCACTGTGTTGTGTCACATGGAAAGAAGCACGAGAATCTAGCAGCCATGTGTGGGAAAAAGAATTAGCCATAAGAGCCTCAGTTGGCATAGTACTATCAACTCTCAACACAGCAGCATCATAAAAAATAGCATTAATTTCTTCAATCTTCATAGTCGAAGTAGATGGTGTAGGTAACTATTTAACATGCCCATCAACATTCTATCCTTTACCTTTAGCATTCTTTAATTCATAACAATCTTTCTTCATCTATCGTTTCTTATGACAGTAATGGCATTCAATATCCCTCTTCCTTGATTTACGTCTACTGTTATTCCATTAACCATTCTTTTCCTTGTTCTTGCTCCTGCCACGCTGCTGATTCTTTCCTTGGTAAGAATCACAAACGTTGTATGCATCTCCACATGAGTGCCAACCATAGATTTTCTACAAATCTCCTCACCCAAGAGCACTCCTCATATGTCATCATAGACGAGTTTAGCACCAGGTGCACTATTGCTAATAGTTGTGCAAAACGTATCCCATGATGATGGCAAGGTGCATAACAACAATACTGCTTTCATTTCATTTTCCATATGCATTTTTTGAGCCTCTAACTGGGAGAATATAGCATCAAACTCATTTACATGAGCAGTAACACTATCTGTGTCCTTCATGCATAGGTCATATAATTTTCTCATCAGATACACTTTATTTGATGGCATCTCCTTTTCATATGTATTGCATAACTTCTTCCAAAGCTCCTGTGCACTTTCATAGTCTAATACTATAAAATAAACCTTATCTGCCAGGTGCAAGCAAATTTTAGACCTGGCCATTTCATGACTCATCCCAATCACCTTCATTCATGTCATCAAGCTTCTTTGAAATTCCATTTACTCCCTTTCGTTTCCTCCTTTGAATCAGCACATCCTTAATCTGATTCTTCCATAGAGCAAAATTTGTGCCATCAAATTTTCAGATCTCAAAATGGTCTCTGCTTACAAGTTATAGCTCGTCCTTAGAACATTGGCAGTAGATCCTGATCCACTAGATGTGCCTAAGAACTCTGATGCCATGATGGTAGAGAACTGAATAGAATGGTAATGCAGCTATAATATTCCGAACACCAATGAATAAGTATATCAAGGAGTAAATCCACCACTCTGTAGTTGACAAAGCTAAAAATCTAGAAAAAATTTGTCAGAGTTTCCTCTGCAAAATGAGCATATGACTAGTGTTAAAATAGCATAAAACTGCAAGTACTGACATGTTTACCTGCATGGTGAATCATTGACTCCACTGGATATAATCAGTTATCCAATAGAAGCCAACTAGGCTTATCGAGCACCTATAAACAACTATCATACATCTCCTATGGCGAGGCTGGGTAAGTCTTCCAGTTGCATCACCAAAGAGACCCCGACATCTGGGTGTCTCCCAATTAAAAAAACCTCACCACGACACTCTATCAACTGTAAAAGGATTTATGCGAAAACGTAACCACTATATCAATGACCACATGGATGTACATAAGGGGTATCCACAGAAGTGCACATGGTGTGTATGTGCTCTATATATGGAGTACAATTACACTAAATGGCTGAATGCATAGCCAAAAAACTAGCCAACAACACCTGCAAGTGTCTATCAACTCTGATTTTTAAGCTCAAAAACCTGCATAAATTTGCAGCCGTTGCTCCCACCAAAACTGAAAACCTTTCGATAACCTATAGTTTTACAAGTGTGGCTGAAAATAGAGCCCCAAAGTTTTTATATTTATTGTCGTAGAAGTACATAGAACACTCTTCTTGATGTTCTCAGAACTGTGTGAAGAGAACTATGTGCAAAAGTACTCCAAAATGGCTCCAAAAGACACCCCAAAAATGCTTCAAAGAGAGGCTTTGAAAGCAAAGAATGAAGCTTTGAGGGACCAAAACATGTTCAAGGTAATGTTAACCTTAGTCTCTCTCCTTCTTCAGAGACCACAAGAGTGTAGCTTAGTGGCAAGAGGTTTCCACCATTAAGTGAGCTCCAGGAGGAATAGTACTAGGATGGGTGACCTCCTGAGAAGTATGAGGAACCTCTATCTTCCTTGATCATTGAGGTGCTCCCTCGCACGTAGCCAACAGTGCCCATAGTGACTTCAGTGACTTGGATGACAAGGTATGCCAAGGCCTATGCCTTGGTTGCCGCCTTAGTCGTAAGCCTTGGGTGGGTGGGCGGGTGCTCCCTATGCTCGCATAAAAGGAATAAATCATTTTTGTAGAATTGCTCTAATAATAGTGAAGTATTTCGATGGTGATGCACTACAATGCGCTCTCCTTCTTGAGATCTCCACGATGATATCCTCGGAGTAGAAAACCGAGCTCCTAGGGCTACACACGCTACTCCATACAGAGGCTATAGAATATGCAAAAAGCATAGTACAGAGGGAGCATGAACACAGGCTTCTTCGGTGTTACAAATGCCATCTAACTTACTATTTGTGACTGACCAGGCCATTATATGTTTTATTAAAGAACATATACAAAGAAGTGTCCAGTGGCCATTTGGCCTTTCACATGGACGCTAACATTAACAATGCATACGTGAACACATGCATACATGCATACACACACACATATATGCATACATACACACATGCATACATACGTGCATGCATATACACACACATACATGCATAAACATACACACATATGCATGCATAGGCATACACACAAACACATGCATACACACATACACATGCATACACGCATACACATGCATAGACACATACATATGCATACACACATATACATGCACATACATACACACAAATAGATGCATACACAAATACATACATACATAAATACATACATACATACATACATACATACATATGATGGAGAGTGTTAATCTCCAAAAGAACAAGTTGACCTTGAATTTAGATCACTTCTATATCAAGATCAACTTTAGACTCCACCTAATTTAGAGAATCTTCACCAAATTATCAGAAAATTGATTATTCTGAAAAATTCAGTTTCTTCAGAAAAGTCTGCTGCAGATTAGTCACTCATTGACTAATCAATCCTGTAAAGTTTTTGATAAAACTTTGCACAACACTTCGCCTTAAGGTTGCGCAACTTTGCCAAGTTAAATCTCTCAAAAAGATTAAGTACACACTGAGAAATGTGTAAAACACTTTACCTATGTCTGAAAGTGCTTCTCTGCAATGGCGACTTTGACACCTGCAACTTCTTAGCACTGGTTCTCCCAACTCTGAACCCGTTTGATCAAGATCTTCTAGCCATAGATAGCTTACCTTCCAACTTAGATTTTGAGCCCTCACTTGTGTAAAACTTTACACTGTGGACTGAGCACTGACCATTTCTTTGAAAATGAAATGTGCACCAGATTTTTCGACTCTCAGAACATCTTCACATATGAATGTTCCTAAACATAATTCTCACAACCTGATTGAAATTAATCTCTCAAATTCTAGCCATAGATAGATTAGCTATGGACTTAGATACATGCAAAAGGATTCTTCAAAAGATTAAGCACAGAAGGAGAATGGGAGAGAAGATCGACGCGCAGAATTCTACAACATTTTCTTCTTCATTACTTTTTCATACATATGGTTGATGATACATACAATGTTCATCACCTCTTCACCTATTCTTCTCTATCTGATCTCTATTACTCTCTCCTCCTATGAATACGTATCTGTAGATATATATACGAGTCTAACTCGTCATCTTTTTCAAAATACATTGAACTATTTACAAGAGTAATATACAAAAGAAACCTTTCTGATTCTATTTTCTTCCTCTGAAAGTAATCTTCATTCTTCCACATATCTTCTCAATTTGATCTTCATATAATCACTATTGATGATTGTTCTGCTCCAACAGCTCCCCCTCAATCTTCAATTGTGATTACCTGCATCTTCTTTATTCCTGCCATATCTTTAAACCTCTGCAACTTAGGTCCATCCAAACTTTTAGTCATCATATCTGCAAGTTGATCTTTTGTAGGGGTGTGTATGACTTCAATTTCCTTCTCAATGACCTTCTCTCTCAGAAAATGATACTGTATTTCAATATGCTTAGTTCTAGCATGAAATACAGGATTAGCTGCCAAGTATAATGAACTCATATTGTCTCCAAAAATAATAGGAGTACTCTGAATCACATCAAAAACTTTCAAAAGTGTCTTTAGCCATATTACCTCTTTTGCAACTTCCACCATACCTTTATATTCTGCTTCTGTAGATGACAAAGCAACTGTATGTTGCTTCTTGGAACACCATGAAATCAATTTGTCTCCTACATAGCACAAGTATCCATGTGTTGATCTTCTATCATCCACATTACCTGCCCAATCTGCATCACTATATATCTTGATTCTTGTATCTGAAGTAAACCCATAGTACAACCCTTCTTTGAGTGTACCCTTGATGTACCTAAGTACTCTTTGTCCTGCAATCCAATGTTCCTTTCTAGGACAATGCATGAATTGTGAAAGCACACCAACTGCATATGACAAGTCAGGCCTTGTCAATGTAGCATAAATCAAGCTACCAACCAAACTTTGATAGAGTTTCATATCTCTGAACTCTTCTCCTCCAAACCTAGACAATTTATGGTTCACTTCCAAAGGTGTAGGTGCAACCCTGCAATCTTCCATTTTAAATTCGGTTAGCAAAATTTTAAGATACCTTTCTTGGGTCACATATACTCCATGTTGAGTATAAGATATCTCCATTCCCAAGAAGAATGATAGGTTCCCTAAATCACTGATTTTGAACTCTTTCTCCATCTGCTTCTTGATCATTTGTATTCCCTTATCATCTGTTCCTGTAAGTATTATGTCATCAACATAAATACACACATAAATGAACCCATCTTCACTTGCTTTGACTAGCAAGCTACTATCTGCCTTTGATGCTTGAAATCCAAGATCATTCAAGAATTTCACAAGCCTATAATTCCAAGCCCTTGGGGCTTGCTTCAACCCATACAAAGCTCTCTTGAGCTTACATACATAATTTGGACTCACTTGATCTTTGAACCCATCTGGTTGCTCCATGTAGACTTCATCTGAAATGTAACCATTCAAGAAAGCATTTTTAACATCTAATTGAGACAACTTCCAACCTTTACAAGCAGCAATTGCAATGAGTGTCCTGATGGTTGTCATCTTTGCCACAGGACTATAAGTCTCATCATAATCCACTCCATATGTCTGTGCATATCCTTTCACAACAAGTCTAGCTTTGTACCTAGACACACTTCCATCTGCAAATCTTTTAGTCTTGTAAACCCACTTACAACCAATGATTTTCTGGCTATTAGGTTTAGGAACCAAATCCCATGTTTGATTCTCTATCAATGCACCATACTCCTCTTGCATAGCATTTTCCCAATTCTTCTTCCCTTTGGCCTCTTCATATGTAGAAGGGTCTTCATCTGCTTTTACCAAATAAGCATAATCTTTAGTAGTTAAGAATGAAGTGTCATAGCTATACCTTGTAGGTTGCCATTTGTGCCTAGATGACCTCCTAACTTCTGCACTTCTTGAAGTTTCTGGTTCATCACATTCTGGATCAAACCTTGGCCTCTCTTCAACTTCAACCTGCACTTCATTACTCTCACTTTCATCAAGTAACTGAATCTTTGCTTTACCTTTCCTTTGATCCACCACTTCTTCATCATCTGCATGTACATTATATTTACCTGCATACCAAGTACCTTGCTCATCAAATGTAACATCCTTGGATACAATAAATTGCTTTGTGGATGGACTCCACAACCTGTATCCCATTTGCTTATCATCATAGCCAATGAATACATACTTTTCTGCCTTAGGCTCCAACTTATGCCTCAATTGAGATGGCACATATGCATATGCCAAGCATCCAAATATTCTGCAATGATCCAAGGTAGGTTTCTTACCCCACCAAGCTTCATATGGTGTCATACCCTGCAAAGCTTTACAAGGCAATCTATTAACCAAATATGTAGCTGTATTAACAGCCTCAGCCCACAAATAATTTGGGCAATTCTTCTCTTTCATCATGGACCTTGCAAACTCAACAAGAGTCCTATTTCTTCTTTCTACTACCCCATTTTGTTGAGGAGAGTACCTGCAAGTAACTTCTCTCTTTATACCTGCATTCCACAAATAATCATTGAACTCATTTGAAAAATACTCTCCCCCTCCATCTGACCTTAGTCTCTTTAATTTTTGACCTGTAATCCTTTCTGCATATGCATGATAGTGTTTAAATGTATTAAACACTTCTGACTTTTCCTTAATCACATAAATTGTGATCCACCTGGTAGCATCATCAACATATATGACATAATATCTTGAACCATTTATACTAAAGTCCTTTGAAGGACCCCACACATCTGTATGCACCAATTCAAGTCTTTCTGAATACATAAACCCATGCTTGGAATAGGATTGCTTATGAGCCTTACCTAATTGACATGCCTCACATCTGTATGTCATGTGTTGACCTGCAATGTTGGGCATTCCAAGCACTGAATCATTGTTAATCATTTCTTTGATACCTCTTTCATTAAAATGTCCAAGTCTTTTGTGCCAAAGATCCAATTCTGACACCTTCTGCTCTCCATATGTGAACATAGCATGTCCAACATTTCCTTGTACCTTCAATGTGAAAAGCCTTCCTTCTTTCTTTCCTGCAATAACTTGTTTATACCCTTGACTAGGGTCTTCCACATAAACTCCATCATTGGTAAACCTTACCTCATAACCTTTTTCCACAATTTGACCTACACTGATCAAATTCTTTGGAATTGTGGGAACATAAAGTACCTTACTCAGAAGAGTGCTCCCATCCTTAGCTTTGACTAAACCAATTGACTTTACCTTATGCTTTGTATTATCACCTGTCTGCACTGTATGATTAATTGCATTGTGATCTAGGTCAGTCATCAAAGCAATATTTCCACTCAAATGATTACTACATCCTGAATCAATATAAAACACTCTCATGTCCTCATGTGAGGTTTCACATGTATTCATAATGAGAGTTGAATCCTCCTTCTGATCTGATGCATAGTTGTAGTAGGTGTTATTATAGGATTGATTTTGGAAGCTTCTTCCTCCACCTCTTCCAAAAGAATTCCTACCACCTCTACCTCTGAAGTTTCCTCTCTGAAATCTACCACCTCTTGCTCTTTGATTAAAGTTCTGATAATTACCATTGTTTTGATTATTATGCCAACAATCATGAGATAGATGATTGGTCTTACCACATATCCAACAAGCTCTTGCATTCTCTTTGTTGTTTCTGCCTCTTCCTCTACTTCTGCCATTTCCTCTTCCTCTTATGAAGTTTGCTTGGTTTGAAGTACCTTCTTCTTCACTTGATTGTTGCTTCCCTTTGTTGGCTTTCTTCTTGTCTTTAGAGTACATTGCATGACCTGCACTCTTATCAACATCTCCTTTGATATCATTCTCAAAAGTTAGCATATGTCCTAACAATTGATTCAAATCAGGAGTAAAGTGATCTAATGAAAGTTCTGTAGATAAAATGAAAGGCTTCCACTTCTCATCTCCTCTTAGCCCTGTGAGTATTTGTCTTACCAATTTGTCTTCTTCAATATCTTCATCAACTGCACCTAAAGAATCTGCAATGTCCTTCATCTTTGTCACATAATCAGAGATTGATTGTGAGGCCTTCTTCTTGAAGGTAGTAAACTCTGCCCATAGTGAAGCCTTCCTTGACTTGGTTGTATTTTGGAAATGCTCTTCCAAAGCATTCCAAATGTCACAAGCACTCTCAAGTCCTCTAATGTGAGGAAGCAAATAGTCATTGACTGCCATGTAGATGATGCTTCTTGCTTGAGCATCCTTCTTCATCCAATTCTTCAAATCTGCAAGCTCCTCCCTAGTTGGAACACTAGGATCTCTGAATTCTGGCTTTTCTTCATCTCCTGTGATGTATCCTATCAGATCTTTGCTCATAAGATGAGCTTCCATCCTCATAGACCAAGCAGGATAGTTCTCTCTATCCAACTTTTCAATTTGGAGACTATCTCCCATCTTTACTTCACCTGTCGCTTCAAATCTTTAACCTTTACAGATAATAAATGTACCTTTACTTCGAATGTTGCTCCTTCTGATCCTTTTGATGCTCTTTGTATGTCTTCCTTCAATCTTTCTTCAACCTTTACCCTTCTGCACCTTCAAGATGTAAAGATTTGTACTTCTGCAATAGTCGGAGTCTTCTTCACTTCAATTTTGACACAACCTGCTCTGATACCACTGATGGAGAGTGTTAATCTCCAAAAGAACAAGTTGACCTTGAATTTAGATCACTTCTATATCAAGATCAACTTTAGACTCCACCTAATTTAGAGAATCTTCACCAAATTATCAGAAAATTGATTATTATGAAAAATTCAGTTTCTTCAGAAAAGTCTGCTGCAGATTAGTCACTCATTGACTAATCAATCCTGTAAAGTTTTTGATAAAACTTTGCACAACACTTCGCCTTAAGGTTGCGCAACTTTGCCAAGTTAAATCTCTCAAAAAGATTAAGTACACACTGAGAAATGTGTAAAACACTTTACCTATGTCTGAAAGTGCTTCTCTGCAATGGCGACTTTGACACCTGCAACTTCTTAGCACTGGTTCTCCCAACTCTGAACCCGTTTGATCAAGATCTTCTAGCCATAGATAGCTTACCTTCCAACTTAGATTTTGAGCCCTCACTTGTGTAAAACTTTACACTGTGGACTGAGCACTGACCATTTCTTTGAAAATGAAATGTGCGCCAGATTTTTCGACTCTCAGAACATCTTCACATATGAATGTTCCTAAACATAATTCTCACAACCTGATTGAAATTAATCTCTCAAATTCTAGCCATAGATAGATTAGCTATGGACTTAGATACGTGCAAAAGGATTCTTCAAAAGATTAAGCATAGAAGGAGAATGGGAGAGAAGATCGACGCGCAGAATTCTACAACATTTTCTTCTTCATTACTTTTTCATACATATGGTTGATGATACATACAATGTTCATCACCTCTTCACCTATTCTTCTCTATCTGATCTCTATTACTCTCTCCTCCTATGAATACGTATCTGTAGATATATATACGAGTCTAACTCGTCATCTTTTTCAAAATACATTGAACTATTTACAAGAGTAATATACAAAAGAAACCTTTTTGATTCTATTTTCTTCCTCTGAAAGTAATCTTCATTCTTCCACATATCTTCTCAATTTGATCTTCATATGATCACTATTGATGATTGTTCTGCTCCAACAACATACATACATACATACATACATACATACATACATACATACATACATACATACATACATACATACATACATACATACATACATACATACATACACACACACACACATATACATACATACATACATATATATATATAAATATATATATATACATACACACACACACACAGAGATAGATATATAGATCTCTAATATATTTTGTTTTATATGTACATATATTATGGATCATACTAGAGAGTGATAAACAAAACTTACTCTCATAAAGAATCTTATAAGAGGAAAAGTTCCATCTAATTCCTCACAGGTTTTCATGCATGTTGGAACATCAAGCTTACACTATGCTTGAGGTGGATTTGATCTACATAAAAAAAGATATGGTTTGGATTATGTCAAAATATCCATTGAAGCGTTCTTTTACTTATGCTCATTTATTGTATTTTATTAAATTTTTTATGGAAAATTTACCGTTATAAAAGCCTAGAGCTCTACACATGTAAATGGAGAAAAGAAAAGCTAAATTTCCACAAATTTGATGTGTTTCAGTTGCAATAAAAAAATCAATCAATCACATAAAAGTAGATCAAAATAGATCTTCACTTTTCCTAGATTGTAGGAAAGTGAATTGATTCCATCCAACAACCTTTACCGCCTTCATTTGAATTCAAAATCCACTTGCAAAATTTGTGGATCACTTAAATATTCTATATAAAGACTTCAAATCACTAGTAAATTACATGGAAGCGATATACATACACTTGTGGCCATCATTGTCTTGCTTTATTTTTCTACATCATCTTCTTCAACAATAGTAAGCTTGCAAAGGCTAGTGCTCTCTCTATAGAGCTTGAGATTGAATGGATGAAAAATCATTAAAAAGGTATTAAAGTTTTGTTTATGTGTATAAATTTGCACAACATTGGATTCAATAGATTGGGAGAAATCTCAATTTTTTGATCTCAAGGTCTATCTCTATATATTCCTTAAAAATAGGAGTGCCACTATTGAGTTTGAGGTTCATTCAAAAAACAAATTTTGCTTATTTCTTGTACTCTTGTGCATTCCATACACTCAACCCTATGTGTATCACTTCTCCAAAAGGATTTTGTCCAATTGTAATCATGTAGGCTACTATGCGCATTTGAAGTTGACTGTCTCATCCAAAGATAGTAAGTTTTTGAGCGAGTCATTTTGCAAACCTATATGTTTTGTATCGAGTCTTTCTCCTTGATTCTCCAAAGTACATAGTGAATTTTATTATACTTATCGCATGCTTATAAGGTCTATTTGAGTCCCCATAAGCTCATGGGCTGGTCTTGTATGGGTTGGCTGGACTAAACTTCTTCGTTTTGCAACTCACTTTTCTACCTCGGGCAAGCTTCTCCAAGTTCTTTGAGTGGTATCAGAGTTAGATCAAGATGAATGATGGCTTTCCCTCAATGATTGAGAAGCTTGATCAACACAACTATGTAGCTTGGCAAGTCAAAATGGAGGCCTATTTGCAAGGTAGAGATCTTTATGGAATTGTAGCAAGTGATGAAATTATGCATATTCCAAGATCCAAAAGCAGGACCTATATAACAGGAGACAGATAAGCTCACACTTTGGTGTGCATGGGGTGCTCAAGCAAGGTCATGCATACTAAGATCTATCTCTCACTTTCTATTACCACATATTAGAGGATGCAAGACATCTCAAGAGACTTGGGATGCCCTAGAGACTTTCTTTTCTGTTGGTACCAAAGCAAGAAAGAATCATCTTTGGAACAAGTTCAACCAAATGAAGATGAAACCTAAACAAACCATCAGAGAGTTAATTACCAAGGTCAAGGAGGTTGCATATCAGTTAGCATCCATTTGATCTAATCGAAGAGGAGGTTATCATGAGGCAAATTCTCAATGGTACTCAAAGTGATAACCAATGGAAACCCTTCACCACGACTTTAGATCTCCTCAAGAGTCCAACAATAGCATAAAGGAAGGTAACTACTATCAGCGTGATTCAACTAGTGCTCTATATGTAGATAAGAAGGACAAGCTGTTGAAAGGTAAGAAGAAGGAAGAAGATGAAGAGGAGACTTCCCAAGCCAACTTTTCAAGCAAGAGCAAAAGGAAAGGGAAGGAGAAAGGACCAAAGCATGACAAAGCCAAAGTTTAGAATGTTCAACCTTCTGTCACATGTGATAAAACCAACCACACCACTCAAAACTGATAGTTCAATGGGAATACCAAGAAAGGAAGTGGAAGAAGTGGATATAATTGGATATGATTCAACGTAGATGGGTTAGAGGTTCTATAATCCTTCAACCAAGCAATTTACTACAAGTAGAGATGTTTTGTTTGAAGAACATAGCTCTTGGTATGATGAAAAACAAAGGGTAACTTTACCATATGATATTGATAAAATATCTCATTAATTAGGAAAAAAGCATGATACACAGGTCCAAGATCCAACGAGTGATACACATGATGACCAAGATGAAAAGGAAAAGGATTACAAGCTATGGAATTCAAGAGAAAATCAAAGATGCAAGAGTGTGGAGAATGCTCCAAGCAAGCACTTAGAAGGTCAACAACGGTGAAAAGACAACGAGAAGGGTATGGATATGATTCCATATTTGTAAGAAAGAATTTAATCTACTTGGCAAAGGACTCAATTTCAAAGGAACTATCAACCTATGAAGAGGCAAAGGAAAGCCCTAATTGGGAAAAGGCTATGAAAGAAGAAATAGATGAATTGAAGGAGATGGACACTTGCGATTTGGTTTCAATGTCACCCAATCAAAAGGTAACTGTTTGCAGATGGGTATATAAAATTAAAAGAATATTTGATGGATTAGTTTGTAGGTACAACACAAGACTAATTGCCAAAGGATGCTCACAAACACATGGTATGGACTATGAGGAAACATTCTCACTAGTTGCAAGGATAACTACAATCAGAACAATGATAAGTGTAGCTTCTGCAAGAAATTGGAGACTCCTCCAACTTGATGTAAAGAATGCATTTCTAAATGGTTGGATAAATGAAGAGGTATACATGTCATAACCTCCAGGTTTTGAAAACCCTAATCATGCATCTTCTGTTTGTAGATTTAAGAAAGCATTGTATGGATTGAAACAAGCTCCTAGAGGTTGGGATTATAGGTTGGTTACATACCTTCAAGATCAAGGGTTTAAACCTAGCAACTCAGATCCTTGTGTATTCATCACAAGGGATCACAATGAGGTTATCTATCTATGTGTATATGTAGATGATATAATTGCAACAAGTGATGATTTGAGTGACATTTAAAGGATCAAGAGATACATGCAAGAGGAGTTCAAAATTAGTGATTAATGTGAGCTCATATTTTTCCTAGGAATGCAAGTCATATGCATAGATGAAGGAATGTATTTGACTCAGAGGAGATACATTCACAATCTACTTCTTAAGTTCAAAATGAATAACACTAAACATGCAGGTACACTGTTGGAGATGAATCATAAACTTAATGTTTAGAACGGTGATAAAATTAAAGACATTAAAGAGTATCAAAGCTTGGTAGGTAGCTTGATATATGCTACTCATGCAAGGGTAGACATCGCATATAGTGTAGGAGTGCTAAGAGAGTTCATGCACTCGCCAAGAAGACCGCACATGGATGCCGCTAAGAGAGTACTTAAGTACCTCAAATGTACAATCAATGAAGGTATATTATATCCTTACTCTTTAAATTTAGATATCAAAATATATTCGGACGCAGATTGGGTAGGAGCTAAGGTTGATAGAAGAAGTACCTCTAGTTACTTAGGATTTTTAGGTTCAAAGCTAATGCATGGAGTTCCAAGAAGAAACCAATAGTTGCTTTATCCTCAATTGAAGCATATTACAAGGTTTGACCATAGCAACTCAAGAGGCAGTATGGTTAAAAGCATTGTATACAGATTTGGGACAAGTGAGTTCCAAACCTCACATATTTGGAGATAATGTAAGTTCTATGCATCTAGCAACAAACCCTATTTTCCATGCAAGAACCAAACACATAGAGGTTCATTACTAGTTCATCAGGGATAATTGCATGGAAAAGGATATTGACATTTCTGTTGTTCTAGTTGAAAAGCAAGTAGTGGATATGATGACGAAGGTACTTGATGGAATAGAGCTTTGTAGATTTAAATCAATGGTAGGTATTCAACCTATTAGAGAATGAAGACTCAAGAATTCTTTAGCTTGAGGGGGAGCTTTTGGAACATCAATCTTACACTATGCTTGAGGTGGATTCGACCTATATAAAAAAAGCTATGGTTTGGATTATGCAAAAATATCCATTGAAGCATTCTTTTACTTATTCTCATTTATTGTATTCTTTTAAAAGATTTTTTACCATTTCTAAAGCCTAGAGTTTTAAAAATGTAAAAGGAGAAAAAGAGAGCTAAACTTCCACAAATTTCAGGTGGTTGAGTTGCAATCAATGAATCAATCAATCACCTAAAACTAGACCAAACTAAATGTTCACTTTTCCTAGATTGTAAGAAAGTGAATTGATTCCCTCCAACAACTTTTAACACCTTCATTTGAGTTCAAACTACACTTGTGGAAATGGTGGAGCACTTCAAGAGTCGATATAAAGACTTCAAATCACTTGTTCATTATATGGAAGCAATATACATACACTTGTGGCCATTGTTGTCTTGCTCCTTCATTTTTCTACATCATCTTCTTCAACAAAAATATGTGTGCAGAGGTTGTTGCTATCTCTACAGAGCTCCAAATTGGATGATGGAGCACTCATTTGAAAGGTATTAGTGGATAGATTATGTTTTTAGATTTGAAAAGCATTTACTTTAGCAAATTGGGAGAAATCCTAGTTTTTCTGTCTTAGGGTCTATCTCTATGCATTCCTGAAAAATAGAAGGTACCACTATTGAGTATTAGGTTCATTCCAAAAGCATGTTTTTCTTATTTCTTATACTCTTGTGCATTCTATAAACACAACCCTATGTCTATCACTCCTCCAAAAGGATTTTTCCAATTGTAATCATGTTGTCTGTGATGAGCATTTGAAGTTGATTGTCTCATCCAGAGATAATACATTTTTTGAGCTAGTCAATGCGCAAACCTATCTATTTTGTATTGCTTCTTTGTGCTTGATGCTCCAAATTAGATAGTGTGCTTTATTGCACTTATCTCATTTTGATAAGGTCTATTTGAGTGTCCATAAGCTCAAGGGATGGTCTTGTGCCCGTTGGCTAGACCAAACTTCGTCACTTTGTAACTCACTTTTCTACCTCCTACAAGCTTCTCTAAGTTCTTTCAATGCATGAGTATGTAGACATGCATGATGAGGAATTAGACTACGTGATCCAGATGCTCATCCAAAAGCCAGAGTAAAGCCTTGCCACACCATTTGCAAGAAGTGAGTTGTCTACACATAGGTATGTTTTCTTATTATTATTTAATTTTTTAATAATATTATAACACAAATGTTTTTATTCATACATAAAGATGTATTCAGATATTTGGCGCCCCTTGGGAGAGATTTTTGTCCCAAACAATAAATTTATATAAAAAACTGTAGGCATATCCCCAAGCCTCATGTTCAAATGTAGAAGAACATGTTTTCATCTATGTGGTGGGATTCATCTTGTATTTTAAATGAATAGAGAGGAATCTAATGCCTAATCATCACCCAAATGATTCAAAACACCATCTAGCTTGACACTCGATAAACTGATATGAGTGCAACGTAGGGAATAAATAATAAAGGTGGATCAAAATAAACATCCTTGGTGAATTCACTATTTATTCCTTTGTGCTATCTAGGTACTAACATGTGCATGGGTGGATTTAAAATACTATTTCATTTATGGGCATCACAAATGCATGGATCTAGAAACATAGATGGGATTTTCATCCCTTTGAAGACTTTGAGAATCCTTGTTTTTGTGGAATTCAATAGGGAACTTAAGCTAGAAGTGTGGTTGAGTCAAACATCTAACTTAGATGTTTGAACTATGGTCGAATTCCAACCAACATTTACTTGATTTATCACCTAACTAGAGAACTACTTTGTCATATTGAGCTTGAAAATCCTATTTATAATGTAGCTATCATTGTCATGTATTTTCATTATCATTGTCATTGTGATAAAACATGAGCATAGTCTGATCTTCATTATCTTTATTGATTTATATCATATTTTCTATTGTTGAAGATATGTTTTCATAAATGAACTCATCTTTAAATTCATTAATTTTGATTTCTGGTAGTTCTTCCTCTTCATCATCTCTAGAATTATTGTTGCCATTACATAGATCATTATTGTTGTCATGTAGAATTATTCTTATTTCTCTGTGAGATCCCAGTACACCAATATTTGATAATGAACCATCATCATGATTTTCTTCCATCTATCTATTAGTAAAGTTATCAAACAATGACCGACCTCTAGGTTGAACATGAATGACTTGCCACCAAGGATGAGCATCAAGGTTTTTCTAAAACAGTTCTTGTTCAATATGCGTGGGAAGAATATATGGTTCTTTTGTAATCAAAACAAAAAAAAGTATCTTCTCATTTTGAATAACAACCCTTATACTCAGCTCAAAACCAACCAACCTTCAAAACAACCTATAAATTATAAAAAAGAAAACTTCATTAGTATGTGCTTAAAAGAGTAATAGATCTTTTTTTTTGTAGACGCAAACATATGTAAGCACGTTCACTTTCTAACATTCATGTCTTTTGAACTTGCACATGACAATCGCTTGACAGATGAAACAATGCTAGAATCCTATATTTTGCATAAAGAATCAATAACTTTGATTCTAATATATTGATCATAATACCACATATTTGTGTACATTAAAGCCTATAATAATAAATCACTTATTATAAGAAGCACAAATATAAATATATGTGCATGAGTAGACTACTAATAGAAAAAAATCCCTTTCTTTTAAATCTTATCGTCAACTCTCTTTGCTCATTCGAGATTGTCTCATTATTTCCATTGGCGCATTGCATATGAATGTAAAAAAAATCCAGGAAAGAAAATGTTTTTGTATTTTCATATTATTGATATTATATCAACATCTCTTGTTTCTTTATCTTCTACCTCAAAGGTTTTGAATTTCCTTCTCATACTCATTAGCAAACGATTTCAAGCATTCGCTATTATATGCAATAAACATAGAAATATAAATTTTGTGTTGCACTGTAAATTGAAAAGGAACTCTCTTACCTTATAATACCTTGTCTATCAACTTTCAAGAATACTCTTGGTCCATGCTCATGGAGCTTCTTCATCAACTCTCTCAAGATATTCACTAACATAATACATGCATTCTTAAAGCATCAATCTCTCTAGTATGGTTCTTTCAATATATCCATAAATCGTTTGACCCTAAGCATTCATCAAGTGCTTAGAACTCTCACAATCTCTATTTAATGCACTAGTTGGGGCAATAAATGAATTTGTATATCAAAAAATGAAGTTGGAAGCTCTTTCCTCATTAGACATAATACACCTCTACATACATGTTCCTTTTGTGGAATTGAATCTTTATCAATCTCTTTTGATGTAATCCACTTATTAGTAAATTATAGACTAGGTTGCACTATTCATTATTTGACAATTTGTTTATTCGCGAATAATTACAGAATTTTACGGCAACCCCCCATTATTTGATCAAATTATTAGATGCCAAGTCAGCTTATTCAGACATGAGCAAATACTATTTGCATGGTAATTCAACAACTTTTGATTGAATGTGCTTTTGATCGAAAAATTTTATAGGTCAAAATTTCTTCGATCGAATATGTTATCAATTGAAAAAAATTTGGTCGAATAACTTTTTATAAAAGAATAAAACTAGACTCACTTTTCATAACAGTTACTTTGTTCTTTATGAACTTACAGTATCATAGAAAGAACAAGGTATAAACTATTGCTATAAATATTAAGTACTTTAGTACTAAAATTATAAAGAAAAATATTTCTGTTTGCGAATTAAAAACTATTGTAATTGTTTGACTCAACATTGATTCTTACTTCACAATAGTATATGTATGTGTGTGTATGATTGCGAGTAAACATTTATTGTGATTGTTTGAATCAATATTGATTCTTACTTCACAATAGTATATGTATGTGTATTTGAGTGTATAATTGTGAATGAAATCTAATATGATTTTTTGATTCAACATTGATTCTTACTTCACAATAGTATATGTATGTGTGTATATGATTGTGAATAAAAATGTATTGTGATAAAAAATGCATAGACCTTCTTTAGGAAGTTGTATTGTATTGATACAAAAAGAACCTTCTCTTAGTTGAGATGTTGGCATCAAGACAATAGAATCAAGAGGGACTTCTTGAGAGGAAATAAATCGACTTGTTGAGATGATAGCACCGAGAGGGATGGCGAAGTTTTGATAGAAATTCACTTACGTACTTGATCCTTGGATACTTACGACAAAAAAGATGCAAACAGGTAGAAAAATATTTTACTCTTTATGATATAGTTTAGTATTTTTTCAAGCATGTAATAATGAATTTTTATTTCTTTATATTTTATAGGTTATTTTGAAGGTTGATTGATCTCGATCTGAGTAGGTGGTGGGAGGACTAGATGCAATGTGTATATACTTCAATCATAGAGCAAACACATATGGGTACGAAAGTTGAAAAAAAGAATGGTTGAAAATACCATACGTGCATGTGTAGGGTTGGTTCTTGATGGATCAAGAACCCTCTTTCCTAACTTTACTTACTTGTACATGATTGTGAAGGTAGATAAGCTTTCTTGATTGCACTTTTTTTTTTCAAGGCTCAAGTCAATTTACTGTGTGTATGTGCTTGTGTTTATGTATATATACATATGCATGTGTGTATGTATGTATATGAGTATGTACATATGCATGCGTGTATGTATGCATGTGAGTATGTATGCATATGTGTATGTGTGCATATGTATGTATGTATGTGCATGTGTGTATACATGTATCTATGTATGTATGCATATGCTTGTGTATGCATGTGTGTGTATGTATGCATGTGAGTGTATGTGTGCGTGTGGCTATGTGTGTGTATGTATATGTGCAAGTATCTATATGTATATGTGTATATACATATGTGTATATGTGCAAGTATCTATATGTGCATGTGTGTGTATGCATGTGTGTGCATTTGTAATTGTATCTGTATGCATATCATGTATGTGTGCATTTGTGTATTTCTATATATGTGTGTGTGTTTATGTGTGTGTGCATATGCATATGTGTGTATGTATGTGCATGCGTGTGTATGCATGTATCTATGTATGTATGCATATGCATGTGTATGTATGTGCGTATGTATGCATGTGTGTGTATGTATATGTGTAAGTACCTATATGTGTATGTGTATATGTCTATGTGTGTGTATGATATTGTGTGTATATGTGTATATGTGTGTGTGTGTATATGTGCAAGTATCTATATGTGTATGTATATGTGTGTGTATGTGTATGTGCAAGTATCTATATGTGTATGTGTATGTGTATATGTGTATGTGTGTGTATGATTTTGTGTGTATATGTGTATATGTATGTGTGTGTATATGTGCAAGTATCTATATGTGTATGTATGTGTGTGTATGTATGCGTGCAAGTATCTATCTATATGTGTATACATATATTGATTTTGATTAGAAACCTGTTTTCGATCAAAAGAACTTTCGATCGAGAATGTTTGTTTGAAAATGATTTCGATCGAAAGTTTGTGCATGTCCGCTTTTTTTCCGTGTTTATTCAGACAACCATGAATAAACAAACATATTTAGTAATTTTTAATTATTCAATCAAATAAATGCAACCTAGATTATAGATTAAATTATAAAGAAATTAATTCATAATAAGAAGATATCAAATAATCTTATATACTAAAAAGAGAGTGATAATTACCTTGTAAGTGATCCAAGACAACAGATCACGTCTCATACTCCTTTTGGTGTAAATCCATCAATATCAAGAGGTAGAGTATGTTTCAAAAAGTTATGCCAATCATGTTTCTTTAACCTAGATAATCTCTTGTTGTCCAAAGTAAACATGCTTTGAAAATAAACTCCATATCCTCTAGGTGTGCAAATCCATTGAATCATGTTGCTGATTGTTTGCATCTCTCTTGTTGTAAATAGTCAATGGGTAGGTTCATGGGTTGTTTCATGTAGATCTTTATCATAAATTGACTATAATTTTGGTTTTTAGTTTTGATCTTTTAAATTATTTCTTGATTTTTTTTGTTTCTTTTAATCCAATAAGATGATTCCCTAATGAAGAAAACAAATTTCTTGAATATATGCATAGGATCAAGAAGAACAAAAATCTTTAACTCTCTCAAAATATTCCAAAGAATACCATATTGATATGTTCTCTACTAGTGCCTCTTTTCCATTGTCCCGCATCTTTACTTTTTCATCATCTTCACCACCACTAAAGATTTTGATTGTGGAACTATAAGAGGCCCCTCTATCCTTTTCAGATACTAATCCGTTAGTGTCATTGGTTTTGGACACTAATTGTTTTCAATCTTTCCATTAAATTTTGTGCTATAAAAAGGTCTCAAAGAATCATGACAATAAGGAAAAGCTTTATAAAGCTTAGTACAAGTTCTTGCATGCATGGATAAAATAAAATTATAATTAGCTTATATCACATAATAATAAATATACTAAATAAAAAGGTATGTCATCACCTAAACACAATCCATGTTTTGGAAATTTTGTAGAGTCCATGCCACAACTCCATTAATCATAATTTATCTTTGATGTTTTTTGATATATTGGTGACATTAATACCTCTTTTTAACTCTGAAATTATTGACAACAAGAGAAAGATATACATTTATGTCTTTAAGTTGTCATTCTCCTCATATTAAAAGTAAAAGCATTAAATTTCCTTTTTTAATGCTAAAATATGGTGGACAATTATAGGTGATGAATATTATTGGTCATGTGGACCATTTACTAGATTCCATTGAAAATGGATTAACTCCATGTGATACAAGACCTAACTTTCTAACATGTGGCTCTTTTGCAAACTTAGGCCATTTACAATCAATGGTTTGAAATGCTAGACTATTTGTTGGAATTCTCATTACTCCATCAATGCTTTTATGGTGATATTCCCATCTCAAAAGCTTTTATTATTCTAGGAATCGAAAAATATTCTTAACTCATCAAGTTGGGAAAGTGTATCAATATTGTCTTTGGAATTTTATCGTCTTCTACCTTATATCAAGGTGATTAATATTATGGACATGTTAGAGAGTCTGAATATTGACCTCTATATAAAATACAATTTTTGGGACATGCTATACCAAGACTATTGATGATCTTCTTCATTTTATAATATGGTTTAGGAAGAATCTTGTTTCTTGGTAAGAACTTTCCAAATAGTAGCTTGCATGTTCATGAATATTGACCTTTGTATAAAATATATCTTTTAGGACATGCTATACCAAGACTATTGATCATCCTTTTCATTTTGTAATATGATGTAGGAAGAATATTTTTGCATGGTAAAAACTTTCCAAATAGTAGCGTGTGAGTTCATGAAAAGAATATATATATATATATATATATATATATACTAATAAACAAATACCTTAATGGCACCAAAACATATATAATAATCCATTCAAAACAATTTTGAATATTGAGAGCAAGTGAATTGTACTTAGTCATGTCAAACGGCTTCCTTCATATATGTGCTTCAGACATTCTTCTCAAATAGATTTTCCATTTTTAGAAATATGAACACTCTTGCTTTCATTTTACCAATTTTTGGTAAAATCCATCATGCCATCATCATCCTTGCACACATCCTATTCTTTTTCTTCTTTTGAAGATAGTTCTTTCAATTTGGCATATTCTACAAGATCATCGTCCTTGCACACATCCTATTGTTTGTCTATTTTTGAACAAAGTTCTTTCAATTTGGCATATTCTACAAGATCATCATGCTTGCACACATCCTATTGTTTGTCTTCTTTTGAATATAGTTCTTTCAATTTGGCATATTCCTTCATATATGTGCTTTAGACATTCTTTTTGAAGAGATTTTCCATTTGTAGAAATATGAATGCTCTTGCTTTCATTTTGATACCAATTGTTGGTAAAATCCATCATGCCATTATCGTCCTTGCACATATTGTTTGTCTTCTTTTGAATATAGTTCTTTAAATTTGGTTTATTCTTTTGAATATAGTTCTTTCAATTTGGCATATTCTTTTGTGTAGCCTTCTCATGGATCCTTTAAGCAAACAAGGTCTCACTAGTAAATTTGAATGGTGTGACAAAAGATCATCAATATCGGACATTGGAATCTACATACATGAATAAAAATTATTATTATTCCATACATGAAGGAAAACTAAATCTTATACACATTTAAATAAATAGGTATAGACAAGAAAATTTTATTATCAAATTTAAATTTGATTAGATGACCTTCATAAAACATTATCAATTCTAATGCTAACTAGAAGGTGCTCTTGGAGTTCTAGACCATCCATAATTCATTAATCATTCATCACGAGCATAATTAGTAACTAGCATTGATAACTATGTGTCTTGCTAAATCTTAACTATGTGTTGGGATTCATTACTATTTTCGTGCTCTCGAAATGTGCAATTAGTCCTTGAACTATTATATCCTTTGATGCCTTTGAATTGTTCTTTTTAATTTTTATCAATTCGTCTCTATATGACCTTGTGTCTCATCGTAATTGCAAGTGAATTTCTTGTTAGACGAATTGGTTGAAACTTCGTTATGACTATTACTTGAGTGATCATTAGGGTTATTCCACTCGCTAAGTGGACCTCTGGCTTTCATAGCTATTTCGTATGAAGAAGAAGACTTTCTGTGTGAATCATGTAAGAGTAAAATTCTTTGGACCTTCTCCTAATTCAATGCATGTCCTTAGTTGTAGAGGGTCTTGAAAAATGTTTCATATGACTTTGGGAGCTTGTTGAATAATCTAACCACCATGTCTCTGCTAGAAACATGTCTTCCACATAAAGAGAGATTGCATTGGTAATCGTAAAAGGTTGCAATTAGTTTCCCGATAGGGTCATGTATGCAAACTAATAAGTTGTGGAACTTGGCATCTAGGGCATAAATCTTAGAGGGACTTTTATCCTCATTCCAATCTTGAGGGGTTTTCTCTGCTTCATGAGAGGATTTACTTGAGATGATGTGGCCTTTGGTAATTTCATCACATGCTAATAGGAGTGGCACTAGGGCATGCATATCCTTAATCTTCCACACATGCCATTCATTGGGGTCACTAGCCTTATCGGGCTTAGGATCAGTGGCATCTACGACTTTATAAAGTAGCTTGGTATACAAATAGGCCTCGAGTGTATCTTTCCATATATTATAATTGGTTTCATTTATCCATTCTTCCTTAAGCATAAACATCAGCATAAATGCAGGTAAGTATAATGGGCTCATTGACGAAGCATTTGAGATGGTAGACCTCATATAGCCATTAAAGAAGAAAAGTGAACATCAGAAGAGTTGCACACTTTACTTGCAAAGAAATAGATGTAGTTAAGAAACAAGACCTATGGGCTTAGAGTACCTTGATTGGCACATGGAGACCCTTGGACGGTCTAGAATAGCCTACCCAATCACACAGACAAGAAACCTTCGCTTTGATTACTTTGAGTTACCACACTAATGACACTTGGTGCTAATGGATGTGCCGAAAACATGAGGTAACATTAGTACAATAGTATGTGCTTTGGGAAGTACAAAGAGCATAGAGTATATTCACTCTCAAAGAGCTATGTTTACTTAAAGTCGATCGTTCCCAAGAAGATCATATAGTAGATTCACTCTGAAAGAGCTATATTTACTTAGAGTGGACCCCTTCCAAGAAGGCGCACTCTAGAAAAATTTGAGCTCTGATGAAACCTTTGGAGTATTGATTAATGAAATGAGTTGTTTTGTAAACCTTTAATCGAAAATGGTTCTTTTGTTCTTTTAAAAGAGCTTCATACAAAGAAAATGGAAGGAAGTACGCACATGGATGGCCACGAGAGCAACATAACGCCAAAATTGATACAAATTGCATATACATGGCTACCAAAGATGCACGTACGGAAGTTATATGCATGGACAAGTTAGACTCGATTAAAAATATTAGTGGTATTATGAGATCATAGATGAGTTAAATGGAAATCCACGTGATCTCTCTCCTTCTTTCTCTATATGAACAAAGATGGTTGTGTGGCTGTATCCTGCATAGCACTCTTATGAAGTGTGGTATGCAGGATGTGTTGGAACCTGTTATTGGTTGGTAAAATCATTGCCCCTTTCATGTTTTAAGATGCTCCAAATGTAGTGTCCAATTCAGAGTCGAAGGCCATGGTTACCATCAACTATTAGTACATGTCTCTCTCTCTCTCTCTCTTCTCTCCCCCCTTCCTCTCTCCCTCCCTCCCTCCCCCCATCTCTCTCTCTCTCTCTCTCTCTCGCTCTCCCTCTCCCTCTCCCCTCCCTCTCCCTCTCTCTCTCTCTCTATCTATCTCTCTCTCTCTCCCTCCCTCCCTTCCCCTCTCTCTCTCTCTCTCTCTCTCTCTCTCTCTCCCCTCCCTCCCTCTCTCTCTCTCTCCCTCCCCTCTCTCTCTCTCTCTTTCTATCTCTCTCCCCCTCTCTCTCTTTATGTGTATGTATGTGGCACCAATGCAACTCGTTCCCTCTAATCTCCAAAAATGGGATAGGTTGCACCACGTGCTAGAATCAATGGAATGCAAGTGCACCCTTGACTCGAGAGTTGCCAAAACCTTGCTCTTGCTTTGGACGTGCTGCCAAAATGAAGAAAAAAATATTATAGTGCCTATACAGACAAGCTAGGAGTAGGTATAGCGAGGTGGAAAAGGGGTGTGTAGGAGTAGGTATAGCGAGGTGGAAAAGGGGTGTGAGGGTGGGAAAATGGGAAAAATGTCACGATACTACTATATGAACACAAGCTTGATAAGAAAAAGGCTCTGCTTATGAGGAGGAAGCAACACCACCAAACTAAGAACCATCACCAACACCTCCAAAGACAACACCTAACGAGCCTAGAGCTTTGATACCATGTGGAGAGTACACATGCAAAAAATTGAAATATACAATGCACCCACAAAATGGAAATGAGTATGAGACTCAACATGAAAATAGATGATGAAATGGGAAAACTCACATATGGATTATAGTGTGCTTGCAAAGAGCTTGAAGTGAGCTCTCAAGCTTCTAACCAAATAAAAAATGGGGGAGAGGGTCTCCTTATGTAGATTTGGAGGAGTCTCTCAAAATAGATCATATGTGGGATAATTCCTTTTGAAAGAGATTGAATACAAGGTAAAAGCAAATGGCAAGGGATCCCGAATAAAACTAAAGAAATGCAAGCTGGAGTGCTCTCAGATACAAAATGAAGATGCACTCATGGAATTGAAATATCGATATTACTAGAACTAGAGATCGAAGCCATTTCTTCGACACTAAATACTTGAGCTTATTTGAAAGAAGAAACTCTTTGAAGATGCAAATAGTTTTTGTGTAATAGGAAAAAAACTATTTGCTAATGTTTTTCATGTTCACTGTCATTGTTACTAAATATAAGTGTCATTGTTACTATATATAAGTATATCATTGAAGAAGAGAAGAACAAAATCCTTATAGTCAACAGTCATGAATGCATGTAAATGTGGTAGGTGCGTTAGTGAGCCTAAAAGGAATCATCATAAATTTGTAATGGCCGATTTCGTTCCTTTTGTCTCACGAATATTGATGATATATAGATTTCATATAATTTTTTCTTAAGACACAAGATCTTGAAGTTTATCTAGAAAGTCATCTATTTGAGGAATTGGATATGAATTTTTAATGGTGACTTTTATTGGATTTATATAATATATACACACTGTACAAGTCATTTTCGTTTTTATAACTAAGAGAACATGTGCTTCATATGGAGAGGAACTAGAATTTATGGGTCGACTTTAATTATATCCTAAATTTTCTAAAGGTCCATGACTAAAAGTTTATTTCTGAAGAAGGGTTATTAGACATAAAATAATTCTTATAAGTAGCCACAAATGGTTTATGTGCATCTCAAAGCGTATTACTATAATAAACTATGTTATTTATGAGAACAATACACATAAATTAAGGAAATGGTTGAAAAAAACATGCATTGCAGACAAAGAAAAACGTTGGTTTTAATTTCGAAGTTGAAGGTATGTACATGAATCCATGGCAATTTTAGTCGATCCCTTTGGATCTATGCCTAGAAATATCGATAGTATATTTTCTAAAATAAATGCCACTCTTCAATTAGAACACTCTTTAGGAAAAGACCTATGAACTCCCAATTTTTAGGTGAGGGTAATGAAAAGAGTAAAGATTCAATCCTCATGTTTTTGGATAAAAACATGGAGGGTAATGCATCATCTATGTAATTCTCAAGAACAATATAAGGTTTTGGAAGCTATCTTATGCTTATGCATGCATGCAAATGGTGGATGAGTTTGCAAGAGGCAAACTTAAGACAACACACATGGGCCCGATTGGAAGATGTATTCAGGAAAGATTTTCTTCCTCATAAGGAGGATAGAACAGAATTGCAAAGAATGGGATGGCATTCTTCAATGCAGCTGCCCATTATCCACGTACATCTTTCACTGTACGGAAATACTTCTTAACCTCAAAAACCTTGATGACTTCCAAAAATTAAAAGTTTTTGTGCATGGATGGAGACCATCATTTGAATTTTGAAGTAAAACATAATGCATCTAAACATTTATAAGAAAACAAAAATTGATTTTTTTTTTAATGAACAGCATAGATATAGTTGTAAATAAACAAGTAACATTTTAATCTAGAAAACACAAAGGCAAATTGGTTAGAAAAGAAAATCCTTCTAGAATGTCTCATGTTTTCAAGAATGATTTTCCTCAAGATGAATTTGAGAAATATCAAAAAGAGAATCTCTCCTAATCATCAGAATAAGAATTTTCGCACTAGGGGGATTTTCACTAAGTAGATCTAAAGTTTATAAGCAAGAATGTATATCACAATGACATGACCAATCAATGTAATTTGACCAATAGATTTTGGGCTTCTTTAGAATTTGGAACCCACGAATTTGTTAAGATATATTGTTTTGTGAATGGGCAATGCACTTGAGTCGTGATAGATGATTATTTCACCTAGAATTTCCTAGATTACATGCTAATGAGAAGAAATCCCTAGCAACCTCTCAAGATACTTGCCCTCTTCACATAAGTATGTGGTATCTATGATTCAAGGCCAAGATAAATAGGTTTGGGACATGATGATCTATAATTCAGAAGTATAAATAAAAAGTAATATAGATGGATGTAACTTCCAAATCATGGATATGGAGTGCACTAGTGTAGCTATGGAGTTTGGGATCGTCTCTACATTGTAGCTATCATTTGAAAACCTTGGAATTTTTAAAGAACAGAACAATTAATCTTATTAGGTATGAAGATGAATGTTTGAGCCCTCTTTTTAGTCCATGTATTGAATTACAGAATCTTGTAAGTAAAAAAGAAGCTCAGGACTTTATGCTTCTTCAACTTCGTGTATAAGACACTTTCTTCAACTATTTTTAGCAAACTCAAAGGTTTTTCTAAACAATTTAGCAATCTCTTCTCAATGAAACTCCCAAATGGCTTACCAGCCGCAAGAGGACTTGTCAATTATGCCATTGATTTGCTCTAGGGCACATAGCTAATATGTTAAAAACTCTACAAACTCCCCTTTTCCAAAAAAGAAGAGTTTCAAAATGAGCTTCAATAATATCTAAGTAATCGAGTCATCAAGCCTAGCTAGTCCTTTCTGGTACCTCTAATCCTTTTGGTAGAAAAGAGGGATGGTTGATACACCTTTTTTTTCATAATAAGGCCCTTAGTCACGTGGCAATGACAAAATACTTATCTAATGCTCCAAGCGGATGAATTGTTTGATCAACTTTGCGGTGAAACTGACTTTTCTAAGAGAGGCATTTGGCCAAGGGTATCATCCTATATGAGCTAAAGTTGATGATGTTCAAAGGAATTCCTTTTGAACTGAGGGTTGCATTTTTTGTCATACCTTTTGATTTTATGAATGTCCCAACAATATTGATGATCTTCATGAAGACAAACATGTTGCATTTTTTGTCATACCTTTTGATTTTATGAATGTCCCAACAATATTGATGATCTTCATGAAGACAAACATGTAGCCATACTTGGGAAGATTTGTATTATATTTCCTTCAAGATATCCACATATATAATGAGGATCATTTTCAATACCTTAAAAATATTTAACAATAGTTCTGTAATAGGTCACTTGACTTTCTTGGGACACTTAAGTGTCTTGCTTTTGCACCAATTTGATTGATTTTACTTGGAGACATATTTGAGGCTTTCATGGCATATGCGCTTGCACTTGGTAGCGTAATCCATGTACTTTTTGAGAAAGTTATAAGCTTTAATGTTTTGGAACTTCTAATGGGTTTTTATATGTAGAAAAAATGGTAGTTTTTAAAACTATCTTTTAGATTGATTCAAAAACTTAATTGGATACAAGCATTTTGAAAAATTAGCTATGTTTTAGCAAATGAACAAGTATTCATGGATTTGAGGATTGTAGTGCAAATGTTTGCGAAGCTGATGAGAATATTGAACACTTGAAAAAGTAAAGAACATGGGATGAAAGCTTATCTTTTCTAGATATTGAACATTTATCACAACTTTTCAAGAATGACTCACCCTCAATTGTTTGTAAGTGGGATTGAACATATTTAGCAATCTTTTAATGGAAAACCCTTATGTTAGTTGAAGGTGAATTATTATTCAAAATTAGAAGGTATCCGCTTTGGACTAGTAGCCATTGCGTTTGGCACTGACTTTTGCACTGAATTGGAGAAACACATATTTCCATATTCATGAAGAGAACATAGTTGTAGAGGAAGAATACAAAGTTATGATGCAAAATAATCATTACCTAAATGCTCTTCTAAGCATTGAAATTGCAAAAACATGCTCCCATGTGATCATTCTTAACCTCATAAAAGAATATTTGGTTGGCAATGGTTATTATGAGGGAAAAAAATATTAGCATAAATATTTTATTCCAAAAAATGAAGATGGAATCCATGATGGAAATGATTAAATATTTTAAAGTTTTTGTCATTGTTATGATTTCAAAGAGTCTATCAAAGACTTTTGAATACTATTTTGAGTATGTGTGGATGTGTGCATGGCACTATGTGTGTATATGCATATAACAACTACCAAACATTTTTTTTTATAAATTTAAGATTCAACTATAATTCCCTTTTTATTCTATGTGTACATGACTCTTGCTCCTTAGTAGGAACTAACTTGTTTTATTGGAACGTCAAGATAAATGTTTAGTAATTGGCATTATGTTGATATATTGGTTGGCGTACACACATATATAGACTTTGCTTGATGTACATAGACGTGAAAAGCTTGGTTGATTTTCATAGATTGGTAGTTCCCTTATGTGTATACCTTGTTTGGGGCCTTATTGTCTTTGTTCATGTGAAGAAATTGGATATCTACCATAAGTGTGCATGCATTGTCTTGTGTCCATCGTTGGGGGGGGGGAGAAACATCCTAAAGAGGAAAACAAGTGCCCTTGTAGTCTTAATTATGTCCACACACATCACTACAAAAATATATCAACAAATCCACCCTCAGATTGATGCAGTGAACAGGGAGCTAGCACTCATGTATAAAGAAGTACCAAGCTTTGTGGAAAGAGATCAACCCACAAAAGGAAGTAAGCCCAAAGCTTTTCAAAAAGCTTCAAACTTCTCCCTAGGAAGAGCCTTTGTGAAAGGTGTGCAATGTTATCTTGTGTGAGCACATATGCCAAACTAATCTCTCCAATCGAGAACCTCTGCTTGACATAATGATAGTGTGCCTCAATGTGCTTTTAATGAGAGTGGAGCATAAGGTTCCCTGCAACTACCAATACGCTCTAACTCTTAGTGAAGATGGTGGTGGTGTTGGAGGAGATGGTGGATACTCACAAGAGATGAAGTGGTGTAGCTAATTCCTGCTTCACATCTGCTGTTAATGATGAATGGAGAGTGAAGTGGGACTCTTTAGCTTGCCAATGGACACAAATAATCATATATGTAGTTTGGAAGATGATCCACTAATGATAGGATCAAAACATATAGGTAGAAATTAATCCAAGGTCCTAAACTTCCTATTTTAGTTCACACACCTGTTAGTGTTTTGAACCATTCCTTGCGCACAATAGCAATTGAATAAATTCTTTTTGGGTTACTCTAATTAGCTTAACAATCTACCAATCATCACTGATTTAATAAAAAATGATGGACTACATATAGAGAAATGTGTTTAGCGAATTCACCCAAGCATTGACAGTCAACAGACGAGTGAGCAAAGATGGATTAGTATCTGACAATTGTGAGAAGAATTACTAATGAAAATTTTTAGGACTAAAATAGACACTATGTTGAATCTATCATGCTTTAAATCATGAGAAAGGATCAACTATAGAGTGAGAGCAAGCTCTGACAAGGTCATTGTTTTGATGGAGTTATGATAGAGAAGTGACATGAGAATGTAATGATCATATATGTATTAAAACATGTACAAATATGAAGTCATTGACAATCAACCATTGCTCAATGAATGAGAAGTGAGTGAGCTATGAGCTCCTGTTCTCAATGAGAGTACATCAAAAGTGATCTTTTAATCTCGAGATGCATGCTAGTCTTTCAGATTCTCTTTTTAAAGTCATACTTGGAACCAAGATTTGAATTCAAATTCAACTTTCACCTAAAAGGTGAATGCTAACATATAGGATAGATTATCTCTTGATTCAACTACCAAATGATACGTGATTTTGTGCTTCCTAACTCCTCATGGGTATATTCCACTTTTACAAAAGTAAAAGTGAAGTGAATTTACAAGAGGTTGAACATATGAAGCCTTGCAAGGATTATGCCACTAAGTCAAGCATAAGTGAGATGATCAAGTATGTAGGCTTGGGCTTAACTACACCAACAACTCCTGCTCAAGCCTAACATGCTTGGTCTTCATTGCTCCATAATTTCCTGCAAACCAATCATGAATTTGAACATGTTCATCTTTGTTCCATCCAATGCCTTGGTGAGTATATATGCACATTGTAACTGAGTTGATGCATAGGATAGTTGGATATCCTTGCTAAGAAATTTCTCCCTTACATAATGATAGTGCACTTCAATGTGCTTAGTCCTTTCATGGTATACAAGATTAGCAGCCAAATAAAGTGATCTAGTGCTATGGCGTATATCATCCCTTTTGTTCTACATATCATCTCATGCGATGCTGGTCGATCACACACAGAGATCTACAAATTGGTTTACCTCCCAGCCGCCGAGTCACCTCGTTCATGAGTCTCACCCTTTAGACTTCCTCTTGAGTTCTCCCTTTTATTATTCATAAGAGAACTTACTTTCTTAGTTCTTCTACCATATGATATAAGTCAAAATAGGTGCCAAGTGGCATCTCTGCCACCTCACCCTAAGAGGTGTTCTCACACAACCTCTATGATGTGACATTTCCTTCCCCTTAGGAGCATTTTGATCCTCAAAAATATAGATGAAATGTCCATGATGGTGGAAGAAAATGCTCGGACTCCCCTAAACCCCATGTACTCTATGTACATGGTCATCTCTGTGTGTTGTTTCCCCATATCCTTCCCCTTAAGAAGTCTCATGTGAGATCATCTCAAAGGTGGGAAACCGTGTAAGGGGTGCCTACTATCTCCCATGTACTCTCCACTTCCAAACTATCACTCCCATGACATACAAGACCATCCAAATGACCCAAGTCCATATGATGTATATTCTATGGAGTAATAGTACAAGAAGTAAGTGTAAAGTGCCAAGCGTATAGGCTCAACCATATCATATTGGAGATAATAAACCATAGAATCCTATGAGAAATAGAACAAGGTCCCATAACCAGTGACTCCAAACCCATCTAGAACTCAATGACAGATTGCCCTCATACCACTATATGTCTTCCTAGCCTTGAGTGTAATCACAAGTAATAGTTTAATCTAAATACCTTGTAAACTATGCAAATCCATCATCTAACTCATGGTAGTAAAATGTAATCTCTTCATTTCACTAACCAAGAAGTCTATGGTTTGTCATCCTTTATCATTGGACTAAGTTCTATTAGAAGAGCATCTATTGGCACTAGTGCAAACTCTAAAATATTCTCTTCCTTGTAGTTTGCCATATGAATGCAAAAGGATTTACTTGGAGATTCATATAATCCATAAGTACCCATTCTCCTAATTGGTGCTCACACATCATTCTCATGATGTAATGCCAACTAAGAGTTCGGTACCCTAATAGGTTAGATCTATCCCTATCTCCTAGAAACGCTAAAGAGAAGAGTCATACCCAACTCGCAGTCTCACTAATGTCAATAACTAGATCATATCATCTAGTCCAAGACCATCATTGGAAATAAACATAACTACTACTCTCTAGAGTTTCCATGTGGAACTCGATCTAACTGGTATGATTACCTGATTTCCCTCTTGTCTTTGATAGAAGAGTTCCACTCCTATCTAGACAATCTCAGAGTGAGAAAGTGAAACTCTCTCTCTCTCTGTAATCCCTTCAAAGAAGAAGGGCCATGGTAGTGGAATCTATTCCACTTTTCCTTTCCCTTTGAAAAAGATTCTTTTGAATTCAATTGCTCTACTCATCGATAATTGAGAACATGCACATAAGTTCTCCAGATTTTTCCTTCCAAAATAGTGGAGAAAGAGACTCCCATGTGAAGGAAAACTATACTGAAAAGTAGAGTAAATGAATTCCTCTTGAAATATAAACTAAGAGATGTTTTCTAAACACCTCTTCTATCTAAAGGAGAATATGCTCTATTCTTCTCCTATGAAGAAATCATATTTTCCTTTCCTTCTTTCTCTCTCAAAGAATAGGAGCTAAAGTGAGACCACTGAACTAAAGTGAGATCTCTCCTTGATCTCTACGATAATTCCCACTTTCTCCTTTCCTTAAAAGAGAGACTTATGAATTCATTTGCTCCTCTCTTCCATAACTGATGCATAATCCCTTATTACAGACATTACTATAAAGATGGAGAACACATCTCCCATAACTAATGAAGGTGTATGTAGTGAAGAGTGGAGAAAATAAATTCCTTATAAGGTTCAAATCCCTCTACTAAAATGGTCAGCAATGATGTGACATGATACCATAAACACATGTGTATCCAAAATAAAGAACTATCTCTGCCAACCGTGCTCTATGCATGGATCTATACGATCCAATCAAACTGATGGAACTATCCTTCCTAAAAGCTTGAAAATGAGTATGTGATATGAATGGTGATAAAATCACCTATCACATTCTCCCAATCCTAAGGGGATTTCTATAAAAATCTCTCCTCTGATCTAGTGAGACATCACACCATGAAGGATGAGTCCTTTTCTCCCTGGCCATAGAAGAAGAGTGCTCAAAGGGAATTCATTTCCACCGTCCCATACTAGTGGAACCTTCTTCCAATTCATGGTGTCATACCTACACTAAACTGAATATATATTCCATAAATATAGAATGGAATATGGAGGTGGATTCTAGTGAATCCCATATCCTGAACTCATGTTAGTGGACTTAAATGAGTCCCATGTCCTCGAACTAATTAGTTTTGTTCTAGTCAACATGTGACAATGGATATCCCTTTTTGTTCCAAACGAACTTATTCCTAGGTACCAAGACTAGGTCTAAGTACCTCTCTATAGATCCCCATATACATATACATATGTATTGGGTACCCCAAATATTCTTCACTGAGGGATCTATGCTCTAATTCATAGAGCTAGTGCCATGCTTGTGGCCTTCCTAACCATAACTCGAATCACATAAGCACCCATCGATGTTGTCTCATGAAACCCATCTGTGTGATCCCATCTAATTGGTTTCCTTAGTAGTGTAGCAGAAATGCTTCACTACTTGGTCAAGTGATGTGCATGAGTGAAACTAGTCACTCTTTGGGTATTCCTCATAATACCCCATAGTCTCCTAATCATATTGTGAGACTCTTGAGAAGATAAGTAAATCTTCACTACCTTGGAGATTATCATAACTGTATCTCCCGTGCCTGTATGCAACTTCCTATAACCTATAGGATTGCTTGTGCACATTACTAATGGTGAAGGTGTAGCTCCTTCCCTTAGCAATCCTATGGTCTAAATCCATAAGGATTATGTGTAGGGATCCTATTTACTACTAAAATTGCCTTATCTATACTACTATGATGGTCCTAAGTCCATCAGATACATGCTTAAAAGCATGCTAACACCTTATTGATGTTTGCAAAAAAGGCATGTTACCGTGCCATGACATTCTTACCTAAAGGCAAGTGCGTATATAACACCATGAGATGGGAAAATTTTCCACAGCATTTCCCCAGGAAATGGAATCCCAAAAAAATTTTAACCATAAACTCAATGTCACATAGGCCATCCGACAATGTAGGGTTTGACATGCCCATGGCATGCATGCCATAAAATCATATATGGACTCCATAACCTGCAAAATTATAAAAACAAATGCTAGGAACAATCTCTTTCTTGCATAACCATGTAGTTCTTGCAAACAATCAAAAGGTGTACTCCTAACATGATGATCCATACTTTTAGAACTAAAACAATGATCAACTTTGATGTGTGCATTCCAATCGATGCATGTACATACAGAACATGCCATAACATAGAGTAAATGCCTAAAGTATAAAGCATACGTCCTTGAATGGTTTGGTACTTAAATTGCATGCATCCTGTCCTTTTAGATGAGCTTCAAGACCTATGCACCTTCCTCTTCAGATCCTATCATGAACTTTGAAGTGTCCGAAAACATCGGATCACTTCCCAAAACATAAAGCATGGTTAGATGATTACTAAAAAAATCCAATTTTACCCAAAAATGCATTTGTAATCCCTCCTTAGACCTGCAAAAACTTTTTTAGGACCGGAAAATAATCATAAATGGAAATATATATCATGTGCAAGTGACTCAAAGTGAAATTACTTCAATCGCCTTCTTGGTTTGCAATATATGGCTCCCGGAAGATAGTTGCCAATAACTATTCAAAATTTGCAGGCCTCTACAGACCTGCAAAAATAACTATTTTCCAAAATTTTCATAAATAGAAAGTAGACCTTGTGCTCTTCGAAACGAGCCATAGCATGTCCGATTTGGAGTTTTCTAGCCCAAGATATGGCCTTTCCAAGCGGGACATGCCAAACTAGTGGGCTGTTGGAGGGGCTGGAAAAAGTGTGAAAATATGATTTTAGGGTGCACGAAAACATTCTTCCATCATGAAAATCCTACACTTCTCTCCATAACTTCAGAGAGTAGTATATGAAGATGCTTGGGCCTATTTTTGCCTTTCCAAATCCTCCCTTGGTACATGCTAATTTGATCCCCAAAAGAGGCTTAAATCATGATTTTTACTTTTATGCAAAAACTTAAAGAGGAGCTTTTAACAAGCTTCCAATCCACTCCTAATGTGCATTTTCTTTGGATTTTCTCATTCTTCATGGTAATACATACACCATAATTCATGTATGTATGCAAAAATCAATTGGAAGCCTCTTAAATGGTCTTTTTTCTTACTCCCAAAAGTGGAGTTTGATAAAAAAAAATTAACATTTGATATTTTTTCAAAAAGTGTGGAAAGGAGATCTTTGAGGATACAAAATTCCTCCTTAACTTATCATTTTAATGAATCTAATGATTCCACTATGAAATCCATACGCCATAATATAAGTATATATACTTTTTCCCATCCATCCATAGCTATTGCACCTCTCTTTCCCTCTTCCAAAATGGGAATTTTAGGTGCTGAAAGTTTTTCTCAAACTGTGATGGAAGGGGGTTTTTTGGAGCTTCAAACTCCCATTATACTGAGGTATAATTTGGATTTATTAATCTTATATGGAAGTCAATACACTAGGCTATAGATATGCATGATTTTTCCTACCAAACTAAGAAAAATCCTTCTTCATTTCCCTTTCCACAAATGGCTAATCATAAAAAATGGCACCTAAAATTTATGTGAAAAATCATGAACATAACTTCTTTGGAGATACTTATAGCTTGTGCTTTCTTGTATTTTGAGGGAACTCATTCACTCTTGATGAGATTATATATCTCATACTCTCCATACACATGATTTCCCCCAAAGGGTTTAACGCTCAAACCCTTCCTTGTCCTTCTGAGAGAGTCGGACCCTTTCAGAATTGAAATAATAATACTTGTACATAGGTAGTTCATCTCCACATAGCTCTGATATATTATGAACATCTTTTTTCCACATGATTGAGATGCTTCTCCCATCTCCTTCCTTTTTGATATCTTTTGTTGATAAATACTCTAGCCACTTTTCGAAAAGAACACATGATGCTCATAAATATACTTTTCCACAACTAGATATATTCCCAATGACTTGAGAAAGTGTCCGACATATCTTGGGGGAGGGAGAAAAGAGGATTCATTTCTCCTCCTCCCCTGATTCTAAGGTGACAGCTCACAGGCGCCAGCTCTGACTACAAATATTAAAGAATAGAGAAGTGCACCTTTCACCAAGAGCTTGTGGCTCAGTGGATAGAGCAGACGTCTGCCATAGTAGCCACACAAGTTCGATTCCCATACTCTACAGGAGCGAAAGGGATCGGATCTTCTACTCTGATATCAATGTCGTATAACATCCTTTTTGTTCTACATATCATCTCAGGCATGCCGATTGATCACACATAGAGATCTATGAATTGGTTTACCTCCTAGTGACGGAGTCACCTCGTTTGTGAATCTCACCCTTTAGACATCCTCTTGAGTTCTCCCTTTTATTATTCATAAGAGAACTTACTTTCTTAGTTCTTCTACCATATGATATAAGTCAAAATAGGTGCCAAGTGGCAACTGTGCCACCTCACCCTAAGAGGTGTTCTCACATAACCTCTATGATGTGACATGTTAGCTCCAAAGATAATTGCAGTGTAGGAATGTATCTCCAAATCTGCATATAATTGCTTAAGCCACATAGCTTCCTGAGTTGCATTTGCCAAACCTCTATATTCTGCTTCTATGGAAGACAAGGCCATAGTTGGTTGCTTCTTGGATGACCAAGATATGAGCTTTGAACCTACAAAAGATAGGTACCCTGAAGTACTCCTCCTATCATCCTTGGAGCCAGCCCAATCTCCATCAGAATACATCTTTATATCTATGTAAGAAGTGAAGGGATAGAACAACCCCTCATTCATTGTACCCTTTAGATAATTAAGCATCCTCTTTGCAACTTCTATATGAGGCTTCCTTGGTGCATGCATAAACTGACTCAATGTACTTACTGCACAGGCAATGTCTACCCTTGTTAAAGTAGCATAATTCAGACTACCCACAAGTTGTTGATAACTTGTAACATCATCAAGTAGTCCACCTTCATGTGAACTTAGCTTATGGTTGAGCTCCATAGGGATACCTGAATCTGTATACACAAGCTCTAAGCCAAGGAAGTAGGTTAATAAACCTAGATCGTTGATTTTGAATTCCTTCATTAATTGGGCCTTGAACTGCTTGATACCATCATAATCATTTCATGTAATAATGATGTCATCTACATAGACACACAAGTAAATAACTTTTGATTAGTTCTTCTTAACAAATAAAGAAGAGTCTGCCTTGCTTGCCACAAAGCCTTGGTCCTACAAATAGGAAACAAGCCTATAGTTCCAAGCTCTAGGAGCTTGCTCGAGACCATAGAGTGCCTTTCCAAGCTTGCATACATAACCTGCTTTTTCTTCATCTTCAAACCCTGGTGGTTATGCCATATACACTTCTTCTGATATCCATCCATTTAAGAAGGCATTCTTGACATTTATTTGATATAAAATCCAATTTTTAGAAGCAGCAAGACTTACCAATACCGTGATTGTTGGCATCTTTGCCATAGGTGAGAATGTTTCTTCATGTAACTCTCTATAGAGGCATCATAGTTTTTTTTTTATTTTGTATATCCACCTTGAACCAATTACCTTCATATGTGGCCTCTTGGGAATTAGATCCCAAGTGTGATTTTCCTGGAATGCTTCCACCTCTTCCTTCATGGCTTCTCTCCATTATTTCTTCTTCCTAGCCTCTTCAAATGAAGAAGGATATTTTGCCATAGAGTCTTTACTGATGTACACAAAGTGTTTTGTGACTAAAGATGTATCATATCCATACCTTATGGGCTTCTTACTTTCTCTTTGTGATCTCCTTTATGCTTGATTGGAAGACTCGGGTGGATCTTCTAATTGCTTGATTTTGGACTTCCCTCTTGACTTCCAAGTTTTGAGATCAATCTGCTCTTCATCCACTAAGTTGATGTCTTATGCTAAGTGTTGATCTTCTTGAGTGAGGGTTGGAAAATCATTTTTCCAAATCATATGATAACTTGACTTTCCTGCAATCATCTTCAAACAAAGAATTATTCTCATCAAATACTACATCCCTACTAACTATGAATGCCTTGTTAGTGAGATTGTAGAGTCTATACCCCTTTTGATTCTCATCATACCCAATAAATATACATTTCTCAACCTTAGGATCAAGCTTCCCTCTTATTTGTGATGTGATGTGTGCATAGGCAATGCACCCAAATATTTTGCAATGATCCAATGAGATTCTCCTGGCATTCCATGCTTCATATGGTTTCAGATCATCCAATGATTTGGATGGAAACCTATTGACCAAATAGGTAGCTGTGTGTCTCAGCCTTAGGATCAACTTCCCTCTTATTTGTGATGGGATGTGTGCATAGGCAATGCACCCAAATATTTTGCAATGATCCAATGAGGTTCTCTTGGCATTCCATGCTTCATATGGTTTCAGATCATCCAATGATTTGGATGGAAACCTATTGACCAAATTGGTAGAATAGGTAGCTGTGGAGACTGCCTCTACCCACAAATAATTAGGTAATTTTTTCTCATTTAACATAGACCTAGTAGCTTCAACAATCAACCTGTTTCTTCTCTCTGCCACTCCATTCAATTTAGGAGTATACCTAGTTGTTACTTCCCTCTTTATGCCTCTGTCGTGTAGAAATAGATCAAAATCATGTGAAAAGTACTCACCACCTCCATCAAACGTGATCCTTTTCAAGATCCTTCCTGTTTGGTTTTCAACTAGTGCCAAGTACTTCTTGAAACATGTAAATACCTCATCCTTATGCTTCATGAAATAGAGAATTGTCCACGTATTGTAATCATCAATAAATGAAACATTGTACCTTGAACCTGTGATGGATGGATCTTTGCTAGGACCCCACACATCAATGTGTACAAGCTCCAAATAGTCTTCATGGATGTATCCTTTCTTGTTGAATGGTTGCTTGGATGTCATGTTCATGATGAGTAGAGGGTCTTGTTGATCTTTAGGATAGTTGTTTTAGTCCTTTCTTCCTCTAAAGCCTCCTTGATAATTTTTGTTGTTGTACTTTTGATTGTAGTTATGGTTGTAGTTGCCTCCAACATTTTGGTACCTACCTCTAGATTGTCCATTGCTTCCTCTATGGAAACCTCTTCCCCTTTGGTTCCTTGTATTTTTGTAGCAATCTTTTATAGTGTGGTTGTTGAGACCACAAATTTTGCATGGTCAGTTGTTGTAGGGTCTCCCCTTGCCTTGCTTTCCTGCTCTGTCCCTTCCTCTAGCACCTCTTCCTCTTCCTGCATAATTAGCTTGAGAGGTACTTGCCTCTTCTTCACTTTTCTTGCTTTTACCATTATCCTTAGCTTTATTCTTATCTATATAAAGGGTAGAAGGTTGGTTACCTCTTGAGTTGTCACCATTTCTATTGAGCTTTTTCTCATGGGTGAAGAGTTGCCCCATCAAGGTGTTGAGATCAGGTATTTGCATATCCATATAGAGATCCATTTTTTGGTCAAGGACTCCCACTTGTCATCATCCATGATTCCATTAATGATCTGCCTCAAAATGTGGTCTTCTTCTATCTCCTCTCAAATGCTTGGAAGTTGGTCAACCACATCTTTCATTTTGGTTACATAATCAACCACTCCTTGCTTTGGTTGTTTCTTTAGGGTTGTGAAAACCATCCACAACTGATTCTTCCTAGCTCTTGTGTTTGAGGAGAAATATGATGAAAGCACTTCCCAAGTTTCTTCCGAGGTCTTGCAATTTCTAACATGTGGTAATAAGAAATCTGAGATTGAGTTTAGTAAGTAAGAACTAGCAAGAGCATCCTTTGCACACCATGTGGTCATCCACTCTTGCTCTTCCTTTGTTGGTTGATGCTTGCTGCTAAAGATTGGCATCTCTTCATAGTGTGATATGTATCCAAATAGACTCCTCCCTTGAAGGTATGCTTCCATCCTTAGTGACCATGCTGAGTAGTTGTTCCTGTCTAAATTGTGAATGAAGAATGGAAATCCATCTCCCATCTTGATTGTGCTTGCTCTGATACCACCGTTGGGGGAGATGGTGGATAGTCACAAGAGATGAAGTTGTGTAGCTAATTCATGCTTCACACCTATTGTTAATGATGAATGGAGAGTGAAGTGGGTCTATTTAGCTTGCCAATGGACACAAATAATCATATACATAGTTTGGAAGATGATCCACTAATGATAGGATCAAAAGAGATAGGTAGAAATTAATCCAAGGTCCAAAACTTGCTATTTTAGTTCACACACCTGTTCAATGTTTTGAACCATTCTCTGAGCACAGTAGCAATTGACTAAATTCCTTTTGAGGAACTCTAATTAGCTCAATAAGCTACCAATCGTGAGTGATCTCATCAAAATTATGGACTACATATAGAGAAATGTGTTTAGCAAATCACCCAAGCATCCTAACATTTACGGGCCTTGATAGTCAACAGATTAGTGAGCAAAGATGGATTATTATCTGATGATGTCGAGAAGCATTACTAATGAAACTTTGTAGAATTAAAAAAGACCCTATGCGCAATCTATAATGCTTTAAACCATGGGAAACGATCAATTATACAGCAAGAACAAGCTCTGACAAGATCACTATGTTGATGGAGTTATGACAGAGAAGTGACATGAGAATGTAATGGTCATATGTGTATTAACACATGTACAAATACAAATTCATTGGCAATCAACCATTGCTCAATGAATGAGAAGTGAGTTTGCTATGAGATGAGCTCCTCTTCTCAATGAGAGTAAATAAAAAATGATCTTTTAATCTCGAGAGGCATGCGGGTCTTTCAGATTCTCTTTTTAAAGTCATACTTGGAGCCAAGATTTGAATTCAAATTCAACTTACACCTAAAAGGTGAATGCTAACATATAGGATAGATTCTCTCTTGGTTCAGCTACCAAATGATATGTGATTTTGTGCTTCCTAACTCCTTGTGGCTATATTCCACTTTTACAAAAGTAAATGTGAAGTGAATTTACAAGAGGTTGAACATATGAAGCCTTCCAAGGGTTATGCCAATAAGTCAAGCATAAGTTAGATGATCAAGTATGTAGGGTTGGGCTCAATGGCACCAACAGGTGGCAAAAGACTTACCAATAGCCAAATCATCTAGACGGCATTTGAGCCACACACACTCAACAGTCACTATGAAAGCTTCCCTATACTCAGCCTCACAACTAGAAGTGGCCATATTATTATGCTTGTTGATTAACCAAGATATGCATGAGCTACCAAGCATGAAGCAAAAACCACTTGTGGACAAATAAGTGTCATACCAATTAGCCTAGTCAAATTCATAAAAACAATGTGAATCTAGTGGTAATGATCTCCCCTTGGAATGTAGATGGGTAGTACTCACATAGCAAAATATGCACTTAAACACCTACTAATGCTTGATACCTAGGCAATGGATTGACCTGCCTACATGATTAAATATCAAGCCACACTATGCATAAGTAAATCATGCACCCAACAGCCTATTGATACAAAACAACATCAAATGCATCTCTAGCATCATGAAAAATCAATTATAAAATTGTTTCCATAGGAGTGGCAATAGTTTTGTGATCTTCAAGGACAAAATGCTGCAATAATGTTTCAATATATTTTGTTTAACACAAAGCTATTCCCCCATCAACTTGCATAAACTGAATGCCTAAATAATGAGTAGTATGTGATCAAGATACACAACAATCATCATAAGTACATCATCTACATGCTCAACATATAAGGTGCTCTCAATTGGATTGTTCTCAAAATCATGTGCAATCAAGTAGGCATGTATCTTTTCATACCAAGTACATGGTGCTTGCTTCAAACCATATCATTCCTTTTTCAACCTTCACACTTTGTTTTCATGCCCTTTTTGCACAAAAACAAGTCGTTGCAATACATACACATATTCATGTAAGTCACCATTTAGAAATGAAGTTTTAATGTCCAACTGATGTATATTTTAACCATGATGAGTTGCAAGTGCACAGATGCTACGAACGATGGTCATTTAGCATGTGGGTGCAAAGGTCTTATAAAAACAAATACATCCCTCTTGGTCATAAAATTTTACACCAAGCCTATCCCTATACCTCTCAATCATTCCATCAAGCTTATTTTTCATCCTTTGTATCTATTTAGTGCCAAATGACCTTTTTTCCTAGAGGCAAATCACATAAAGGCCATGTATCATTCTTCATAATAGCATGATATTTTGATTGCATAGTGGCCATCAAATCTTTTTAATCTTGTGGTTTATTAAAAGAAATGGGCTCATTCCCATCATAGGGAAAATTGTTAAGTACATATGTTGCACACATAAAACCCTCAAGCTAGAAGTTATGTGGTAAAGCCTGATTTTTGACAATACGCCTTGCTGTCTCCATGAGAGATTCATTCTTTCTTTTAGAAAATCCATTTTTTAAGGTGTATATGGCACTCTACACTAATGTTTTATCCCAAGATTAGTGGGAAATGCATCAAAATCCAAAGATGTATTCCTCCTCAATCAAAATTGAGGGTGCCTAATTTACATGGTGATATATTTTCAACCATAACCAGAAATTGCTCAAAGCACATAACATTCTGGACTTTTCTTTCAATGGATACACTCATGCATGCTTGAATCATCTTTAAAACTCATGAAGTGAAGGAGTTCCCAAAAGAAGATGTGTGCATAGGACTAGAGACATCATTATGAACAAGCTGCAAGTTGTGAATAGCATGAACTAAACCATCTTTTGGGAAGGAAGAACACTGCATTTCACCCAAAATACAACCTTCACATACATGTTTAAAAGGCACCTCAAGTATAGGCATAAAGGAAACCTTTTGAATTTTTGCAAGCATAACAAACTAGCAAAACTCAAATGACCAAAGTGTGCATGACAAAGCTTTGCATCTAAAATAGCTTCAGAATCTTGAATTCTACATGTTGAATCATTCACAAATTTGGCATAATCTATGAGCTTATACAAAACATGGCATAAAATGCCAAAAAAATAGATTACATTGCCACTTGTGAGATCATGAATTGTACATCTGCCATTAACAAATTTGACAACCAAGACAATCTTGGCTAGTGCTGAAACTGGCAACATATTTTTCTTCATCCCTAGTACGTAGAAAGCATCTGACAATGTGAAATAATGATCTTACCATCTCCTATTAAAGGATAAGAGGATTTGTTAGTGCATGTGATAGTATTCCCTATAGAGACGGGCTCACGTAAACTAAAGAAACTATGCTTTGAGGTAATATGTTTGGTTTCCCCACTATCAAAGTACAAAACATCTCAATCTACTACAAACATACACTACTCATGAGAAGATGGGACATAACTGCATACAATAGTAAATCCTCATTCTTCATTTTGAACAAGATTAGCACACTATGTATTAGGTGTAGAGGCCTTTGCAACAATCATTCCAACCTCCTTCTTTTTTTTCTCTTTTGTAACCACTTTTGGACAACTCTTTATGAGATGATCATTTCCCTTATAGTATTTGCAAAATTGTTTTTTCCTTTTTACTTTCTTCTCATCTTTGTCTTCCTTCTTTGATTGTGGACCATTAGTAGATTTTTTCTTACTAGTAGATGAGCTCCATTTTCCTTTGCCCATGACACTAACTAGGAAAGCTTGATCTACGACATTCATAATGAACATGCTCTACATCGATTGATCTTCCTATAATGAAATGGAGACTAAATCTTGAAATGTTAATCTATTTGCATTGCCTTTCATCATCAATCAAAGAGTAGAAGCAAAAGTCTCATATGAGTCTGGAAGATCGCTAAGAACATTCTACGCAAGTGAACTATCTATCAAGACTTCATCAACAAAAATCAGTTGCTCTTTAAAATATTTCATCTTTGTCAAAAAATTATCCATAGAATCTCCTTCATTCATATGCTTACTCTCTAACTATTTTTTGAAGTAAGCAACATGAGACTCATTTCTTGCCTCATATAAAGTGGTAAGTGTATCCCAAGCATCCTATGCTATTTTGCAGGAGCAAATGTGTGGGAGGAGGGCACATTTGATAGAAAAAGCTATCAATGCATATGTGTGAGCATCTCTTCCACCTCAGCAAAGTTTCTCTATACAACAAGAATTCGAATATCATCATCTTCATTGCCATCTACATCACCTTCAATAACTATATTTGTAGGTGTAGTAAGATGTTTTTCAACACCCTACACAATATTCCACAACCCCTTTGGCTATCAATACATGACATATCATATATTCTCACAATGAGTGATTCGTACCATCCAACCTATCCTCAATAGCGAACATATGAAATACATCATTGCTTTCAGCCATGGTCACTAACTAAAATTCCCTTATGCAAAAAAAAAAGATTGTATATTGAGAAGTTGAACAAACCACTCTATTGAGCTCTATTAAAATTCTAGAAGACTTGGAGGAACTTGTATTGTCGAATCGTAACCTGTATATATGTTTTGCACAAGAGGATGAAATTGCCTGCATAGGCACTGTGATAATGCGTTCGGAGTCTAAAACAAGCCCAAATCAAACTTTCAATACTACATCCATTTTGAACTCCTAATCACTTGAGTATGCTCACCAATTTGCATGTGATTCTGAGACTCTAATTGGAGGGGTGTTGATGATTCCCTAGATGAAGCAGTGACATGCCCTGATACCAATTGTTGGAGTTTGATGTCTTCATAAACACATCAACAACACAAGGAAGAAGAAGAATCATGGAGTGCAACACAACATTGAATGATTTACCAAGTGAATGTATAAAAATAACTAGCCCATTAGGGCTATAGGCGTATATATAATCCAGGGGAGAAAACCTGTTAAAGAGGGAAAAACGTGACTCGATGGTCCTAAGTGTGTTCACACACATCGCCATTGAAATATCTCAACAACTAGAGCTTGTCCCTTTATGCTTATGTAAGCTTTGCAACCTAAATCCCTCATGTAGTTGGTTTTCAACACGAAAGAGGTTTTCAACATGAAAGAGTTGAAGAAGCTGATGAGTTTTTAGAAGATATGAACTTCAAGTTGAATTTTTCTCAAAACAACTTAAAGAAATCCTATGATTGAGTACAAGTGTATGTCAATCCTAAGCATGAGAAAGTCTCTTTTCAAGGTCGATAACTATTGTATCTATGAGACTTGAAAAGATTTAAAACCTTATAAAGTGGTCATTGTCCTAAGCTCTCTCCAACATTTTGTGGCCCTTTCAAAATAATTAGAAAAAAATGAGTCAATGGCTTATGCATTTAAGCTTCCAATACAATCTTCTTCATCAAATTTTTCATGTCAAATGTGGACTTAAGAAAAATTTCATTGAAATTGATAAGCTATTTTCACATGATACAATTGTTTAACCTCTTTTGGTTGACTTTTTTCCCTATGAACCTAAGAAGTATGTATTGGAGATAAATGTACCAAAAACCATTTGTATCAAGAGTTTCTAGTTAAATGAAAAGATGGATTAGAGAGAACTGCCACATGGAATTGATTTAGTTCCTCAATGAAAATGTTTCCTTTTTTTCTTATCTAAACATGTTAATTTCAAAGGGAAATGTCGGCCATGCTCCTAAGATGGACCATGGGCTTGGGGAAATTCTTGAGATATAGCGTGATATTTGAAGCATATGTTTCAAGAAAAACATTTGTCAAGATAACATTTATTTCTCTAGAGTAGTAACAAACTTTTGGCTAAATGGATGATCAAATCTTTGAGAGATGATAATAAATCCTATGTGAAACCTAATTTTAGAAATACAAAAAACTATTTATTTTCAAAGTCTCCATGTGGAATGAACTTAATATCCTCATGCTCCAATTCTCCCACTTTGGCAATCCCTAGAATAGGATTGAAGTGTTACAATCCAAACATAAAGTAGCTGAAGGTATCTAGAGTTGTGGTTTTTTATGAGAAGAAATCATGGTATAGTCCCAAAGTTCTATTGCAAGATAAAGTGAATGAAGAGCTACAAAGAAGACATTCAACTCGAGTTCAAGAGATCTTGAACTTGAGTGGTCCAAGCCATTCAATGCATTCAAGCATGAAATCCAATGGAGGGGAAGTAGTTCAGCTCACCAATAATTCATGCAACACAAAAGCAAGGAAAATCTAGTGGAGTTGGATGATGAAGAGAATGAAGATGAAGAATTTGAGGAGGCAATCATTGAAGGGGAGCCACCTTGAAGCTAAAAGTAAATATATCAAGGCAAGTTTATGCCTCCTAAGGATAAACAAAGGAACTTAAAAAGATTAAGGTATCCACTTCCAAGGTTAATTTATGAAAATTTCGTTATTAGGAACTATGCGTATATGTCTAAGGTTATCAAGGATGAAGAGTAATCTAACTATGGAGAGGAAAAGGACACAAGGGAGTGGTAGGAAGCTATGGGATAGGAGTACAAAGCATGATAGGAAAAAATATTCTTGATTATAATGCCAAATCAAGATGTAATAAAAGCAACAGGAAATACTTGGATGTAAAAAGATAAAAGAAACTTTAATGGTTAAAATTAAAGGTACAACACAAGATGTGGAAAAAGGATTTTCTCAATCATATAGGATAAACTATGGAGAGACTTTCAACCTTGTTGCAAAGATGAAGACAATGAGGACTACAATTGGATTATCCACATTGAGGCAATGTCCCCATTTATCGATCGGATGAAAAGAATGCCTTTTTGAATGATGAATTGTAGGAAAGGATTTAGATGGCCCAACCTCCAGGTTTTGAAGACTCCAAGCATCCAAACTATATGTGTAAGCATATAAAATCTTTATATGGTCTCAAACAAGCCCTCAGGGTTTGAAATCAATTTTCCACGAGTAATTTGGCCATTCTCTATACCATAAAAGAGAAGGAAATATGGTGGTTATTAGTGTAGGATTGGACAAGGTGACTTGGGCAGACAAGGGAGCTTGAGAGCTAGAAATGGCTTAGATATGGGGTTGGGTTGTTCTACACCACAAAAGAGAAGAAATAACGTGGTTTTTAGTGGTGGGAGTGGGCAAGGTGACTTGAAAAGACAAGGGAGGTTGAGAGAAGGAAAATTCTTGGACATGGGCTTGGGTAGACAAGGAAGTGAGAGGAGAGCAAACGGAGAATGATGCCTTAATAAATTTCCAAAACTTTCTTTTTACAAGTAGTGATTTTCATCACTACACTCAATTGTACATAATTATTTTTGCCCTTGAAGTCCATTTTGTACAAGTCAAGGAGTCCTCAAGGTTGAAAAGTATTAGTAGAGACTATGTTTTGAATTTCATAATTTTTTGAGCTCAATTGAACCCTAAAAATAGCTTAGGAACCTAATTTGTAACCACACCAGACACTAGGTCTATACTAAACTGCTAGCTAGTCAAAAACTATAAAAAGATCTAGAGAGCTCGTTTTTGGGGTTAGACCATTAGCGATTGAGCTTTCCTTTGAGCATTGTATACTTTTTTGCAGTTCTTGAATAGAAGATTCCATTTTTCTATCCTTGATCTTACGTTGTGTGTGTGTATCTATGTGCATATCATCATGCTTCTCATGCACTTGTGCACTCCTATCACTCATGTTCTTCATACCATCCTCAAGTCTCCATGGATTGGCATTTATGGCAGGGATCTTCACCACAATGGTGCTTCCATTGTGCCACAATAAAACCGAATTTGGCATCATGGCCGAGAAGAACGATTTGAGCACGATCACCTGATAGTAAGACTTACACTATCGACGTTGGAATCATTGGTAAGTAGGAAAATAGATATTTTTGCTATTTTCTTTATTTTTTTATTACCATCATCATCCCCACTATCTCCATCTTCACCAAAAGTTTTAGTTTTTGGTCATATCCTCATCATCCCCATTCATTCCCTCATTTTACTTGTGAGAGAGAGTAATCGAGTGTTTGCATGCTTGCTGTTTTTGCATGTTTGTGAGTGTTTCCTATAAGATTTAGCTTTAGCAATAGCTCCAACATCATCATCATCAGGTATGATACACCTTGTGCAGAATGCGAGACGAATTTCTCTATCTATCATGATAGAAAAAAAGTCGCTATTTTTGGTCTACATCATTTTCATGATAGACACCTCCATAGCACCATCCCAAAACACTATATGCACATTGAAAATTTGTGTTTTCTTTCTCTTGCAATAGAAACTCTTTATCACCATAGATGGAAACCACGATAGACACCCATCTATTGTGATATAGACCATCTATCATGAAAAATAGAATCCATGACACAGATGGTCTATCATGATAGATGCCCATCTATCACGACAAACCAGTTTTAGGGTAGATGATAGAAATATCTATCACAATGCACAAATCATCTATCATAGGAGACACCCATCCATTATGATTGAAACCCATCTATCTGTTGGAGAATCCCTCTCCTATGCACTGCGGAAAGTGTAAAAGACCTTCTCAAGATCAAGACTTTTACCTATAGCTTAACCTTAGAATGACAACTCGTATCAAATGAAGAAGGCAATGAACTTGAGACTTTGATCACTCAAAGTACACACTAATATCTTTCAAATCAGCTATCAAACACTCATTTTGGAGTAGTTTTAGTTTGGAAATCCTTTGCCTCAAAATAGGCTGCCTCTCCACTCAGTTAAGCTGAAAATTGAACTTCATTAAAGATTGAATAACTCATAGAACATAATGAATTTGACAAAACTGTCTTTAGATAGAGGATGCAGAGACGATAAGATTTAAAACACATATTTAAAGTCTTAAAATGGATATACATTGAGAGATATGACTCTCGCAATCAGGCTACCTAGAAATGATGAGAGGATGGACATATAGTCTATGAGACTGAAGAAAACAAAATGATTGAAACCAAATGAACTACCTACAAAGGGACTTCAATGCCTTCTTCCTCTGTTCTTGAGTGTCCTCCCTTGATTCTTTTATATCAGAGTGACCACAAAGATCTCATGATGATTTTGAGATCTCTTCTCCATAACTCCTCGATTACTTTGAGCAAGCACTCTTCTCTTCCGGTTCAGTTTTTGGATTTGATTCCCTTTTGAATGATTCTCTTTTGGCCTCCACTACTTGCTGAAGTAAATGCTTCCATTTTCCATTGTTGTTTTTCCTTCTATTTGAAGAAAAAACTTTTTGAAAAATATATACGACCTTACTTCTTTATTTTTTAACACCCCCCTCAAGCTCAAATGTGAGCTTGCACCTTTAGCCATATCCTACAAATTGATTTCATCCTTGAACTTCCTTATTTTAGAAGCATTTTAGGACTTTGTAAACATATCTACAACCTGGTCATTAGTTCTAATGAACTTTATATCCACATACTTTCTCAAAAAGTTTTCTTGAACATAATGATAATGCACTTCTATGTGCTTACTTCATGCATGAAATATTGGATTGTTTATCAAGTGAATGTTTGACATGTTGTCACCATAAATTGGAATGGTCTCTACCCACACATCAAGATCAGCCAAGAACTTCTTAATCCACATAGCTTCACAAGTTGTAAAGGATAATACTTTATATTCAGCTTTTGTAGATGATAGTGCAATAGTAGGTTGCTTCTTCGAGCTCCATGTGATAGGTTTGTTGCCTATCATGAATGCATAATCTGAGTGAATCTTCTGTCTTTCTTCAAACGAGCCCAATCAGTATCACTAAAGCCCTTCACCTACAATTCTTCATCATATCTATAAAATAAGGCATGATTGTCTGTGTGCGTCATATATCTTAGCACTCTTTTGGCTAAATTTAAATGTTCACTTGTTGGAGTTTGCATAAATTGTGAAAGGACTCCAATGAGATAACACAAATCTGGTCCTATGATCATAGCATAGATCAATGAACCTATAATACTCCTATATGTAGTTACATCATGTAACGTCTCTCCATCATTTGAGCATAGCTTCACATTTATGTCTATAGGTTGAGTGAGTGGATGCATTCACTCATTCCAAATCTGAAAAGAACATCCAATAGGTATTTTCTTTGCATCAAGTAGATACCATCTTTCCCATAGACTACCTCAATGCCTAAAAAATATTTCACCTCACCAAGATCTGAAATTTCAAACTCCTTATTGAGTTTTCCTTTTATCTCTTGTATCCCTGCAACATTACTTCATCAATATATATGCAAATATATACCTGTTTGCCTTCTTCTCTCTTCGTGTAGAGAGAAGGATCTGCACTACTTGGACTATACCCACACCTTGTGAGGTACTCAACCAATTTTTGATTCCAAGCATGTGGTGCTTGCTTCAACCGATACAAAGCTTTCTCCAATCTGCAAATAAAATCTGGATGCTTTTTATCTTCAAATCCTATCAGTTGACTCATGTATACCTCTTCTTGAAGTTCACCATTGAGAAAAGCATTTTTTATGTCAAGTTGGTACAATGGCCATTTGCTGCACTCACTACAATCAAGGTTCTAATTGTTCCCATGTTTGCAACTACGCTTAAAGTCTCTTCATAGTCGATGCCATGAGTCTGCTTGAATCCTTTTGCTACTAGACTAGCTTTATGCCTAGCTAGAGAACCATTAACTTTTCTCTTTGTTTTAAACACCCATTTATTTCAAACAATATTTATACCTTCAGCCTTTGGAACTAGCTCCCATGTGTGATTGTCCTTAAGAGCTTTTATCTCTTCTTCAATAGCTTTCTGCCATTCTTTTTGTGTACATGTTTCTTCATATGGATCCGGTTCTTTGTCTTTGAAAACCTGTGTCATATATGCAAAATGTTTTGCAATAAAACTATCATAGCTCAGCCTTTGAACTCGATATCTTGCTCTTAAGGACCTCCTTTCATTTTCTTTTGAATATTGCTTCTTCAACTGGTTCAACTTTACTTTTCATGTAATCACCTCTTCATGCTCTTCTTCACTTGCATTTGAATCACTAATTTGGGCAACACTTTCAACTTCAAATCCTTTTTAACCTGATGTTGGTGATGAGGAATGATGCATTAGTCTCCCCTTCCATGTTGAGCTTTCTCCATGTGATGTAGAAGCTTTTGGACCTTACATTTGAGTGCTTGTTTGCTAAATTTCTTCTTGGACAACACCTCCATCATCTTCATAATCTTCTTCAAGAATCTTCTCTTTCCCTTTGTCTCTAAACCATGGTCTTAGCTCATCAAATACCACATCTCCTAAGACTTGTAGCTCCTTTGTCACCAAATTGTAGCACCTATATCCTTTTTGCTCCGATGGATATCCAATGAGAATACATTTTTCTGGCTTTGGCTCCATCTTTGTCCTTAGTTCTTGAGGAATGTGAACATAACACACACATCCAAAAATTTTGAGATGTGTACGGTCACATTTCTTACCAGAATAAACCTCCTCCAGAGTTAAATTATGCACTCCAGCTGTTGTGCACTTGTTCATCAAATAAACATCTGTACTAGCTACTTCAACCCAATAGTTTATTGGAACCTTCATCTCATTGAGCATGCATCTTGCAACTTCTCTGATATGCCTATTTTTCCTTTCAACAATTCCATTTTGCTGATGTGTGTACCTACATGTAAATTGCTATTTGATGCCATTTTCATAAAGAAAATATAAATAATCTGTGGTGAAATATTCTCCTCCTCCATTAGACCTCAAAGTCTTTATGTACCATTTGTTTCCTTTTCTACATGTGCTTTAAATCTCTTGAACATAGAGAGCACATCTGATTTTTGTTTTATGCAAATATCCATAATTTTCTTGAATGATCATCAATAATGTTGGTGCAAGAGAATCCAAGCCCACATAATTGGATGGTTATCATATTGGTCATGAAGTCTTATATGATCAATCACTTGTAAAATCAAGTACATTTACCTTTGTAAAAGTGCAGTACTTGCATGTCGAGTTAGGAAGCATCAAATCATGATTCATTTGGTAGTTGATTGATGAGAGAATATATCCTACACTTTGGGATTTACTTTTTGGTGGACTTTTGAATTTGAATTCAAAAGGATGGCTCCAAACTCAACTATAAAAGGAGGATCAAAAGACCTGTGTGATATCTCGACTCCATGAGATCACCTTGAAGGGGATACATTGTGAATTGAGAGCTCACATCATAGCTCATTCACCTCCCACACATTGAGCAGTAGATTATTGCCAATGACATTGTATTTGTACATGATTTAATACATACATCTCATTATATCTTCTCTTCACTTCTTTGCCATGACTACGTTAGTACAACGACCTCAAAACTTGTTCTCAGTGTATGATTGATCATTTGCAATGATTTAAAGCATGATATGTTTAGTATAGTATCTACTATATTGCTACAAAATTGCATTGTCATTGCTTATGTGAATCATGAGATATCAATACTTCATTACTCTCTGGTCTGTTGACTCATGCATCCCAAAAATGTCGGGACACTCCTATGATTCGCTAAACATCATATTTAGCATGTAGTTCATCATTTTTTATGAAGTTACTCATGATTGGTAGCTGTCTACGTTAGTTCGACATCACCAAAAGGAATTAGGCTAATTGCTACTATACTCAGAGCACTATTCAATATATTGAACAGGTGTAGAGATAAGAATAGCAAGTTTATGACCTTGGATTAATTTTCTACCTATCTATTTTAATACATTGATTAGTGGATCATGTTCCAAGCAACATAGGTGATTATTTATGATCATTAGCAAGCTAAAGAGGCCCACTACAATCTCCAATAGTTGTTCTTGGTCAGTGTGATTCAAGTTTAAGCAACACCGGTTCATCTCTAAAGACTATCCACCATCTCCTCCAATAGTAGTATCAGAGCAACAACAAGCAAGATGGGAGATGGATTTCCATCATTCATTGAAAAACTGGACAGAAGCAACTACTCAGCATGATCACTAAGGATGCAAGCCTACCTTCAAGGGAGAAGTCTATATGGATACATCTCAGAAGATGAAGAGATGCCAACATTCAGAAGCAAGCATCAACCCACAAGGGAAGAGCAAGAAAGGTTGACCACATGGTGTGCAAAGGATGCCTTGCCAGGTCTTATCTATTAAACTCAATATGTGATTTCTTATTGCCACATATTAGGAATTGCAAGACCTCCCAAGTGACTTGGGAAGTACTCTCATCACATTTCACATCACATACAAGAGCTTGGAAGAATCAGCTATGGATGGAGTTTACAACCCTCGAGAAACAACCAAAACAAAGTGTGGTTGATTATGTAACTAAGATGACAGATGCGGCTGACCAGCTTGCAAGCATTGGAGAGGAGATAGAAAAAGAACACATAGTAAGGCAGATCATCAATGGCATGAAAGCTGATGATAAGTGGGAGTCATTCACCACATCACTGGACCTTTATATGGATATGCAAATACCTGACCTCACTACCTTGATGGGAGAACTCTTCACCCACAAGACAAAGCTCAACAAGAATGGTGAAAACTCCATAGGTAACCAATCTTCTGCCCTTTATATAGATAAGAATAGAAGCAAGGATAAGGGTAAAAACAAAAAGAATGAAGAAGAGGTTAGTACCTCTCAAGTTAACTACACAGGTAGAGGAAGAGGTACTAGAGGAAGGGGTAGAGGAGGAAAGCAAGGCAAGGGGAGATCCTCCAACAATCCACCCTACAACATTTGAGACCTTACCAAACATGGGCTTTATAAGCCCATAGACTATGAAAGATCTTTAAATGATTTGGCATGTGCAGTACATGATTCTCAGGCTATGTCAGATGCAAAGCTTTGGCATGCATGCGTTGGTCATCTGTTTTGCTAATTTGTTATGCCTATAGAAATATGCAATGGTGTCCTCTTTGCCCAAACTTGAGGCACTCGGGAAACATGTTTGTGAAGGCTGTATTTTGCAAAATATAGCATTCTTGCTTTCCAAAAGATGGTTCAATTATGGCTACTTAGAAATTGCAGCTTGTACATAGTGATGTTTGTGGTCCTATGCAGACACCTTCTTTTGGGAACTATCTTTACTTTGTGGCTTTGATCGATGATTTTTCTACGCATGCATGCATATATCCGTTGAAGGCAAAGTTTGAAGTGTTTATGTGCTTCAAACAGTTTCTAATTTTGGCTAAAAATCTGTTAGCATGTAAAATGGGCACCGTCCATTCAGATCAAGGAGGGGAATATATGTCTTCTGACTTTAATGCATTTCTGGCTGAACGTTGGATAAAACACCAGTGTACAGTGCCATATACACCTCAAAAGAATGGGGTTGCTAAATGGAAGAATAGGTCACTCATGGAGATGGCAAGGTGTATGGTCAAGAGTCAGGCTTTACCACATAGTTTCTGGCTTGAGACTATCATGTGTGCAGCATATGTACTTAATAGGTGTCCCACTAAAGCACCATACTCTATCACTCCATATGAGGCTTGGCATGGTCACAAGCCATGTGTTGCTCATCTGCATGTTTTTGGTTGTTTGGCATATGCATTAGTGCCTAAACAACATCGCAAAAAATTGGATGATAAAGCAGTAAAATGTATTTTTGTTGTGTACAGTTCTGAAAGCAAAGGCTATCGTTTGTATCATCCACAGATTAAACACATTCTGGTTAGCCATGATGTTGCTTTTGTGGAAGATGCTATTCAACCCTTACTTTGATGTACTACGGAGACATCTGTTAGCTCCAAAGACATTTATGATACTCTGTTGCCTCTTTTTACAGGTGGACAATCTAGTGCTTCTCCTAATTAGGCAACTTCTTAGCCTGTGCATGTTTCATGTGATGATGTAGATCATTCCATTTCTGGTGCAGATTTAGGTGATGCACTTGTTGATGAGAGAGCTGATATTGAGCAGGCAAAAACTATGCCAAAATGGTAGGTGCAGACTTTGTGTGACAACAAATTAGATGCATCTCTATCATATCGTACCCGTCCAGGCCCTCATAGTGCCTCTTTTGCATTAGATTGCTATGTTATGAATGCCTCTGGTCTCTATGATGAGACTGAACTTGTTTCATTTGACAAAGCACAAAATTCAGAACATTGAATGGCTACAATGCAATCTCAATATGATGCTTTCATGAAAAATGGTACATGGTCTTTATGTGACATGCCTCCAAGCAACAAGGCCATTGGCACTAAGTGGGTATACAAGCTAAAGTGTAAACCTAATGGAACAGTTGACACGTATAAGGCTAGGCTTGTTGCAAAGGGTTATGCATAGAAAACAGGCATTGAATTTGATGAAACCTTTGCTCCTACTTGCTGAATGACTACTATTCATAGCATCTATGCACTTGCAGCCCATCATGGTTGGAATGTTCCTCAGTTGGACATAAAAGCAACATTTTTGAATGGTGACTTGCATGAAGAAATGTATTTTTTTCAGCCCCGTGGCTTTGTGGAGAAAGGGCATGAAAACTAGGTGTGCAGGTTAAAGAAAGCATTATATGGTTTAAAACAAGCACCACATGCTTGGTATGAAAATATACATGCCTATCTGATTGCACATGGTTTTGAGAACAGACCAACTGAAAGCACCTTATATGTTAAGCGTGCTAATGATGTGCTTTTGATCATTGTGGTATATGTTGATGACATGCTACTCATTGGTCCTCTTGACATGCATATTGCTGATTTTAAGGCTGATTTGTATGCCTCATTTTAGATGTCTGATTTGGGGCATTTGCATCACTATTTGGGCATTCAACTTATGCAAGTTGATGGTGGAATGGGTTTGTGTCAAACGAAATATACTGACACATTATTGCAGCATTTTGGCCTTTAAGACGATACGCCTCTTGCCACTCCTATGGAGACAGGTTTACGATTGAGTCTTCATGATGTTGAAGATGCATTTGATGTTGTTCTCTATCAGCATGCTGTTGGATGCTTCATTCACTTATGCATTACTCGACCAGATATTCAGTTTGTTGTCTCACAGATGAGAAGGTTTATGCATTCCCCAAGTGTCAAGCATTGGCAGATGGATTACGTGCATCTTTCACTACTTGAATGGTACCCGACTACTTGGATTGTTTTATCCCAACAAGGATCACTACCGCCAGATTTGCATGCTTTTTCTGACACTGATTGGGCTGGTTGTTATGACACTCGTGTGTCCACCAGTGGTTTTTTTCTTCATGCTTGGTAGCTCATGTATATCTTGGTTGAGCAAGTAGGCTACTGTGGCCATTTCTAGTTGTGAGGCTGAGTATAGGGTAGCTTTTGTAGAGAGTGTTGAGTGTGTGTGGCTCAGATGCCTTATGGCAGATTTGGGTGTTGGTCATGCTTCTGCCACCACCATCTTCAATGACAATTAGAGCGCATTCATAGTTGCGAGGAACCTTGTGTTCCATGCTCGCACTAAGCACATTGAGGTGCATTATCATTTTTTCAAGGAGAGGTTCTCTATTGGGGAGATCAGCTTGGCATATGTGCCCACACAGGAGAACATTGTAGACCTTTTTACAAAGGCTCTCCCTAGGGAGAAGTTTAAAGCTTTTTGCAAAGCTTTGGGCTTACTTCATTTTGTGGATTGATTTCACATAGCTTGGCACTTCCTTATACATGAGTGCCAGCTCCTTGTTCATCACATCACTCCCAAGGGGGATTTGTTGATATATTTAGGTAGTGATGTGTGTGAACACTCTAGGACCATCGGGGCACTTTTTCCCCTCTTTAGGAGGTTTTTTCCCCCCGGCTTGTATATATGGCTAATGCCCTTATGGGCTACTTATCTTTGTAAATTCTAATGGTTATACATTCAGTATTGTGTGTTGTGCTCCAAGCTTCTTCTTCCTCCTTGTGTTGTTTGCGTGCTTCTCCAGACGTCTAACTCCAACATAAGTCTTGTTAACTCCTAGGTGTCTCGCACTAGGTGTGTCATGACACTCATACAGAATGTGCCATCTCATCTAAGGATCTCGAGGGACACACACCTTACCCTTATATAGTAGATATGCATCACGGATACTATAACTCTTCCACTTGAATCCTTCTTGAGTAGACGTCGATACTCCATCCTCACTGGAAACCCATGTATCACGATCCCCATTATCTTTGGCGTCCGATATCTTGAAGTATGCAGGATCAAGGCTACACTTCCCTCTAATGGACTCAATTAGTTCATTAGTGATCTGAGAAAAATTAAGTCTGTTGAGCATAGGCATGCGGCTAAGAGAATCAACCACTATATTACACTTTCCCATTCTTTACCTAAGATCATAATCAAACTCCTCAAGGATCTTTGCCCATAGGTCCTTATGACCTTTAAGGTCTGTTTGATTAGAGATCCACTTAATGCTCTCTTGATCAAACAATATCGTGACTTTGGCACCATATAAGTAATGATGCCACTTCTTCAAAGCATGGATGATTGCATACAAATCCTTCTCATAGATGGAGTAATTCTTCTGAGAAGGTTCTAGTTTCTTACTCTTAAAAGTGACAAGCCAACCATCCTAAACTAAAACTACTCTTGTAGCAAAATCATTTGCATCAGTCTCAACCAGAAAGGGTTTATGGGGATCTGCTATGTGCACAAGTGGAGCTGTCACAATTGCTAATTTCAATTTCTCCATAGTTTGCTTCTATTCATCTCCCCACTAAAAGGCTTTCCCATTCCCTTTAAGCTCTTACATAATCAAGACATCAATTTTGGCATAATTCTTAATGAATCTTTGATAGAATCATAATAAACCTAGGATGATCTCTAGCTCTTCCAGGTTCTTAGGATGCAGACACATGATAGCCCGTACGTTTTCAGGATCTATTTGCATTCCATTTTGGGAGACTATATGCCCAAGGTATGTAGCCTTTGTTTTGAAAAATTCTCACTTTGACTCCTTAACAAAGAATAAATTTTCCCTTAACACTTGGAATACTTTTCTCAAGTGTTCCAAATTTTCTTGTTTTGATCTATTATAGACCAGAATATTGTCTAGGATGTCTAGTACAAATTGTCCTAGATAAGGACATAATACACTATTCATGAGGTTCATGAAAGTGTCAGGGGCATTAGTGAGACAAAAAGGCATCACCAAGAACTCATAGTGCCCATATCTAGTCTTGAATGTAGTCTTAGGGACATCCTCTAGATATGTAGACCATCAAAGGCCTACCTCTCTAAGTGATCCTATCCCACTCATCCGAGTTCCTCTCTTCGTCATTCTAAGGAAGAAACTCTTTCAAGAAAAGAGTTTCAAACTAATCCTAGTCTATAGGGATGGAATTTTCCTCCTTAAGACTCATCCACCACTTATAAGCATGCGGACCAAGTGAGGGACTGACCTCTAGCACACGATACTTAGGTGGGGTGCCCTTCAGTTGATGCAAGTTATTCCACTTTTGCAAAAATGTGTAGACCACATCATGGTCATCCCCTATAAAAGTGGGTGGCTTAAGGTCTTTCAGGAGGGGAGCTTTCCTAGAACTCTCTCCTCTATGCTTGCTAGAAAAAGGAACATCCATCCTAGCCATCTCAACTATAGGAAGATTAGGCATCTCTCTTTCCTTCCTAGCTAGGAAAGAGGTAACATGTGTCTCAAGTGAGATTATCTAAGACTTGAGCTCTTCAATGAGACAAGTCATGCTACCAATTCCTCTCTCTAACCTAAGGGTTTATTCCTTGAACTCTATGAATTTTTGGTGTGTAACAAACTCATCATATATTTCCACATAAGAATACTCCTCTTCTTGTGGCTCCTTTCCCTCGACTGTTTGCTCAACTTCTTGCTCATATTCTACCTCTTCCATCCTATGATAATGGTCCTCTAGTTGTTTCTCTTTAGGTAGAGAAGTGTCCTCTAAAGTTTTCTTACCCATAGGATCCATGTTTCACTCCCCACGTTTACTAACTAGAGTGTGTAAAAGCAATGGAAGTGAATTCAATATGCAAGAAAGAGAAAAAGTAGTACTAGGCACTTTTATGCTACAAATTAGTCCTTCTAAAGCAAATTAGAAGCTATTTTTGAAGCCTCAAGGTGCTGATCTGCAATCCTTGTTAGACCCAAATGAAAATTCAAAATGTCTAGTTGACCCAAGGGGGACCTGAGCACGAAATACCAACAAAAAAGATGCCAAAAAGAATGTGGAAATAGCCCAAAATATGCAAAATGAGCAGAACTGAAGCACTTTTTGGTTCTGATTAGTCCTTGCCCATTAAAAATGAGTGGTCCAACACCCGGACATGAGAGCTACAAGGCTAGTCCAAGTGAGGAAAGTCAATTTCGATGTCAAATGACCAAAAACTAGGCCCCAAAGTGCATGCCTAGTGTAGAGGAGGTACTAGGGTAGCCACTTCCAACAATATCAAATTGTATACATTTCCAGTACTCCGTCTACTCAAGGGGGGTTCTCCTTAGGGAAGTATACCCTGTGACATTCCTGTGTGCAGGTACCTTCACTGATAACAGAGAAACCAATAGAAGCGAAAACGTATAGTTGTAGAGAAAGGATCAATGACAAGTGCTCTTGAGAGAGGAAATCACTTCGTAACTTTGAAAATGATTACAGAGAGCTAAAATACTACAAAAGGATGTAACAGTGGGCTAGCATGCCATTCCAAAACTAACTAGCAACAATACAAGAGTGAGACCAACAAAGTGAATACAATAAAGAAGATGACTTGATCCTGAAGAAATTCGATGCATGCCAATGACTAGATCCAAGCCACTCAATCACCCTGTAATGCTAATCACCAACTCCACTGGAGGCCCACGCTCTGTATAATCATCACAGAGTGACCTCCCACAGTGTGCCTGTAGCAACAGAGTGGAGAGAGTAGACCAAAAAATAGCCTCAACTAGCATCAACAAATGATGATAGTGATGATAAGCAATAGTCCACACGATTCAGATTACACCCCAAATGAGTGCCAAACATCTGTTTATATAGACTCCAGAGTGGCCAAGGGTGGCCTTGCCAAATTCCAGCCTTAAGTGCTACACGCGCCAAAGTGGTGGTCAAAGAGGTGGAGGAGAGGACTAATTTTGGATCTGGTAGCCAACTTCAATGAGGCCCCCAATTTTAGCTTCTGACACCGCCAAAGCTAAGTGGCAATATTCCCTGCATTACTTTTCACTCTGACATATCACAAACAATATATATTCCACCTCATGGTGGAGCCCATCATAAGTCGGTAGTCACCCAATTTGATATTCCTTCATAAAATACTAGTCACGGTCCTTAGTAATAAGGTGTAGCTAAAAAGAGTGTGGTCGCCCAACTTGCACATATCTCCAAATGGTGGTCGCCTTCTCCACATGTGGTGATGGTGGTCGCCCTGGGCGAGGGTCGCCCCAATAGGAAGAGAGGAAGGGATGAGGTGGTCGCCGTGGGCGAGGGTCGCCCCAATATGGAGGAAAGGGAGGGGGGGTCGCCTAGGATGATGGTCGCCCCATGGCCGGTGCTAAATGGGGGAAGGGAGGAGGGAGGTGGTCGCCTTGGGCGAGGGTCGCCCTATGAGGAGAGCTAGAAGGGATGAGGGTCGCCCAAATGCAAGGGGTCGCCAAGGTGTGCCTTGGAGAAGGGTCGCCTTGGGTGAGGGTAGACTTTGAGGGGTCGCCCGAGTCCATAGAGGTGGGTGGAAGGAGGTTCTAAGGTTGAAGAGGTCGCCAAGTTGGAGGTCGGGAGGAGAAGGGGGGAGGGTCGCCCCAAGTGTTCATATAGTTGACTAAGAAGGAGACTCGCCCTTTTGCATATATGTAGCCTAAGAAGGCGTCGCCCATTGCATATGAATTCCAAGAAGGTGTTGGTTATCTGCATATTCCCTCACCACATGGGCGTCGCCCCATGAGATATCAATTCCTTGTTTTATCTCCTAAAGTCAAGGCGAGTGAGCGCCCAATGTTTCCTTTCCTAAATTCAAGGCGAGTGAGCGCCCATGTTTTGTAAGGAATTAAGACAATGGCTTCCTTAAACCAAGGTGTTTCTTCCAGGCTTGGTCATTTAAGTACAATTGCAATTTGATTTCTTATAACATATAGATTGGAACTCCATAGAAGAAGTTCATATGGGTGAAGGGTTGCGCCAAGGGCTAGAGCTTGCCAATATAGTGCGTTTTTTGCTACATACCTACAACTTTATGGGTCACCAAAGTTGATTGTCTTGCATCCACTTCCTCCCAAAGACTTTTGCTTCAAATTGCTCATGCTTTGACACTTCCCCGAAGCTTCTCCCCAAATAAAGTCAATCAAATGCTAGCAAGCTCACCTGCTCTACAGACCCCCACATCAAGACTTTGCACCGTCCCGGTGCAACAACTCATTTATTTGCTTATTCCATCAAACAAAATGAACTGCAGAAAATGAAAAGAACTATGGTATGTACAATGAGTGAATTCCATCTGCTTGCATTAATTCAAATAGCTTTTCACCGTGGAGATGTTGACCAGGAGTATCGTTTCACCCTGCAAGTCCTCTAAATGAACTGCTCCTTGAGATAATACCTTTATCACCTTGTAGGGCCCTATCCATTTAGGTGCCAGTTTGGTGGATGCTGGTGGGATCTGATGCACCAAGACCAAAGATCCTTCCTGTACCTCATTAGTCCTTAGATACTTGTCATGCAACCTTTTGCGTTCCTCTTGCTTTACCTGCAGTTTCCTCAAGGCTGCTTCCCTATATTCTTCCAATGCCACAAGTCTTCTAATGGGAGGCTCAATTCCAATGGCTCTGGCTCCAATTTCCTTCCTGATAATAAATTCAAATGGTGCCAAGGCCTCTTTACCATATACTAAGCGAAATGGACTTTCGCCAGTGGTTCCCCTTCTAGTAGTTCGGAAAGCCCAAATTGCACCGATTAATGCTTGTGGCCAAGAACTTTGATGATCAAAGGATAATTTGCGTAAGAGCCCAATCAAAATTTTGTTAGCGCTTTCCGCTTGGCCATTTGCCCTTGGATAGTAAGCACATGACTTTTTGTGAAAGATTTTATACCTATCAAAGACGAATTGGAGCAACTGATTTACAAAGTGAGTGCCCCTATCACTAGTAATTTCAAGTGGGCAACCGAATCTTGAGAAAATACGTTTAAACAAAAACTTAGCCACTGTCAAGGCCGTGCAATCTGTAGTGGCTTTAGCTTCTATCCACTTAGTTGCATAACATGTGGCCATCATAATATATTTCTTACTCCCAGGCTGACCAATTGGACTGATTGGACCAATAAAATCAAGACCCCAACGTTCAAAAGGTAGCCATCCTGTGGAGACGACTAATGGTTGAAAATTCAATTTGGTTGGCCTAGGAGCACATCTCTGGCAGATGTCGCACTCCTTAGCAAATTTGATTGCATCTTTGTATATCTGAGGCCACCATAGTCCTTTGTGGATAATTTTGTGAGCCAAATCCTCTCCCTTCATATGCCCTTCGTTGTGTGCTGCTTCAAGCAAAAATTTTACTTCTTCTGGAAAAACACACTTTCTCAAGATACCGTCGTGACAATACTTATATAAATTTCCCTCTATGAGTGAGTAAGATTTGGATTTAAGGAGTAATTTCCTCTTTGCTAATGGTGTTAGATGTTTGGGGAATTTTCCAACTGAGAGGAACTGAAGAATTCCATCGTACCAATCAGTTTGCATTGTAACCAGAAAAAGAGTACTATCCACCAGTTCATCATTAATACCTGTTGCGTTTTCACTCAGAGCAGTCCTTGATACCTCATCCGCCATATGGTGCTCTTTCCCTGGCTTAATATGAATATCAAAATCAAATTCTTGAAATAGCAATAACCATCACCAAATCCTTCCAGCTACTTTAGGCTTGTTAATCAAGTACTTCAAAGGCTGATGATCCGATATGACAATAAAATGCACACCCAGGAGGTAATGCCGAAATTTTTGAAGAGCGAATACGATAGCCAAACCTTCCCTTTCGGTAGTGTTGTAGTTCCTTTCAGCTTTGGTAAGCAATCTACTAGCATAGGCGATAGGTTGGTCTACCTTATGTGATGATGGTTGAGCCAAGACTGCTCCAACTGCATGAAGACTAGCATCTGTATGTACATGGAACTCTAATGACCAATTAGGAACAGTTAAAAGTGGAGCAGTACACAGCCTCAATTTTAGTTCGCAAAATGCTTTCTCAGCTTCAGGGCTCCATGAGAAAGGAACCTTCTTACTTGTAAGCCTGGACAAGGGCTTAGCTATTTCTGAAAACATTCTGATAAATCGTCTATGGTATCCTGCATGGCCCAAAAAACTTTGTACTTCGTTTGGGGTTCGTGGAATCGGCATGGAGAGGATGGCAGTGATCTTTGCCAGTTATCCCTTCGGCCGATACTATATGACCAAGGAGAGTGCCTTTAGTGACCAAAAAATGACATTTAGCAGGATTTAACTTCAAACCTATTTTGAGACACTGCTCAAAGATTTCCCTCATATTTTCCAAGTGATCATGGAAATCTTGAACTATTGCTCTCCTATCCGTGACTGAAAACACTGAAAAATCATCCATAAAAATGCGTAGAAAGGTGGTTAACCGTTTCCCTAGTATCAGATACATTGTTCTATTAAAGGAAGCTGGTGCATTTTTCAAGCCAAAAGCCATGCGGGTATAAACATAAGTGCCCCATGGAGTAATAAAGGCCGTTTTGTCTCTATCTTCAGGATGAATCACTATCTGGTTGTAGCCACTGAAACCATTAAGAAAACTATATAGAGTGTGTCCAGCTACTTCTTCAAGCACCTGCTCTGTGAATGGTTGAGGAAAGCCATCTTGAACAGTCACCTTATTTAAAGCACGAAAATCAACGCATACTCTTATTTTGCCACTATTTTTCTTTGGTACAATGACCATGGAAGAAAGCCACCTTGAATGTTCTACTGGAACAATAATACCTGCCTCTTCCATTTTTTTTATTTCTAGCTTTACTGCCTCTGCATACTTTGGATTGAGACGATAAGGCCTGCTTCTTGCAGGTGAAGCTCCTTCAACTAAAGGTATTCGATGTAATCCAAGCTCCTCTGGTATCCCTGTTAGGTCTTTGTAGGACCATGTGAAAACATTTTTATAGGAAAAAAGTAGAGAAGTTACCTTCTGTAGTAAAGAGGGATAATGCCATAACCAAGAGGCCAAGTGAACTATTTGAGGGTTCTCTTCATCTCCAAGATTTACTTCTTGAACAAACTTTTTAGAATTGGACTCACTTGAAAATTCATCCCCACTGTATGCAGGAGCGGAGTTCAATTTATGATCCACAATCTGTTCCTTGATCCATCCTAAAGGTATATTTGAAAATGGGAGTTCTTGAAGGTCAAAATTAGCCTCCTCAGATGCACGCACAACTTTGTCACTTTCTGGTCCTGCAAGCATAAAATCATCCAATTTTTCATGTTTACCTGTCTTCTCCTTACATATCATTGTAGTGGCGTCTATTGTCAAATTTTGACTATCCAGGTCTAGTGGCCCAATTAGAGGTTTCAGTCCTTCACGAGGTGCCTGCAAAAGATAAGCTCGACTACCTTGCTTCAGAGAAGTAGTGAGTTCCAGAGGGAGGATTGGCCCATTTTGGCCACTATTGGCTAAGTGCACAACTTGGACTTCCTGTCGCCCACTTGGGCCACCACCTTGGGCCTCCTGTCGCCCACTTGGGCCACCACCTTGGGCCTCATGTCGCCCACTTGGGCCACCATCTTGGGCCTCCTGTGGCCCACTTGGGCCACCACCTTGGGCCTCTTGTCGCCCTCTTGGGCCACCACCTTGGGCCTCCTGTCGCCCACTTGGGCCACCACCTTGTGCCTCCTGTCGCCCTCTTGGGCCACCACCTTGGGCCTCCTGTCGCCCACTTGGGCCACCACCTTGGGCCTCCTGTCGCCCACTTGGGCCACCACCAGCTAGGTGCCCAACTTGGGCTTTTTGGTGCCCAATATGAGCGAGGTGCCTAACTTGGGCCTCATGGTGCCCAATTTTTGCTTCTTCCTCTAGTTTCTTGCGATCACATATCTTACTCTCTTCCATACTGTTCAAGTGAAAAACATCAATTTTTTCCTCTTTCTGGCCTCCTTGGGCTGCTTCTATAAAATCCTCATTTACTTCACATATCTCCACTGTGCAGCATTCTGTACTCCCCATCATCCAGTTTAATAGGGTATCATCTTCAGAAGGCATTACCTGAGTGTCCATTGTATACCCAGTAGCCTTGTTGATGTCTGATCCTTCTTCCAAATGTATTTGTAATTGATTGTTAGTACATGTGGAAATCCATAACTTGTTCTTTCCCCAATCCTGTAGAGCCTTTGCTTGCCTTAGCCAAGGCCTTCCCAAGAGTAGAGGGTATGAGGTCTCTTGTGGCAGGGCAATAACAACAAAGTCTAGAACAAAGTGACAACCCTGCACTATCATAAGTACCTTTTCAACAATGCCAAGTGGTGCAACCCGACGTTGATCTACTAATGTAACTGTGAAGGGTGCTACCTTTGTGGGATTCAACTTTAGTTTCTTCATGGTAAAATCGGGCATCAAATTGATGCCAGAACCTCCATCTATGATAACACCTGTGAGAGCTTCATCCTTTATAAAAACAGATAATCTTGAGCTCTGATAGTCAGCCAGGGGTGCAGGGGGAAAGTCAACCATAAAACCATCTATGCTAGGAGGTGGGCACAAGCATGTAGAGTGTATAATCTTCAACAAATCACTTCTTACTTTTGAATCCATCTTTATGAGTTGGTATAGACTAATCTTATGATGAATACCTCTCAAGATTTCCTCAATGTTCGCCTCTTGTGTGTCTTCCTGAGGACTTGCTGGTTGATCTTTTAGCAAAGTAGTCACCCTCTCATAAGCTCCTTCAATGTCCGCTTGGTCCATCCATCCCGCCTTCTTTTCCTCATCTCTATCTTTGAGTCCTTGTTGTTCCTCCCTATAGGCTGTTGCCGCTTGCCTGGCTCTAGTCATCATTGGCATTGACGAAGATGAAACAGCATAAGACTAAGTGGCCATACCTTCTACTTGTGGGGAGACTGCAATCATGTGAATTGGAGGAGGGCGGCTCCTTGGGAAATCTCTGGTATAATGATCCTTAGCATCTGGACAATGCTGACAGGGAGGTGCACCTTCTGGTAGGGAACACTTGTTCTGCATATGGCCATACTCACCACAACGATAACACATTAGTGGCCTATTATATCTAGGCCGAGTTCGACGTGTCTCTTCTCTGTTAGGTGTATTCGACGTACTAGCATAGTATGAATCCAAAGCTTGATGGTTACCTCGTTGTTGTGCTCCCTTGAGGTAGTAGCAGTCTCTAGCTTCATGACCATCTTCGCCACAGAATTGACAACTGACCTTGTTGGGACAATTAACATTGGAATGTCCACTATTGTTGCATATTGTACACCAAACCTGTCTTCGTATGTCCTGTGTAGTCCACAAATCTTCGAGCTCACGACGAAGTTGAGCTACTTCATCGATAGTGTGGGGCGGGGGCGGCGGCACGACCTTCTCTTCTTGGCGACTTTGCTGCATTCTTAAGGCTTCCAACTCCTTGCTCAGTTGCCCGATAGGATCCAAGTCTGATGCATAATGTGGTTGGGCCTCCCCCTCAAAATGTAGTCTAGCCTCCTCAATGCGTGATGCAGTTGCAACAAAATCATCAAGTGTTGCATCCAATCTAAGAGATTCACGAAGCTTCTGCTGAGATGACTTGGGCAGAGCTTTCTCTATCCATTTTTTTACCAAGAAATCACCTGGAGCATGTGGCAGACGTGAAACAAGTGCTTTTGTTCTAGTGTGAAGTTCATGAAAGGATTCACCCGATCTCAATTTTAGGTTCTCTAGTTGATCTAGAGCTCTTTCTGAGGAGTTGCTTGGTCGGAATGTCTGTGAGAATGCCGTTTTCAGTGCCTCCCACGTAGTGAAGTGTCCATCTGCATATTGACTATACCATTTGTCTGCAAGGCCTTCCAATGTAGATGGGAAGAGTACCAACATTGCATCCTCTCGGTTCTGCAATCCTCGTCCATGACATAATGAGACGAATCTCCTCACGTGATCATTCGCATCCTCATAAGCCAATCCCTTAAATGTAGGGAACTTGATGTTCAACCTAGAGAGTAAATGAGAAAGTTCCTCCATTGGCACTGGTGCTTCTTCTGAAGTATCAGAGGAAAAATCTAACGTCCTCCTCAGTTTCTCTTTTAAAAGCGGGGTTGAAGCCAAATCGATGGAAAAATTTAAGGGTAGAGGGGTACTAGCCGAAGGTAGAGCTGACTTCTTGAGGCTCTTTTGTACACGAAGGGGTTCTCTGTCTACTCGAGTGTGGGTCATGTACCCACTCACAGAATGCAAAAAATCAAGAAATTAATGCAACAACAACTATATAGTGCACACTAAATACCTCACACAAAAATGCAAGGTCCCACCGTGCGTGCCAAACTGTAGAGGAGGTACTGGGGTAGCCACTTCCAACAATATCAAATTGTATACATTTCCAGTACTCCGTCTACTCAAGGGGGGTTCTCCTTAGGGAAGTATACCCTGTGACATTCCTGTGTGCAGGTACCTTCACTGATAACAGAGAAACCAATAGAAGCGAAAACGTATAGTTGTAGACAAAGGATCAATGACAAGTGCTCTTGGGAGAGGAAATCACTTCGTAACTTTGAAAATGATTACAAAGAGCTAAAATACTACAAAAGGATGTAACAGTGGGCTAGCATGCCATTCCAAAACTAACTAGCAACAATACAAGAGTGAGACCAACAAAGTGAATACAATAAAGAAGATGACTTGATCCTGAAGAAATTCACCGATGCATGCCAATGACTAGATCCAAGCCACTCAATCACCCTGTAATGCTAATCACCAACTCCACTGGAGGCCCACGCTCTGTATAATCATCACAGAGTGACCTCCCACAGTGTGCCTGTAGCAACAGAGTGGAGAGAGTAGACCAAAAAATAGCCTCAACTAGCATCAACAAATGATGATAGTGATGATAAGCAATAGTCCACACGATTCAGATTACACCCCAAATGAGTGCCAAACATCTGTTTATATAGACTCCAGAGTGGCCAAGGGTGGCCTTGCCAAATTCCAGCCTTAAGTGCCGCATGCGCCAAAGTGGTGGTCAAAGAGGTGGAGGAGAGGACTAATTTTGGATCTAGTAGCCAACTTCAATGAGGCCCCCAATTTTAGCTTCTGACACCGCCAAAGCTAAGTGGCAATATTCCCTGCATTACTTTTCACTCTGACATATCACGAACAATATATATTCCACCTCATGGTGGAGCCCATCATAAGTCGGTATTCACCCAATTTGATATTCCTTCATAATAGTAGTCACGGTCCTTAGTAATGAGGTGTAGCTAAAAAGAGTGTGGTCGCCCAACTTGCACATATCTCCAGATGGTGGTCGCCTTCTCCACATCTAATGAGGTGGTCGCCGTGGGCGAGGGTCACCCCAATATGGAGGAAAGGGAGGGGGGGTCTCCTAGGATGATGGTCGCCCCATGGCCGGTGCCAAATGGGGGAAGGGAGGAGGGAGGTGGTCGCCCTGGGCGAGGGTCACCCCATGAGGAGAGCTGGAAGGGATGAGGGTCGCCCAAATGCAAGGGGTCGCCAAGGTGTGCCTTGGAGAAGGGTCGCCTTGGGTGAGGGTAGACTTTGAGCGGTCGCCCGAGTCCATAGAGGTGGGTGGAAGGAGGTTCTAAGGTCGGAGAGGTCGCCAAGTTGGAGTTCGGGAGGAGAAGGGGGGAGGGTCACCCCAAGTGTTCATATAGTTGACTAAGAAGGAGACTCGCCCTTTTGCATATATGTAGCCTAAGAAGGCGTCGCCCATTGCATATGAAGTCCAAGAAGGTGTTGGTTATCTGCATATTCCCTCACCACATGGGCGTCGCCCCATGAGATATCAATTCCTTGTTTTATCTCCTAAAGTCAAGGCGAGTGAGCGCCCAATGTTTCCTTTCCTAAATTCAAGGCGAGTGAGCGCCCATGTTTTGTAAGGAATTAAGACAATGGCTTCCTTAAACCAAGGTGTTTCTTCCACGCTTGGTCATTTAAGTACAATTGCAATTTGATTTCTTATAACATATAGATTGGAACTCCATAGAAGAAGTTCATATGGGTGAAGGGTTGCGCCAAGGGCTAGAGCTTGCCAATATAGTGCGTTTTTTGCTACATACCTGCAGCTTTATGGGTCACCAAAGTTGATTGTCTTGCATCCACTTCCTCCCAAAGACTTTTGCTTCAAATTGCTCATGCTTTGACACTTCCCCGAAGCTTCTCCCCAAATAAAGTCAATCAAATGCTAGCAAGCTCACCTGCTCTACACCTAGTCTCTACTAAAGCACAACAGATGCATTTTGGTTGGGCAAAACCTCTCCAAAACAAGCAACATTTTCAAGAAATCTTAGGATTGTAGCTTCGTAACATGAAAAAAAATATCTTCAATCGGATTCCAGAGCACAAAGCTATGGGTCGAAGAAAATGGGTATATCAAGGATGGGAAATGAAAGCACAATTCTTCATGAGGAAGGTACTTTGGGAGCTTTAAAGTGTATGCTTGAAAAGTATTTCTCCTGTTCTAATGGCCCTTATCGCATATCCACAACCCATATTACGTGCTTGCATATTCCTTTCCCCAATATCTTATCCAATTGCCTTTCAAGCGCCTCTCCAAAATGATAGCAAAATAAGATTTTTGAGTATATCAAAATGGAGAGAAGCGCTTCTTCAACAAGGTCGGGAGTAGCCACGGAGGTTCTTCAACAACATCTTAATCCCATATATGATTTTTTAGTGCCCTTTTTGTGGGTATATATAGAGTCTTTGCTTCATATCCTTCCCATTGAACGGGGAGTCAAGAGAGAGAAGCCTCCGAAGGCTACATTCGAATGATTCCTCTGCTTGCAAGAGTTTTCGAGTCCTTTAAGTAGGCATGTTTGCGTGCCACCTAGCTCGGATACCAATGTTGCTATATCTCCCAATGAATCCCTCCGTTTTTGGAATGACTTAACATAGTCATCAAGGAAGATGAAGATGTTGAGCTGGCTAACTTTGTAGAGTGCACACGGAGATTATCTCTATTCTTAATCATCCAGCCTCACACCACTTCTATATATTCTCCTTATTTGGGTACAACCAAAAGAGTGCCCCTAACATGGATTCACACATGGGTGCCAAATGGCACTCATGTGTGAGCCATCTAACTAGAGCTAGGAGGTGGTTCACACCTCCTTACCTAAGGGCACACCAATGTTACAATATACCATATACAGAGTGTTATTCTGAATCCCAACAAATGATAGAGCAAAAACACATGTACATCAATATGATACAAACTTACAGTTATCAAATGATGGAGATTCTCATATGCAGGTCATCCACTGCTATTAGCATTCACACACCTATTATGAACGTCAAGGTTACTCCTTATCTACCACAAAGTGCCTTGTTTCCTTCAATGATAGAGCACCTTCATCCACCATCCAAAAGGGTCCATGTTTCCTTCAATGATAGCACACCTTCATCTGCCTCCATCATCCACAAGAATTCAAGGACTAAGGTGATGTTCCTCATTTCTTACCGTCATTCAAGTTTACCAACAAATCTCCAAGCTTCTCTTATCTGATAAACTCTAGTGCAACATTAATCACTCTCCCCTAATGATTTGAGCAACAACCTTCTTATAGTCCTTTGAGCACCAAATTTAGAGAGCCAAAAATCATGATTTGAATAAAAAACAACCATGAAATTGGACAGAACTGATGCTTTAATTCTCCTTTAAATCTTTTACGATAAAAAGAATCATCTCATAATCCTTATCGACAATAAATCACCCCCTATACCCTTAAATCTTCCCATTTCTTTTTTCTCAAGATTTAGATTCGCCACCTCCTTCTAAAGAGAAGACTAGAGAAGCACTCGACTCCACCCCTAACACATCTGAGGATACCCAAGTACTAGTGGAAGATCTTACAAATCAGAGGTAGTTAAGTCTTTTCACATGCATTGTAGCTTAATCACTTCACTTTCCATCATGTGTGCACACGTCTTCATACACTTGGTTCTTATGGTTCCTCGGATTGCATGTGATTTTGTTTTTCTAAAAAAGCAATGTGTGGAGGATATGACTGAAGCAGAATCAGGAACCAATGCACTATGACTAAGAAAATTCTTTGCTCCTTCCATGATTCATTGCACTGTTCTATCCATTCATGGATTGATTGTTGTGGAATTGTGGAATACAGAAAAGAATAACAACATTTCATTGTAAGGTGTTGTCCCAAAAGGTAGGCATAGGGGATGGGAGGATTGCGTTGTCCTACCAAACAATATGGAAAGGCTAGAACGAATATACGTGCATGCTAAATCAGAAGGTTCAACAACAATATGGCATCAAGATCATTGTGCCAAACTTGTATTGCACCTTTCATTAGGTTTAAATCCAATGTGTTGCTTTGAAAGATAATAATAGTACACCATTGTGAATAGAAACATAAGCCATATTTCTATTGGTGTAACCATGAGCATTGCTTGATAGACTTCCAATTGGGATATGCTTTGCTTTTTGAATTGTAACTTCAAAAACATATCTGAACCGCTTAGCAAAAAAACCTCTTTTCTTCATCTACCCAAACTTCCCAAACTCCTTAATATGATCCCTTGAAGAAGAAGCTTCCGTTGTGCTCTTAACGAGAGGATCTCTCCTACATTCAGCCCTCTAAACCTACACATCATCCTTGATGAGCCAATCCTATAAATCACCATAAAAGCAATATCAAAAACTTCTTTTAAATCAACAATAAACCTCAAATCTTGTTGATAATGTAAAGGAATGCAAACGATTGTTATTTGTGCTTTTTATATGATAACAACAAATTGATTTTTCAACTAGTAGTTTTTTTATGCAACACTTAGTTAAAATTAAGTTTCAAAGATAATTACAAACTTGGTTCTGATTTTCAAGAACAAATTCCCTAGTCCACTCATTGAAATTGAGTCATTACTTTATAGAAAGAGTGTGCATGCAATGATTTATACATATCCATGACATTCTACTTCTTCCTCTTATGCATACAGTCACCTTGTTTGCACAAGTGAACTAGAACTGATTTCACAACCAATTTTTCATGTGTGCTTTTTTGCTTCTGAGTTTTCTTCATATTTCTTAACTTCTACTTTAAAAGATGAAAGAATAGTATAAGCTTCTATTTGTAATAATCTTCACAACTTTTTTGTTTTAGAGGGAAAAGCTGGGATCTTGAATTTTGTTACATGCATTTATGCACTAACATGCATTGATTTATAAAAAATAAAAATTGTCCTTCTACTTGAGTTTCAAAATTCATTTGTTTTATTCCTCATTTGTCAAAACTCTAAACCGAAAGTCAAGTTAGTGCATTCCTACTTAAGTCAAATAGTTGCATTTGAAATTTGAAACTATCATGAGCCAGTGTTCTAAGGTGGGAAATATGAATGCAAAGGCGCAATGCAATGAGAAACAAACTAGACAAATAAAAAAGAAGAAATACCACCTGATTCATTTGATTTTGCTTCACAATCATCTTCATCTTCATTCTTGTCATAAATCAGTGATTCTATCAATATTATTTGACTTTCATACACTTCATCATGTTTTTTTTTAAAAGAGTTTCAATCGTTTCCTTGCAAAAGGTACTGCGAACACAATGTTATCTAACTCCATTAAAACATAAGTTTTATTTTCATTTACTTTCATTACAACATAAGGACCAAACCAAAGTTTCATTAATTTCTTTCTTGCTTCATATTGTAAGTCAAATGAACTATCATAAGCAAGAACCAAATCACCTTCTTGAATCTTCTTAGGCCGTATTCAATCTCGATTATCAAACTAGATCTTGTACTTTATTTTTGATACTTTCAACTTTTCTTTAGCCTCCTCCAATTGATTTTATCCCTTATCTAACTACTGCAATCTCACACATAACAATTCCTCTTTTGACATGTTAATAGTCCAAGATAAAGAAAACCATGTCAACACATTTGTTTCACTTGGAAGTAATGGTTTTTGTGCATACAATAGTTCCAAAGGCATATATCCAGTCCTGCATATACAAGCCATGCGATCAGCCCACAAAGCAAATGGTAGATATTTTGGCCATTGATTAATTTTCCCTTCACAAGCCATAGCTAAAGCTTTGACTATTGGTGAATGACTTCTCTCAATTTTCTCATTTTCTTTGGGATTATATGATGTGGTCAATGCTAATCGGATTCCATGCTTTAGGAAGAAATCTCTAACTTCTTATGCATCAAATTCTCGAGAATAAGCTACAACCTTCTCCACAAGACCAAATCTACAAAACACATCTTCTAGCAAGAATTTACATAAATTTCCCATTGATTTGGTATGTAAAGCTCTACCTTCAAAATGATTAATGAGGTGATCCCTAGCAAGTACAATATAAAGCATGTTGTTAACTCGTAATGACATAGCTAGTAAGTCAACAACCCACTTATAATGTATGCTAGGTGGATAGGTAGGTAGGTGGTAATCTGTTAGGATGTTTCACTGATGAGTGCATTTGACATTGTTTACATGATGCAATGCAAGAAAAATTATGGATATACATTCCTAGCCACCAATATCTTTCCTTTAGTTTGTCATATGTACCCATAAACCCCCTAAGGCCCGCCCACAAAGATTCATGAAGTTCTTTCATTACGCTTCTTTGTAACTCCTTTATTCTGACTACACATTGAGGAAACTTTATTTTCCCTTGGGAATGTCTCCATATCAGTCCATCTCATAAGAAAATCTTAAATGTCTTGAAGTCCAAGATGATCGTGGAACCATTTTATTGAGATAATATCGAATATCAAGGAATTCCTCATAATCACTTGCAAAAGATTTAACTTCATAAGAAAGATGTTTAATTGCAATATTTTTTTCAAATTTATCTTCATCCTATCATTCTCTAGATAGCATATTTGCAGTAGCATTTCTTTTACTTGTGATATGAACAAATTTCGAACTTACAAATTCAATATATTCAATCCACTATAACATAGCTATATGTGGATTTGAATAGTTCAAAATCATGCCAAGGAGGGGTAAACAATCAGTTTCTATAATTACATTAGAAAAATAGAATAGTTTCGATTATACTTGGGAGTAGAATCTTCTCCCCATAGTTTATTTGTGGGTATTTTCATTGATGTTCTTGTAAGATCTTTTCCCAAATCATATAGCATACCTGTTCGCTTTTTTTCCTCTTGTCCAACTACCCATTCAATGCCGATTGGACTAGTATCGACTGTTAAGAAGATTTTTTTTCCCATTTGAATAGTCTACCCTTTTTAGTACTGGAGCTTTCATCAAAATTCCCTTCAATTTTTCATAGCTAATGTATGTCTATCAAGCCATACAAATTTCTTATGTTTTTTTGTTGAGATATCAAGCTCAACGTGTGATGATCGAGGATGACATGTATTGCTTTTTCATTTCTTTGATATGTATAATAGGCATGCTGATATATGTCAGGGATACTTCACGGTACATCAAGTTACACCTGAAGAGAAGTTCACAGGTAAAAAGACAAACTTATCACATATGAAAGTTTTTGATGGTATTGCATATGTACATGTTCTAGATGAGTTGACGATGAAGCTTGATCCCTAAGCAAAAAAATGTGTCTTCATTGGATACTCCCTTGAGCAAAAGGGATATAAATGTTACAACCCAATCGCACGACAGGTGAAGGTGATCTGAGATGTGGTATTTGATGAAATGCTAAGCTTCATGCAGATGCCAAATTTGGACTTAATTTTGAATCAAAATGACAAAGAAAATGCAAAAAAATCAAGTGTAGAGTGTCAAGTTCTGAGTGGACCAGATGAATCAACAAGCATTAGTTCCAACTCAAGTCCATGGAGTGGAAGATTGCGTAGAAATTTCAGTCCAACAAATTCATCAAATACATCCAAGAAAGTCAAACAAAAGCTTTCTGCTCATAGTAAAACATGTGCAAGTTTTAAAGATGTTGATGGAGATTCAAGTGGTTCAGAAAAGAGTCGTGATGAGGAACTTGGATTGCCCTCTGTGAAGACTCGAGGATTAAGAAAGGCACATACAGATGATAGAAGGAGAAGTGACCCAGAACCAGGAAGATCTGGGAGGATGCGGAATTGAGTGCAACAATTCACGTATGAGAGTTTTATGGCTCATCATTGTGGCTACATGACCAAGGTAATACAAGATGTTGAACCTTCTTGTTTTGAAGATGCAATTGGAAATGCAGATTGGAAAAAAGCTATGAATGAGGAGACGGCTACACCTTACGGAAACAAAACATGGAAGTTGGTTCCATTTCCACAAGGAAAGAAACCCATATGCTACAAGTGGGTTTACAACGTAAAGCACAATGCTAATGATAGCATAAGCAAGTATGAAGCACGGTTGGTAGCAACAGGATATGCACAAACATATGGAATTGATTATAAGGAAACATTCAACCGTGTAGCTAAAATGTCTATTGTCAGAACACTTGTTGCATTAACTACAACAAAAGGATGGACTTTGCATCAGATGGATGTGAAGAATGCTTTCCTACATGCTGAGTTAGAGGAAGAAGTATACATGGACCAGCCACAAGGATATGAAGATTCAAAGCATCCAGAGTATGCTTGCAGGTTGGAAAAGGCTTTGTATGGGCTGAAGCAAGCTCCTCGTGCATGGCATCCAAGGATTGCTCATTACTTTACCACCATTGGGTTTTTTGTGTGTGATGCAGATCATTTACTATATGCAAGGAAAGGTGATGATGGCATCACAATTGTGACTATTTATGTTGATGAATTGATTGTAGGTGGTGATAATGAAGAAATAATTAAAGAGGTAAAGCAACTTCTTATGTAGGAATTTTACATGAAAGATCTTGGTGTGCTGTGCTATTTATTGGGCATTGAGTTTATATATATAGAAATAGGTATATGGTTGTCACAAAGGCAATATGCCTTGAGTATGTTGCTACTGGAGAACCGAAACTGGTATATATCTTTGGCACAAAAAGATGAAACAGCCTACACAAGCGCTACGATAGTGCATTCGGAGGTCAAAACAAGCTTAGATCATGATTTTGGCACCACACAACAAAGCGATTTTCATCTCTAAAAGACCGTAAGAATGCTTACCAATTTTTTTGCAATTTTGAGACTCTAACCAGAGAGGTGTAGACAATGCCCTAGATGAAACGGTGAGCTGATGTGATACCAACTGTTGGAGTTAGACTTCTGCGGAAGCACGTGAACAACACAAGGAGGAAGAAGAAGATTGGAGCACAAAGAAATAGTCCATTTATGCTTATGTATGGGTTTTAGCTAAGGGCTCCTTATGTAGTAGAATTGCAGAATGAGAAAGTTCAAGCTCCAAAGGACTTCTTCAAAGAGATGAACGATGTGCTTAGGCTTGCTAAGGAAAGTATTAGGAGAGCTCAGGACAAGGTTAGATCCTATGCTCACATTCAAAGGAGAGACATCAACTTTGAGGTAGGAGAGAAAGTCTATCTCAGAATTCTAGCTAGATCTGAAACCATGAAGACGAGACCTTGTCCAAAACTATCTCCTAGGTATTGTTGACCTTTTCCAATACTTAAGAGAATAGGAAAGATGGCTTACCAGCTCCTACTTCTAGAGAATAGCCAGATCCATCCAGTATTTAACTCAACATATTTAGTTATCTTTTACCTGATTGTTGCACAATTGCTCTGGATTCCAAGTTCTCAGAGAGTCCAATCATATCACACATACGTGCCCATTCTCACTATGACTTATTTAAGAGGGATTTTACACTTGTAGTTTATGGATATCTGTTATATCGAATATAAGAACCATGATCTTCCCAAAGTTCACTAAAAGTTTGCTTCCTATACAAAACATTGTCAATGCGCCTACAATATTTGCCATATCGATAGAGTGTTCAAATAATAACATGATTTGCGACTCGGATTTTGGAATGAAGTTTGGAGATCAACTTCTTGAGCGATATACATTTAGACCTTTTGTTGTATTTTTATGCAAAATTCTCACACATAAGTGATTCTAACATTCTTTTAACGCCTCTAGGATTTTTTGTTACCTTGAACATATGAAGTTCAATTGTTTGTGCACATTGAATTTCACTCAAAACCTGTTCATATGTGTTTCGTGTTCTACAGATTCAAATACTTTTTTCATGAAATTCTTGCATTTAAAGGTTTAGTAAATTATTTGATGTGCAAATGCAAAGAGTGATAGAGCTTCTCTATAGGTTCTACGCATTGTGATCGAGCTCGTATTCAAATCGTGCTATGACATGATGTCAAGTTCTAGCTCAACATTTAAGTCTTTCACTTCTATTAGCCTTGCGAAGTTTAAATCGATTTGATTTTTTTCCATCAAGTGCTACAAGCTTTCCAGCTAAAATAGAATTCAAACATCATGTGAGCTTGCTGGAAGCACCCCATGTGTGTCATTTTATTGGAACACTACCAATTGACCTGATCCATCAACTAAGCCCTTCACTCCAACGTCATGGGCATCGGAGCAATTTCAAAGCGTAGGACTGAGGTTGAAAGATTACAGATCAAGTGCAAGAAACTTTAATTAACTCAAGTCAAAGAGGTTAATAAAATAAGGTGTGATATCCTTAAATAAACGAACATAAACAACAATCGAACAAGAAATAGATGAAAGATAAAAATTACTCTTGACAATGCAACCTTAAAAATAAGATATCATACCAAAAGGGAACTAAAAAGAACAAGTGGTACATCAAAGAACCCCGAAATGTGGTTTTACTCTGGGAAGTAAAGGGAAAGCAATTAATGAACCTTAGATCAGGAAGATACATAGGAAAAGATGATTGATAAATCATCTGAAGCTAGTGTCAATCATATGGCTAGATCTTGGTCTCAACAATTGAGTCGATATCCCTACATAGCAAGCATAAGAACTTGCAACTCTAAGATGTCTTTCAACATGGAAAGACTTGCACGTAGTTAAAATTTGGCATATCTAGAGACTACACAAGGATCCTATAAGACTAGCTTCAATATATTGGAACCAACCGATTAGGTTTCTGCATCCCCGAGGATGGTTCAAGAAGATTTGTGATCCAATTTAGGAATCTAGAGTACCCTTTGGAATTCCTAAATGATGACCCTGTGGTCAAGTTTGAAGAAGGATCCTACATATATAAGCAAGGAACTATGTATGTAGTAACCAACTTACTTGATAGGATAGATGAGTTTGGATCAGTCATACCTGAGTCTGAAGTTAGGAGATCTTCAACACAAGAAAAAAGAGTGAGAACCTAGAACTTCTAGAGGTAAATCCGTACTAACATGATTATAATGAATGGACTCGTCAAGTTAACATGAGCATAGCACTCTTTATCAAGAGGGAGATGGATCAAGAATTTTCGAGATTGAGGCCTCGCAGACCTAGCGACGTAGATGGTATCATCATACACGAGTTCACGGACCCTGATACTCTAGGTAAACTAATTTCTTTGGACAACATTTCTTAAAAGGATGTATGTCTATTGCATAACATAGTAAACATGAGCACACATGAAAGGGTGAACCAGTTTTTCCCTCATGTAAGTCTATTAATCTTCATGGTCACAATGGAGTGAGATCTTCTCACATCCTAAGAGCACAGAAAAAAAAAATCCAAGAAAAGTCCTAAAGTGAGCTTTGTGCACATCATTGGGAGAGAAATACCAAGGCTAGACATTGCCACAACAGAACAAGAGAGAGAGAGAGAGAGAGAGCTAGAATGCATAGTGGCATGGATGACTTTCCTTTGCCTAGATCAAGGGAGCATCCCAAAATCTTGAGACCTACTGAGCTGCTGAAATCCATGAAGAATTATTCTGATGGCCAGGGAGATCCCTCCTATGGCTTAATTTAAGCAAGTGTTGAGAACAAAACAAGTTAAGGATTTTTCTACCTAATACGAGGATTTCAGGCTTACCTTGAAGAACACATCCTGAACATGGTTTTGAGCATTGCATCAAGAGACAAGTTTAGGAATATGACACAACTTCTAGATACTTTCATTGTGAAATTCTCCAAAAGTGGGACTAGACACAACACTTCATCCTTGATCCATAGCTTCAAAAAGACACCCCAAGAGACTATAAGAATAGCAAGATGTAGGTTCACAAAATATATTGAGAGATGCCCTATCCTAGAGCTACCTACCCAAGCTAAAAAGTCTCCTTATTCTTAGATCGGCTATTGATCTAAAATCTAAGGACATATGTCTAGTTGAAGGAGCCTCAAACCCCGAAAAAGTTCTTAGGAATGTGTATTGACATCGAGGACTTAGGTGACAAGCTAGAACTTTGTAAATTCTACAAAGATCATATTTCTCCACTAGTATCACATCCAAACCTATGACTTTAATAGATGAATCAATTGAACAAGTAGCATGAAAATTAGCCATCTAGAATAGGCAAGCTCATAGAGTGGTCACAATGTAGTGTTGCTACACTTGCAGAGGTGATCACATTGCCAATGTTTTTCCAATGCAACACAAAACTTAGGGATCTTAAATATCCACACCACACAATAGAAAGAAAATACGCCAATCACTTGGCTCAAAATTCCCCTTACAATAATGAGGCAAATAGGCAAAACTACTAGCAACCTTATCAACATCCAAGTACGTATTTAAAATAGGATCACCAACAACCCTACTACAATCCATAACACAATTACCCACTAGAGTATCATGCACAATCTAGACGATGACCAATGTCAAAGAAGCAACCACCACCCCCTACCAACGTAATCTTAGCCAAGTATGCAAGAAACGATGATAACCTAAATAGGTCATTAAATACCAATATCCCCATTGATTTCAGATAAAAATCCTAATGCTCAGATCTTTGGCTCAACATTATTTTTTTACATTTAATTTATGTATTTCTTTTTTCTTTAAATAAACAGGCTGCTACAAAGAAGAGAGTTGAGTCGGGCCACACATCGCACCTAGGCCAAATGGGCATCATGATTTTGTAGCTACATTTGTAAGTGTATGTGTTATTGTGATTATATTTTTTAGTTTAATTAAAATGCAAGAAACTAGTCTTTTTTTTTTGTTTCAATGCAGCGAAAGGATTATGGCCGATATCCTACGAAACATGAGATTGAGTATGCTACACATTTTGGATATTGGCGTTTGAGCGAGTATATGTGAGATCATCCGGATGCATTTGTCAATATTATTAAAATTCATGTATAAGTGTATATGTGCATATCAATAAGTGTGAGTATGCTAACTAATGAAAATAACAGAATTCAAATGATATACAAAGAATGGAAATTGTACTTACAATAGTTAGCCATCTTGAATAACTTTCAATAAAGAGAGAGAGAGAGAGTTTTGCTTGGTTAGCTTCTTAAATAACTTTCAATAAAGAGAGAGAGAGAGAGAGAGATAATTCAAAGAGAGAAAGAGGTAGAAAGAGAGAAACAGAGACAGAGAGAGACAATTTGTTTAACCGATGCTCTGTGCTTGACGCTTCTTGCAATGGTTTTTGCAATTTTATAGCGACAAAATTGTGTCGCATTAATCGTCACTATGCGCCTCTATTCCTTGTAGTGGAAAAATTTGTAATTATCAGGATGTATTACCTTTATAATGAAATCTATGAAGGGGTGAACTGGAACCAAATCCACAAAATCCATATGAAAAAAGTCAAAAATTGTTGAAACCTAACATACATGTGAACGTCAAAACAAATGATCAAATAAGTGAGAAAACATTCAAAACAGAACATGAACTAATAAAAGAAATCAAAAGCAGTAAAAAAAAGGAGGAAAGTCAAAATTTGAACCAATTATGGAAGAACATTTGGATATAAAGCAAAGTGAATTTCATGAAATACAAGTAGGGTCAAGGAAACTTGAAAATTTCAAGGTTTCATTTGATCCAATGCTTCTTGCCAATGAGAAGATTTTTTATCAAAAAAAAGTTAGAGACTTACAGATTCAAATTAACAAACATGACAACAATCAAATTGAACAAGAAGGAATTAAAGAAGAAGAGACCAAACAAAGTACTATGAATAGAAGTTATGCAAAACAAACGAATGAAATAGAGAAACAACATTTTGATGATATTATTAAACAAATTGAGAACAATATGAACATAAAGTAAAAAAAAAATCAAAACCTTTAAAATTGAACAAGAAAACTAAGAATTTACCATTGCAAAAAATAGAAGAAATGATTAAAATACCAACTTGAAGATGAAGAAAATTATGACAAATACATAGAATCTAACTATTAGATTATCAAACAAATCAAGAGTAAAAACAAATCCACATTCAAATTAACATTTAGAAAAATAAAAACATTTTGTTTTCAGAATGGTTAACTTTAATCTCTCTCAAACCTTTTTGATAAATTTCTTTGACTTGACTAATCTCTCTTTAGTACCTCTAGGCAACAAAACTATGAAGATTTGGACTGATCAAGGATCTCATCATATAAATTCCTTATGTTTATGAACTCCTACTTAGTTGAATACAAGCAAACCTTATGAATACATATATTTTAACTATGCGCATGTGTGTGTTTGCATGCGTTGTGCCATATGTATGCATGTGCATTGATGTTGGATGCATGGGTAAGAATGTATTGTGATGTTTATGTGGCTTTATGCTTGTGTTTATGCATGTGTGATTACATGTGGATGTGAAAATATGTATATATCTATGTGTGTCTAAATAAGTTCCTACTCTTGTATGCCTATGCTTGTCTACCCAAATGTATTCATGTTGCTAAATATCTATGCACAGTTGTGTTTATGTATGTGTCTATGTAAATGGATAAGGGTGTTATTAGGTTTTACCCTATGTGTTTACCTACATATGATTACAAGAAACCCTAGAGTATGTGTGGGTTCAACCTTATGTGTGTGCCTAATATTATCATTTTTAACTATCTATATTTCACCAAAACAAAACATCCTACCCCATTATGAACTTATGTGATTACTTGTAATAAAGTAAGTCTATGATCTAAGGATCCAACCGGTTCATACGATTTGAAATTGGACACCGTTTGGTCATCCATATGTATGACCAAAGATCTCGAGTGTAGACTTACTAGAATGTCATTTACTCTTGTAACCAAGTGATCCACTTAGCCTAGTGGTTAAGACTCAAGGATGTGAAGGAGGAGGTATTGGGTTCAACCCCCATGGGGTAGATGGGGAGATTGTTTTGCCCAAAGATCTCTAGAACCTTCAAAAACATCCACTTGAGTTAACTCTAGTTAACTCGGCCACTTGGCACACATGCATTTACATGGCTGACATATGGATGGTTAGTATCCATATGCCCAAGCAGGTAGTCCCCTCGAGAGATCTATATATAGAGGAATTTGGTTGGGAGGAGAGTTATCTCGCTAGCACGTGATGGTCGTAATTATTTTTTCTTGTGTGTGTTTCTCTAAGAGTGTCGATATATTCTCTAGCTCATATATCGTTGTTATACGCTCTAGCTCATATATCGCTATTATTCGGAATGTAAAAGGACTCATATTGTAGAGTCCTCTGTGTGACAAAGGGATTTCAAACCCACTACTGGCCTCATGGGAGGCAATCGTGCTGGCCATCATCACCTCGAAGTTACTGTATAATACACACGAGTAAAATACATCTTAGTGCAGCATGTCGGGGTTGAACTCCCAACCATGTTCCTGTAGAGAGATTATATGTAGCCAATATGTCGATGCGCATTCCTGACATCGTGCTTCTTATATTTTCTTCTATGCCCAGTCCACTGCAGAAGCTCACAAGTAAAAGGAAAGCATTCTTGCTATGCACAGAAGGTCTCAAACTTGGGATCTCACTGTGGAGAAGCTTCATTGCATCGAAAAGAGTAATTTGTTTGTCTGATCTTCTTCTAAAAGAGAAGAGACATTCAAAAGACATAACTGCACGCTATGGAAACTCATTGACGACAATCAAAAGAGGTATTTATCAACATGCGACAGAATTCATGGGATCAAACACATGACTCACCATGCAAGGATACTCTTTTATACATGAAAGCAATCCTCCTTGATGCTATGAAGGTTTCCACTGTTTCAATTTACAAGCTAATGCTACAAAAGCATTCATACAAGCAAAAAAGAGAGTTCTTCATGCATTGGCCTGGTCAATTCGAACTTGCAACTATCTCGCTCTAAACTCTATGCTTTAACCATGAAGCCAGAGCGGAGCAGTTGTTCAACGGAATTTAAGAGCCATTGTTTATTATCTAAGCGATCTCTGGATGTCTGCAAGCTATCGACACCGCAAAAAGAAAGGAGTGAAAATCTGTCTGTTTAATGACTTTCGGTTTTGAACACTCGACGTCCTACAAGATGTACTATCCTTCTATTGATGAGCACAGGGCATGATGATATGTTTATTATCAAATATATATCTTATATCACATACTGCTCTACAACTTACATCACAAGAAAAAGGATGGAGATTGTGGAGGTTTGAGAGAGGATTTGAACCAAAGACCTCTGCTATCTGCCAGGAATCTGCTATCTAAGAAGGAGGTTTATTTTGATATATCAGTATATCCGTAAAGTCTCTATATCCTTCAGTGTGTAACATCTATAGCTGGTGGAGATGCAAAGCAAAAGGATTTTTACTCTTCAAAGGTCACGGCCAAGTTTTGAATCCGAGACGCTCAGATGGAGATGACGCTGCTCTATCCACTAGAGCAAACACGAATTGCTATTATCTTTATATCTGTGACTGCAGAACTTGTTTCACGAAGAAGAGGATATAAAGAAAAAGGCTGCTTCCAATGCCACTTCCTTGAAAGTCTAAGCTCTGTGGATTCCGGCTATTCGTATTTGGTCTCTTCAGTAGACCGTAATAAAAGGATACTATTACAAGCCACGAAATGATCCACTTGCTTATGTACGTCACCGAAAGAAGGATATGGTCATAAAATTGGAGCACTTCTCCATGTGGAACAAAAAGCATGTAAAGAGGTGACAAGAAAACCAAGGAAAGGAGAATGGCTTTTCTTGAGAATCAAGGGAAGGATGTAGCTAATTGTGAGATAAGTATTTTCCAAGTTAATGATTGGTTTCAATATTTTTTTTTCTCTTTGCTTTCATGTAGGATGCTTTTTTATCTTTGAAGTATGGTAGTAAACTTAATTCTTGATAATCTGAATGAATATTATTGAAACGTACATGAAAGAGCATAAAGATATTGAAACACTCATTAAACACAAGTATAGGCATGCATCTACAAAAGAATGTTAATGTTGGTGCATTTCCCCTTTTCAAAGAATGTTTTCATGCACAAAACACGTTTTCTTCTTGCTTAAAAAGATAGTTAATGCTCAAGTTTATGCACATGAATGGTTATATCTTTTTACAAGCTAGTAAGTAGCATGTTTGTGCATGGATGATTGGGAGCATGCATTTTCAAGCTCAAGAAATTGGTTGATTTAATTTTGGTGCATAAAAGGAGAATGCCAACACGTGCATGCACTCACATGCATTTGCATGCAAGGACATGCATTTGCATATGCGTGATTGGTCGTTAAGTAGTTGCATACTTATACTTTCATTACCTCTTTTTTCTAACTTGACTTAGATAGCTAAGGAAAATAGCAAACTATGTAGTTGCAAGGCTCTTGGTTGCCGTGGAACTCAAGTAGCTAGTTTGTTTTTCCCAAACGTGATACCTAGGTATCATAAATTAGGAGTCTTGATTAGGAAAAGTAGACCCTTCAAAAGTTAAAGTTTTCAATTTTCATGCTCATTGGAATGGCAAGAAAATAGGGCTACTTCACAATTTCATGATGACTCTAAGTTTAGGAGAAAACGTATAGAATCATAACAACAAGCCTAGATGTAGTCGTTAGCTTGGATTTGAGAAATCATACATCTGAGTAGATTGATAAAGTTTCCTTTGGAATTTTTATTGGATTCTATCCCAAGACATGATAAGAATCAAATAAAATCAATTGGAATTTAAATCAATTGAACTTTCAAGTTCAAAGGATTGTTGATATGTTCCAAATTTGAAAAAATCGTGGAACTTTTGAAGTTTTTTCTTTTCATCCTGATTAGTGATGAACCTCAAAGAGATGAAAAAACTTTAGCATCATTTGAACTTTAGTGTTCAATAGTCGGATGGTAGGTTCCATGACTGCATCTCTAGTTAAGATGCAAAATTTTCAAAAAGCATGGAAACTTTATTAAGCATTGTTTTCTGAGGATGAGAAAAGTATGCTTGGTTTTTTTTAAGGTAATTAGAGCTTACAGAAGAAACCCAAGTCAAAGTAATCTTCAGAAATCAAGATATTTTCCTAGAAGACATGCCAAAGAAATCTTTGGGAATCAAGATATTTTCCTAAAAGATATGCCAAAGTAATCTTTGGGAATTAAGCTACTTCCTAAAGATAAATCAATAAAATGAAATAGTCTAGCTAACTATTTCATTGGTTAAAAAGGAATATCTTTTGGACAAGAAATTAAGCTTTAAATGTTGGTCTTGTCCAAAAGTCAAGAATTTGTTTTGAAGATCATTCTAGTAAAGCAATCATTGGCTTATTATTACTTGATTCCTTGGTAGAAATCTAAAGTTCTTGAAAGAACCATTTTTCCAATGGAAAAGTGTGAAAAGAGTAAATTGTTCCAAGTCTAAACAGAGTGAAGAAATTCTAAGAATGTAGTCTGCAACCGTGAAGATGGTACTTAAGTCTGTGGAAGATAAGATATAAAGTTTAACTATCCTTAAAGGGATTTTGGTACAAATCTAGAAAGCATGAGTGGATGCTTAGACTTAAGTAGTAGAGAGATTCTTGTAATGTCTCGGTTGGGGTAGTTACCTAAAGCATTAGTAAGAAATGAGTCTAAAGATAAGAAGTCAAAAGCTCTTGTCACTACAAATTGGTCAAGAATAAGCGAATTGAGCTTGAATTTATGAAAATTCAAGTACATGGACTCTGTTGGAGAAATACTTCTGTGGAAGCACGTGAACAACACAAGGAAGAAGAAGAATCTTGGAGCACAACACACAATACTGAATGTATTACTAGAGAATGTACAAAGATAAGTAGCCCATTAGGGCAATAGGCATATATACAAGGGAGGGAAAAACCTCCTAAAGAGGGAAAAAAGTTCCCCAATGGTCTCCCTGACACAATGATAATGCACCTCAATGTGCTTAGTGCGAGCATGGAACACAGGGTTCCTCGCAACTGCCAACGCGCTCTGAAAGCTGCCCTATACTCAACCTCACAACTGGAAGTGGCCACAGTAGGCTGCTTCTTGCTCAACCAAGATATACATGAGCTACCAAGCATGAAGCAAAAGCCACTAGTGGACACACGAGTGTCATAGGAACCACCCCAACCAGAGTCAGAAAAAGCATGCAAATCTGGCGGTAGTGATCCCCCCTTGGGATAAAACAACCCAAGTAGTCGAGTACCACTCAAATAGTGAAAGATGCGCTTAATTGCCTGCCAATGCATGACTCTTGGGTAATGCTCTCAATATATTTCGTTTGACACAAAGCCATTCCACCATCAACTTGCATAAATTGAATGCCCAAATAGTGATGAAAATGCCCCAAATCAGACATCTCAAATGAGGCATGCAAATCAGCCTTAAAATCAGCAATATGCTTCTCAATAGGACCTGTGTGCAACATGTCATCAACATAGACAACAATGATCGGAAGCACATCATTAGCACGCTTAACATATAAGGTGCTTTCAATTGGACTGTTCTCAAAACCATGTGCAATCAGGTAGGCATGTATCTTCTCATACCAAGCACGTGGTGCTTGCTTTAAACCATATAATGCCTTCTTTAACCTACACACATGGTTTTCATGCCCTTTCTGCACAAAGCCATGGGGTTGAAAAACATACACTTCTTCATGCAAGTCACCATTCAGAAATGTTGTTTTAATGTCCAACTGATGTACATTCCAACCATGATGAGCTGCAAGTGCACAAATGATGTGAACAGTAGTCATACGACATGTAGGTGCAAAGGCCTCATCAAAATCAATGCCTCTTTCTTGTGCATAACCCTTTGCAACAAGCCTAGCCTTATACCTGTCAACTGTACCATCTAGTTTACGCTTCAGCTTTTATACCCACTTAGTGCCAATGGCCTTCTTGCCAGGAGGCAAGTCACATATAGACCAAGTACCATTCTTCATTATAGCATCATATTTAGATTGCATAGCAGCCATCCAATTTTTTGAATTTTGTGCTTCATCAAACGAAACATGCTCATTCTCATCATAGAGACTAGATGCAGCCATAACATAGCAATCTGATGCAAAAGAGGCACTATGAGAGTTGAACGAGTAGGATATGACAGAGGTGCATCTAATTTGCTATCATGCAAGGTTTGCACCCCTGCTCTGATACCAATTGTTGGAGTTATACGTCTGTAGAAGCATGCGAACAACACAAGGAAGAAGAAGAAGCTTGGAGCATAACAGACAATACAAAATGTATTACTAGAGAATGTACAAAGATAAGTAGCACATTAGGGCAATAGGTGTATATACAAGCCGGGGGAAAAAACCTCCTAAAGAGGGAAAAAAGTCCCTTGGCGGTCCTAGTGTGTTCACACACATCACTACCTAAATATATCAACAGATACTAATTGGTTTTCATTTTAAAATCCTAGCAAAGAACGATGGATGTTCCATCATGAGGTTTTCAAGTTCCCAAAGGAAAGCATAAGATCATGAAATGATCATGTGAAGGGATCAAAACCTTGAAAATCTAGTTAGAGGTAATGCCTGAAACTTCAAAATTCTCATAAAGAATTGAAGCAAGAAGGTACTCTATCAAGATATATTTAGACTTTAGGATAAGTATTACCGACATATTAATGTGAATATAAAATAGGGTGGTATGTGACACCATATTTTATACTCATATTGATGTAGAAAAGATGGTATGGGACATCAGACCGTGGGATGATAATTATCTTTTAGTCCTAAATTGGATCTTGAAGTTTGGTTTGATCCTCAAGGAAATTAAAACTTCAAAGAAAGAATTCAGATCCAAGGAGGATAAAAGTAGTATCTCAAGATATTTCAAAATAACTTCAAGATCAAGGAAATAGAAGATATGAAATAAGTAACTTCCAAGATCTTCTTGAAACACTTCAAGATAAAGTGTTGTTAATTCGCAAATATTTCATACATTTTTGAAAAAGTTGGACTTTGATTTTGAGTTAATCTTTTCAACCAAGGATTTGATTCACTAAGTCAAGCATCAAGTTCCTAGGGTAACTTGGTAAATTCACTCTTTTGAATCAAAAAATGCACAAGATTTGCATTCCCAGTAAGGAGTCAAAAAGATTGAATGTGACCTGAACTTAGTCTCAAGTGAAGCATGATTTGAATACAAAACTCATCAATAGAACCTCAGTGGGTCGACACACGAATGTTGGTTATCACACTAGTATCTTGTGGTTGGATGATGTTTTCGGTTTGCTTTGAATCGTTTTGAGAATCTAGCCTATTTCTCTTAAAGATAGAGGAATGCTTCAATATCTTGTTGAAACAAACCTTTGAGAAGTTGGTCCTAATTCATCTAGACTTTGACTCATAGCAAGTTTACGTATCTTCAAAATTTGAATTGGTTGAGTTTTAGTTCTTTCTTTCCGTTTTCCGAATCTTTTTTATTTCACTCAGATATGGTATCTGATTCTTTTCATAAAAGTCAAGGGTTAGCCGGATAGAACTAGGTAACTAAATTAAACATCCTAGATAGATGTTCTATACAAGAACCTTTTCAAACATTGAAAGATGAAAAGTTCAAGATTGACTTATTCATTTGCGTTTGCTTCAAGTTATAGCATAAATGATTTCCTAGAGTCCAGTATACTCTAAGATTAGAGAAGTTACGAATTACTTAGGAGATTGACAATTCCAAAGAACTTTTAGCTCAAGTCTATAAGAAAAGTGTCCTAAGTTGGACAATTTTCATTTTGAATTTGAATTGGTCAAGTTATAGTTAGGTTGACTAAAAAAATGGTAAACTTTCTCCTACAATTTACATAGGATTTTGAAACATTAGAACAAAGTAGTCCTCTAGTCTGATGAAAAAATCAAGTAACTGTTGGATAGGAGTAAACCATTGCACAAGCCAACAAAGCAATGGCACAACCAAACTTCAAGATCTCCAAACCAAATTCAAGTGAATCAAGAGTTCTCAAAGTCTTGCGAGGGATAATAATCCCACCCTAGTTACTAAGTCCATGCACCAGTCAAGAAAATGTCATGGCAAAACAACTATCTAGGATCAACATGATGGATCAAGCAATTTTCTAGATACTAATTTGTTTGCTGTACAAGCACAAGGTTGGTATGATGACATCGAGAATTTTCTTAATACTGGATTGTATCCTGAGAAGTCAAGCCCTGTGCAAAGGACGCTGCTAATCAAAAGCAGACCTTTTACCTTCATTGAGGGAAAATTATATAGACAGGGAAAGGATAACAAGCTTAGGAAGTGCATGGAAGAAGAAGTGAGGGAAATCCTTAAATTGACACACGAAGGAGCACGTGGTGGGCACCTTCTAAGACATATTATGAGCCAAAGAATTCTTGATGCTGGCCTATGGTGGCCTACATTATTCAGAGATGTAGAGGAATGGGGAAGAGTATGTGACGTCTATCAGAGGTGTGGACCCAAGCCAACAAAGCAGAGGCACAACCCCTTGGTTGTTTCCACTTCTTGGCAACCATTTGAGAAGCAGGGCTAGATTTCATAGGGCCCATCTACCCTGCATCTATTCCAAAGAGAGAAAAGTATATATTGATCTTCACTGACTATGCAAGAAAGTGGGTTGAAGCTATTGGCTCCCCCGATGGCACCGCACAAAGAGTTGTTGATTTTCTTTATAGTAACATCATTTGTAGATTTGGATGTCCCCTTGAAATTTTTACAGACCAAGTTACTTATTTTGTGAACAAGGTCCTACATGGAATTTTTAACACGTTGTTGGAAAGAATTTATTCCTCTTAAGATATTATTAAAAATTAAAAGATTAATTGATTAAATTAAGTTTCAATAATTTATGAAAATTTTTACTTATTTTTTATTTTAAATTTTGCAGGAAAAGAAGTCTTGATGATCAGTACAAAGATGGGAAGTATTTAAAAATGTGTTTTTTAAATGTAGTTGTGGGTATAGACTAAAAACTAAGTGTTAATTAAGGGTTTATCTAAGGTTTGAAAGTAAATTTAAGGGTAATCAAGGGTCAAATGTAGGGTTTGAACATGTTTTTAGGCTAAAAGCTTGATTCCAAGGTTAATTAAGGGTTTAATTAATAAATTTAAAGGATTTTGGAAGGATAGAAGATTAGTTTATGGACTAGTTGAGGGTTAAAAACATGATTTAAGGTTAGTTTAAGGGTAAATCTATGGTTAAGAGGTTAATTAAGTAAGTTTTGTTTCAAAACATGAGTTTATGTATAGGGTAAAATGTATTAAAATAAAACCTTAGTAAATATTTTAAATGTAAATGAAAAATTAAATATGTTAATTAATAATTTACATTATTTAAATAATATTAAGGTTATGGAAATATATTTAAATTTATTAATTGATAGGTTTAATTTAATTAATTCTAAAGTGAATAAATAATTAAAAAAGAATTGAAGGGTTACATTTATTTAAATCTAAATGAATGATAAAAGTCTAAGGTCAAATGGATATTTATTTTAAGTGGTTATTGTGTATTTTTGGAAAAAAGAATAGGAGAAATTTCCACGCCTAATTTTTGGTTGGAGATGAGTTGAGTGGATGTGGAGTTATTGCAGGCTACATGAATGAGTTAACTTAGGGAAAATATGGGCTATGGTGGGCTGCTCTCATGTATATAAGGAGGGAAGTCGTATTCAGAAGCTCATGTTATTTTCAGGTACTCTATTTACTCTATGCTCTAGGCTATGGTTGTATGTGCGATCATTTCCATGCTGTCCTTCTTGCAAGAGGAGAGAGAAGACCATGTCTCTTGCTTTTTGCAATTCATTCAATTCAAAGCAATTTTTTTTTGCTTTTGAAATTCTGACGATGCAGTTTTAGAGGAGTTCTATTTCTTTTTCCCTTATTTCTCCTTTCCTTTCTTTTTCTTTTTTCTCCTCCTTCTTTAATGCTCTTTCTTTTTCTTTTTCTTTTCCATCGTTCCCTTTCTTTCTCCCTCTCTTTCCCTCTCCTCTCTGCCGGCCGTGTTGCACGCTACATGCAGTAGAGAGAGAGAGAGAGAGAGAGAGAGAGAGAGAGAGAGAAAGAGAGAGAGAGGAAATGGTTTTTATTCTTTTTTTATTTATGTTATGTGTAGTTTAGCCTCTCCTTCCCTTTCCCCTGCAGTCGATAGATGCAGAAGAGAGAGAAAGAGAGAGAGAGAGAGAGAGAGAGAGAGAGAGGTTTTATGGTTTTTTTTATTTATTATTTTATTTTATTTAATCTTCTTCTCCCTTCCCCCTGCAGCCGGTGGGCACAACAGAGAGAGAGAGAGATAGAGAGAGAGAGATAGAGAGATAGAGAAAGAGAGAGAGAGAAAGAAGAGTTTTTTTTATTGTCTTTTATTTATATTATGTTTTAAGTTCCACTAATACATATTTTATATGTTTAGTTTTATATAATAATGTAAATAATATTTATTAAACAGATACTAGAATTATATATAAATAAATATTTATTTATGAAAAGTATATGTATTTATGTATGTGAATATATATATGCATGTGAATGTATATGTATGTGTGTGTATATATACTTATGTGTGTATGTTTGTCCCTTATCAAACAAAATATGATATGATGGGAGTTTTTTATTTTTCTCCCTTATCAAAAAGAAATATGATATGATGGGAATTTTTTATTTTTCTCCCTTATCAAAAAAAAAATGTTATGATGGGAGTTTTTTATTTTTCTTCCTTATCAAAAAAAAAATTGTTATGATGGGAGTTTTTTATTTTTCTCCCTTATTAAAAAAATTATGATATGATGGGAGTTTTTTATTTTTCTCCCTTATAAAAAAAAATGATATGATGGGAGTCTTTTTTTCTCCCTTATAAAAGAAAATATGATATGATGGGAGTTTTTTATTTTTCTCCCTTACCAAAAAAAAATGATATGATGCGAGTTTTTTATTTTTCTCCCTTATCAAATAAAAAATGATATGATGGGAGTTTTTTATTTTTCTCCCTTATCAAAAAAATATGATATGATGGGAGTTTTTTATTTTTCTCCATTATAGAAAAAATGATATGATGGGAGTTTTTTACTTTTCTCCCTTATCAAAAAAATATGATATGATGGGAGTTTTTATTTTTCTCCCTCATAAAAAAAATGATGATATGAACGGGGGTTTTACCTTCTCCGTCATCAAAAAGGCTACAAATATGATGCAAACTATGAGCTGAAGTATGATAAAGAGAATGACTTATTTATATATGGTTTTCTTAACTCTGAATTTACTTTGCAGGATGAAGAAAATGTATAGTTATGAAATTAATTTTACTTGTATAGCTAGTTGTTAAATGTTTCTCTGGACTTGAAGATGATTTTTATCAAGTCATTGAAGATTTGTATGGCCAATTTACAATGAAGATGGAGTTGAAGAAGAAAGAAGATTGAAGATATACTTGATTTCAGGTCGTATTATTCTATGTTTTTTTTTAATTATTTATGTTTTGATTTATGCATGTCATTTGCATTCATATAAAATTAAACTATAAACTCTGGAATGAAGTATATTATTTTATAAAGGAAATCTATTTAACCATACTAGGAAAAGAGGCATGATTTATATTTCTAGATTTATAGATTGAATGGTATTTGTTATGGATACAAGGATTTGTAGTTCATTTCAGATAATGGAAGTAATTGTATATGTGTAGGAGCATATTGATGCATGATCCTTGTCTATGAGATCCTAGGTCTTTCTTATATATGCATCTAGAACCTTAGCTCGGATTAAGGGGTTAAGCCTTTCCCCTTCAAAACCAAAAGAGTTGCAAATGATTAAGGGGTTAAGCCTTTCCCCTCCAAAACCAAAAAAGTTGCGAATGTAAAAAACTTGATACCTTCTTTTACCCCAAAAATATATTTACACTCATTATCTACATGAAGATTTATATCATACTTGTATGAAGCCAGAAAGATGAAGAAGGCTAGTTGTGGAAATCACATCTAGTGAATAAATTGGGCAAACAAGGTGGATGTCTGTATGAGTAGATTTAGTAGATTTCTTTGACATGTTTGATTGCTCATATGTAAATGCATGTATATGAAGAAACCTGCATTTGAGTGAATGAAAATGAATTCTGTTTCATACTACTCTTTGCAAAGTTTATAAATGGATGAAATTTAGATTAATGTTGTTCACTGAACTGGTTGATAGTTTAACTTTATAAATTAATATGTTTTCATTACCAGATTGAATTTACATAACCTTCATGTGCATGTTGCATAAAAGATTGAAAATTTTGATAAGTTTAGAAATTTATTTATAAAAGAATTGATGTTGTGATATGGTTGACTTTCAAGATGATCATCAAGAAACTACTTCCCTCGATCTGTAGGTTGGTGCATCCGGAGGATGCACAGGTTTGGAGGGGGTGAATGTCGGAGAGATTTATTCTCCTTACTAGAGAAGAGCTTTTTCAATAATCAAATGTAACTCGCTGGAATAAGCTTTGATGAACAAAGTTCATTGCGGGAAAGAAATCAATATGAATGAAAGGTTGTGCACCGATTACCTCTTCATTTTAGTCATTATATGTAGGTTGAAACAAGAATTATGAGTTCAATCACAGGGGTAAAGAAACTTTCAAGTGGTCTATATCCTCAAAGTCAATTGAAAGTGTTTTGAAGCAAGAAACAAATGGCAAAGGCATCTCTTATAATTCTAATAGATCACTTTATCTTATTGGTTCAATAACAATTGCAATCAAGTGCAGTATGATAAAAAATTGTGCATCATATGAAGCACCTTAGCCATTATTTGGTTATTCTAGTACAAGCAGGTACAGTCAATCCAACTTTATTGAGTGGAAATGAGTATGTAGATCGTCCTGATTTGCTTGCTCTATTTTTTAACACCCATTTTAAAAATTGAAAACATTAATGGATAGCAACTACAATATTCAGAAGGAATCGCATTCAAAAGTGGAAAGTAAAGAACATGCATGAAGAAAGGTAGGCATGCGCGAGCATGCAAGGAAAAGAGCGGCCATCATCAAAAAGGAAAGGAGGCTTCACACAACTAAAAGGAGAGAGATCTGTCATCTTTAAGAAGGGACAGCTCCAATTGAGCAAGGGAGAGGCCAACTTATCATTCTCTATCTGGCAGAGATCAAGGCACCTTGATCAACGAGTGAGGGCAGTTCTGAAACGTCACATGCACATGCAGAGGAAAGGAATTGACAGAAGAACACTGAAAGAGGAACGAGAGAGGCAGATTGTACTAGATAGGAGAAGGCCATGCCGCAAAGCTTTGTTCAATATTAGAAGCATTTTCAAGATATGTTGATAGTACTACAGGCGATGGGTTTCTAAATTTCCTGGAGGGTTGTGGTCATGCTGCAGTGAAGCTTGCATCTTCATCTTCACATGCCTCTCCACCCACTCATTCAACATCTTCGTTGTAGATGAAAGCTCTAGTTATCGCAAAGAGGACGAGGCTTCATTTCAATAATCATTTAATTTGATTTTGCAGCGTACAGTTGATGATGGTTGAAAGTTTTTCAGTATATGATTGAAAGCATTCGTTTTTTTTTTCTCTCTAAGTCTGCGCCATAGGTGTTTTCCCTCACTTGCTGCGATATCCATATGTTTTGCTATATTTTATCTCTGTGGATTGTAGATGCGACTGGATTCACACACAATACGTTTATGCGTTCCTATATTGTGCATATAAAGGTTTTTTTATGTGCTTTACTCTAAATTGAGAACATCATGCCGGAACAGATTGATTTTTCAACATTATTGTAATGCTGATGAAACGTACGTGCAATATTTTTTATTTACGAATATAACAGATTTGGATTCACTTCATGATATCTGTTAGCATATGATTGTGAACTACGTCAAGAGCTTGAAACGTATAAATGGAGGATTGTCATGAATGAAATTTTGATATGCAGTCGGATGCAAAGTTAGCCAATTTGGTGTGTCTTCGATCTAGTACTAGGTGAAGTTTTCATACATTTTTACTTTATTTGTATTTTATTCATAAAACTGCGTAGGTGAAGGTCAAATTTACTCTTTGTAAAAGCTCATTAACTTCATAGCTCGTTGCGATCATTCAGATTATTATATGTTGTGATTTTCCTTAAATCTCTTCACGCAAGTTTGTATATGCATGGTGTTTGATGTATGTGAGAAAGATATCGTCGATTAAATTAATTTAACTATTCTGATACCAATCGTTGTGTTCTTTAAAAACGAGAGAAAAGTGCAAGTTTTGGATCGGAATAAATTCACGTCTATGTTGGAATACGTTGAGCATATAACTGTGCATATTACAATAGGTGAAGATACTTGTAGAGGAAAATTACTTTTAGAGTCAAAATCTATTCTACATAAATGATCACGAGCAAAATAATTATCTGCATATTAGATAGAGAAACAAAAACGATTAAAGATGTGTTAAAAGTAAACACTTATGAAATGTTGTACGTATGAGTTTTGTTTTGTTCATCTGAAATATCCATATGTGACTGAAAGCATTTGCTGCACTGAATTGACGCAAGCGGAAAACATTCAAGGATCGACATTAATTTGATATAGTACAAATGAAACCATGATAAAGCTCTTTAAGAGTGAAAACACAGGGGAAACAATGGCACCGAGGGAGTTCAATATTAAAGGAGGAATATAGAGTTTTGGAGGGATTCTTTTGCTGAAAGAGATTTTCAAGCAAAACTTGTGAGACGATTATGGAGACGTGTGGATAATACTTTTTTAACTGATTTTCACAATAAAACTATCAGGTAAACGCTGCCATAACTATGATTATCTTAGCATTGATTTCATCCATGCTATGAAAAACCATCGCGAATTCTGATTTTTCCTGGAGATTTTCCATAACCAAGGCTTGTTAAGATTCCTTGCGCTTATGTGGATTACTTTTGATGTTTTAATCTCTGACTACAACTTGAAGCAGAATATGGCGAGCATTTTTTGCATACTACAATACTGAAGTGTTTTGATAATGTTGCTGTAATTTCTGCATAAACATATGTAGTCCGACAATTGTTCTGAGATTCGGAAATTTGAGTGCACCACTTCTGATGCGAATCAATCTGACGTTAATTGCGCATGGAGTGATGTTTAAGATTAGTTTAGATATATTGTGTGATTTGAAATGTGTTTTAGATTTCACTCTCATTCGAACTGACCTATTGCGCTGAAGGATTATGAGAAAACATGATAGCATTTTTGGCTGCTACGGCATCTGGCAAAAAAGACATTCAATAGAGATGTATCTAACGACCACCACAGGGAAAGATGGACGACAATGATGCTGACAAAGGGACGAAATTCTATACACACATTCTGATTTGTGCACTCACTTCTCCATATCTCCAGACTCTATCTTTCTGCTTAGTTTTGAAGGTAAATTTTGTTGAATATATCTCATAGTTTGAATTAATGTATAATGCTGAAAGATGACTTCAGACACCTATATCAAAGATGCTTCCGACGTTGATGCTCTGATCATGTAACTCTGACGCTTTCATCATCTTCACAATATTGAATAATCCTGTTAAGCCTACAAATTCTTGCACAGTCATATATGATACATATTTTTCAAAGTGAAGAAAGGTTTCTATTATGCCTAGAGTATACTATTAATCATATAAGAAGCTTCATTTGAACGAAAAGACATCGATAGTTAGAATCAATTCTGATGTAGAAAAACTTCAAGGACAAAGTCCAGAGAGTTTGGACTATACTTAATATATAGGCTTATTGATTGGCTTTTTGCTTCATGATAGAACATTTTATTTAATTCAATCTATGTTGTCGCATATATCCAAAAAAATTTATCGAACGATTTTATTTTCAACTGTTTGTTATAATTTGACTCATCCAATTGTTGTAGAAAAAAGAACCATTTAAATGTGTGTGAGTATTATTTTCTATTTGAGTTTTTGTAAGTACCTGAGCTTGCTCCAAGCACCCAGCATGCGCCGATAGCGAGACGGTTGACTTGATCCACCAGCTGTCGCGAGTCGCTCCCACAATGTACAAAATTCTACGTAGAACCTCTTGTTCCTATTATCCAAGAGCTAATTGACAAGAAGAATCCACCAATAAGGTATTAATTACCACGTTAAGGAAGGAATGTATGTTACAACCCACTTCCTGGGGCATAACTTCTCAAGGTACCCTATGGGCATATAGATTACTTACAAAGAAGCTACTGGATACTCCCCATTCCAATTGGTTTATGGGATATTGCCTATTGAACCCTTTGCATTTCTACATGGGTCACCAAAACTAGCATTCATGCAAGGAAAGAAAGATTGTGGTGTCTCTCAAAGGCTTGGAGCACTGCACAAAGTGGAAGAGATACGTCTACATGTTGCAAAATAATTTCCAGAGACTCAAATGAAGAGGGAGGAGGCACATGATCGAAATCTTTGGAACAATAAATTACAAAAAGGCATGTTAGTTTTTCTTCATAGACCTCAAATCCACACACAAGTAAGGGGAAAATGGCTTCCACACTAGGAAGGACATTATAGAATTAAGACGATGCTGAATTGGGGTGCAGTGGAGTTAGAGACTCTGAAAGGAGAGGTACTATCACTGGCCAACATATCCAGGCTCAAGGCCTATCATCAACACAATTGAAGCTTTCTAGATCACCTCGAACTTGCAAAATCTGTCTAGGTTGTACATTGCCTTCTCATTCTAATTTTGCTTAAGTTTTAGTAGCTTTTATCTATTTTCATGCTTGTTCCTTGACTTTTTATGCAAGTTAGAAGCCATTTCACAGCCCTTTGCATAAGCAAAATTTTAAGAAATTTATGGGAATTTTTAAAGCATTTTTAGAATTTTTTATAGTATTTTTTCATCTTTTTCAAATGTCATTTTCTTGATAAAATGGAGGAATAAAGAAAGATCCTTGTAGTTTTGAGTGAAAAAAAAGTGGCTTACAAATGTAGGGTTAAAAAAGTGGCTTAAAAAAAACCCGCCCCTTACCCCCTCGCATTTCATTAAAAAATCTCTCTCTCTCTCTCTCTCTCTCTCTCTCTCTCTCTCTCTCTCTCTCTCTCTCTCTCTCTCTCTCTCTCTCTCTCTCTCTCTCTCTCTCCTCCTCTCCCTCCTCTCCCTCTCCTCTCTCTCTCTCTCTCTCTCTCTCTCTCTCTCTCTCTCTCTCTCTCTCTCTCTCTCTCTCTCTCTCTCTCTCTCTCTCTCTCTCTCTCTCTCTCTCTCTCTCTCTCTCTCTCTCTCTCTCTCTCTCTCTCTCGCCCCCCCACGCCCCCTATCCCCCCACCTACCCCCCTCCCCAAAGTGGACACCTCCCCTCCCTGTCCCCCGCTATTTTAATTTTATTTATTATTTTTATTTTATTTTTTATTAATTTTTATTTTATATTATTTTCTTTTATTTTTAATTTTACCTTTTATTTTTTATTTTTTATTTATTTAATCCTTATCCAACCCCATGAGAGGTTATTAAAAAAATAACCTATAATAAAAAAACATATATATATTTATTTATTTATTTATTTATTTATTTTTCTTGGTCTAATGCTTTTGTCTTTAGATTGCACCTCTGATGACCATTTTCTTCAAACATGGGATCATTTTCATGTGTTTTGCCACCTTTGAACTCATTTTTGCACTTAGTTTTTCCAAAATCCCAACCTTTCTCTGACTTTTGGTCAAAACCGACATGTTTTAAGCACATTTCCCATGTGTTGTTCATTGCGCACATGGTCCACATCATCTATTCTCACTTTATTTTGTCATACATTTCACATTTTCCTATATCTACCCTATGTAGCTTTATTGTTTTATCATTTTGACTCTCTCTAGGGCCCCCAACCCTACTCTCTAACCTTCCTTTAGCATTCTACCCAGCCCCATCCTTACCCCACCATTCCTTATCCATATCAGCCCCTCAGCCCTCCATACACTTTCCTCATACCCTCTGTTCTCAATCCTTTGCTCTTCAACGATGAATTTTCACTTTGGTTTCTTCTCTGGTGTTGTTCTTTACTACTCCTGGTAGATTTGGTAGCTGCTCAAGTGTCCTTTTGAAGATTTTGAAGCACAAGAATCATGGTGTCATCTCTGCTCAGAGTTTCGGTTGTAGCTCTCGGGGACAGAGAGCCCATTAGGTGGTGGGAAACTATTGAGCCCATAAAAGTCATATTGATCAAAGTCAAAGTATCAAAGTCAAAGTGTCAAAGTCAATATGTTCAAGGTCAAAGTCAACATGGGAAAAGTCAAAGCACTCAAAGTTCGAGTGTCAAGGTGCATAGGTAGTGCACAATTAATTGTTCACAAAGGTTATATTTACAGAAAGTTGGATGCAGGTTGTAGAGCATCTTTCTCTAATTTCTCTAAGGTTCAAAGTGTTCTTAAAGTGTTTGGAAGGTTCAGGTGAACCCTCTCTTAGGTGCACACTTGAAGAATTAAAAGGCAAAAAGTGAAGGTATGTGAAGCGGAAGCCTATGCAAAAGTTAAAGTATGGCCCCTAAAATTTTTGTTTTAGTCTAAAGTCACTACAGGGCAAAACAGGGATTCCTTGGTTGCCCACAATGGAAGACAATCTTGGGACATTAATGTGAGCACCAAGATACTCTAGCAGTTAGAAGCGTACGTGAACCGACTCTCAACTCAAGGAAAGGGATTATTCTTGATTAGACTAAGCAAGGTGAGATAGTCTACACTAGGAGAGAGAAGAGAAAGAGACATGCAGTGAGTGTGTGATGCAGAGAAGTGAAGCACAAGGTGTGCAAGAAGAGTGACTTAGAAGTGTGCAGAGAAGTACTAAGCCATGCAATCAAAGGTCACAAGGTCCCATTGAAGCTGTGTGCACGTCGACAGAAGGTGTCCATCCCTCCCCTATTGGAAGTTTGAGTGCAAGGTGTGCACAAGTGCAAGCTCTTAGAGGAGGTGGAGATCTCATGCAGAGAAGCTCGGCGGCAGCAAGAACCTTGGGTATTTTTATAACTTTGTTGATTGTGCACTCTTTGGAATTTTGCACAGAGAGCATTTGGATTGTACTGTACATCATCATTGTACTTTTCTCCTTATAATCAATCTCTAGAAGGTTCAGGTGTTTATATCTTTCTTCTTATCCTTCTCCCTTCTCCTGCAAACACTCAAATCCCTTTCTGCACAGGAATCCGCCAACAAAAGGTAATTTCAAAAGCATGCCATGGTGATACTGGGGAATGGCCAAAATACTTACCATTTGCTTTATGGGCCAACAGGATGACATACATGAGCAACTGGTTTTATGCCGGCTGAACTCACGTATTGTCAAAAGCTGATATTTCCTATACATACTCAGATAATAAACTGGACGAGCTTAAAACGAGAAAACAATTTAACACGAGAAGATTTATTAGCATCAAGAATTAAACAATTGAAACAAGGTAATGAAAATTTAAAAGAGGCTTCTAAAAAATTAAAAGCATCACGGTTAAAAACTAAGATTTATTTTGACAAGAAATATTGACTGAGACCTCAATCAATAGAGAGTGGAGATTGGGTACTCATTTATGATAGTACTTTTGAGACTCAATATGATGCATGCCAAAAATTAACTAAACGATTGTTCGGTTCATATGTTGTTGTTTTTGTGTTTGATACAGGTACATATACTTTAAGAGAACTTGATGGAACTCCTTTAAGAAATGTGATTGCAGGAAAGAGAATTAAGCTATTTAAAAGAAGGGCAAGCGGTGATTACGATTTAGATGAAGACTTCTTGGAAGATGAAGATGAAGATGAAGATGAACCATAAGTATATCAAGTGAAATAATTCTAATTGTTCTTTAATTTTAATATAAAAATTTCTTTTCATGCATTTCATAATTAGAAATTTAAATGTTTCTGGTATAAAAGGAAATTTATTAAAATTATGTAGATAATGAAAATGAAATCAAAGTAGGAATATGTATGCGAGTTAAAGGTCAAATTTAGGGAACTTATAATTTGTTATGAGGATAGGAGAGGGGAAAACTTGACCTGCAACTCTTAGTAAAGGTAGAATTTCTTTATAGAATTAGCCTTCCTTATTTTCTGAAACATTTAGCTGATGAGATCCTAGTTCTGACTTTGGCATGCTTCTAGAACCTTAGCTCTAAATAGGGGTTAAGCTTTTCCCCTTTAACAAAAAAGTTGGGAACATAAAAAGAAAGAGAAATAAATACATAAAGCAGTACATTAATGGTTACTGCAAGATGAAAAGAAAAGAAAAATAAAGGAAGAAAAGGAAAAAGTAAAAGAATAACAAAAAAATTATCATGATTCAGTTGTGGTCTTGAAATCAGTCCTGAAATGTATTTTCAGGCTATATGAGGCAGAGGTCTACTATAGAAGAATTAGTTAGATGCATCTTATGGCAGACCACTAAGAGATAAAGGATAGAATACTTACATAAACTAGATGTTACTTTGAACAGGGTTAATAGAATGGTAAGTACCATGACTCTCTAAATCACTCTTATAGGATTTTCTAAATTTGTCTTTTGACTTCATGCATTGAACGAAATGATTTCTAATTCACATTTACATACGTTTAAGGATTTTCCTTATTATCAAAAACTTAATTTGAATTTAGAAGCATTTTTTATCATCTTATTTAAAGTCAATTTAGAAGTTTTTTTCCAAATAATTTGATGTTGCTTTCCATGGTCTCCAGGTTAGCCCATTATGACGATGTGTAAGTTTGGTGGGGGCAGATGTTGGAATGATTTCCACATTCAAATTAACCTTCAAAAAAATAAAAACATTTTGTTTTTAGAATGGTTAACTTTAATCTCTCTCAAACCTTTTTGATAAATTTCTTTGAATTGACTAATCTCCCTTTTGTAGCTGCAGGCAGCAAAAGTATGAAGATCTAGACTGATCAGGCATCTCATCATATGAATTCCTTATGTTTATGAAGTCCTATTTAGTTGAATACAAACAAGCCTTATTAATACATATATTTTAACTATACTCATGTGTGTGTGCATGGGTATGTGCCATATGTATGCATGTGCATTGATGTTGGATGCATGGGTAAGAATGTATTGTGATGTTTATGTGGCTTTATGCTTGTGTTTATGCTTGTATTTATGCTTGTGTGATTACATGTGGATGTGAAAATATATATATATCTATGTGTGTCTAAATAAGTTCCTACTCTTGTATGCCTATGCTTGTCTATCCAAATATATTCATGTTGCTAAATATCTATGAAAAGTTGTGTTTATGTATGTGTCTATGTAAATGGATAAGTGTGTTATTAGGTTTTACCCTATGTGTTTGCCTACATATGATTACTGGAAACCCTAGAGTATGTGTGGGTTCAACCTTATGTGTGTGCCTAATATTATGAGTTTAACTATATATATATATATATATATATATATATATATATATATATATATATATATATATATATATAGTTATATATATATATATATATATATATATATATATATATATATATATATATATATATATATATATATATATATATATATATATATATATATATATATATATATATATATATATCCAAAAAAAACATCCTATCCCATTATAAACTTATGTGATTACTCACCTTAGAATATAAACCTAAAAGGATACTTTATGCTCAGTACTTATATATAACTGTGTATATGTGTGTTAATCAATAAATTGAAATATATTTAACCTACACTTAAAAATTACCCAATGTATGATTTAGATTATGTATTATGAATAAATATTATATAATTAATTAACCTTCGAAGTATAAATAAAAAAGATGCATTATACATGTATGGGTTAAAGTGAAAGTTAGAGTAATTCTAATTCTACCTGTGCATGAGTGGTGTGAGTTAATTAATTAATAGAGTGCATGTTGTGAGTGTGTATGTTAACTAAGTGAATGCATGCATGCAAATAGCTGTATATATATGTAGTGTTTGTATTATTTTTTCCTAATGTCTTTTCCTTTGCAGGTACATCTGAGAGAGAGAGAGTGAGAGAGAGAGAGAAAGAGAGAGAAAGAGAAAAAAATAGAGAGAGAGAGAGGCACGTGATGCGATGGAGGATCCAATGGGCCAAAGTCAAGAAGGATGCAGATCGAGAGAGAAAGAGAGAGGCCTGTAGTGAACGATACACATAGAAAAAAGATGTGCACTACAGGGGAGAGAGAGAGAGAGAGAGAGAGAGAGAGAGAGAGAGAGAGAGAGAGATGTGTTTCACAGATTGATGATCTTGTGTGCATAGAGAGAAATTTGGGTTGTTGCGATTCTAGAGAGAGAAGTTTTGCTTTCCATTCACCTTTTGTGATTTGTTTCCAGTCATGTCCATTACTCTCATGCTTCATCTAATGTATTCTCCACTACGATGCAGGGAGAGAAATATTGTTGTTGGGGTTTGCCTATAGGATATGCAAAGAGAGAAACATAGATGATGTTAGAGAAGCAAGTGTTGCAGATTATTATAGAGAGAGAAGTTGTTGTGTGAGAGAGAGAGAAAGAAGGAGAGGCCGTAGCTAATTGAAGATGAACGTGATCAAAGAGATAGATAGACAAAGGCTATGGTGAACTCGATGTAGAGAAGAAAAACACAAAGAGAGAGAGAGAGAGATTGCGAGAGAGAGAGAGAAGGCCATAATTTCTCAGTGAGAGAGAAAGAAATGAACACTCTCGAGCTGATGATAGCAGTGACTGGAGCTCTATAAAAAGGCACGGATATGATGAGACCTCAATTTGGTGATAGAGAACTTCTTCCTGCCTATCATGTAGATGAAGTGGATCACTGGGGATTGATGAAGAAGTCTTTGCCTCTAGTGATGCCTGATGTACAATCATACCTGATTTGCATGGAAATCGAAGGTGCTCAAGAGAGTTTGGCATTCCGGATGCATGTGGTGAGAGAGAGAGAGAGAGCAAGAGAGAGAGAGAGGGTATCGAGAGAGAGAGAGAGGGGGTACTGAGAGAAAGAGAGAGAGGTACCGAAAGAGAGAGAGAGAAAGATATATATATATATATATATATAAATATTAGTTTTATTATTTTATTTTGTATTTTATTTTGGTTATTTTACTTATATTGTCTATGAGTATCTGAATGAAAGTATAAATATATAAGTGTGCATACCTACATGTGTAGTATGATGTATATGCATGTGAGTTTGCATGTGAGAAAGAATGTATGTCCATGAATGCATGTATGAGAATGTATGGAAGTATGAATTTATTAATATATAAGCATGCATATGCATGACATAGAATTAATGTATGCATGAGAATGTATGAGCATGTGCATAAAGGAGATTAGAAGCATGAGGAAGATGCATATATGAATAAGATGTAAATGCATATGCATAATAGATGCAAGTGATAATGCATAAGCATACATATTAGAGCTAATGTTTGTGTGCATGCATATGAGTTAGGTGCATGTGTATGAGAAATGCATGTATGCATATGAGAGTGAGTATAGTTTAGGTGCATGAATGCAAGAGTAAGATATGAGAATGCATATGCATAATAGATGCATGTATGCATGTATATGCATGATGTCGGATGCATGTGTAAATATATAAAAATGTGTGATAGCATATGCATGAATATAGAATTAAAGAATGTATGAGAATAAATGCAATGCATGATATATATATGATGTAGATATATAGATATTTGGTAGTATGCATAAGAGGGTATGTTTTAGCATGAATATGAAAGTGTATTAGCATGGGTATGAGGATGTGTTAGCATATGTGAGAATGAGCTACCATGCATGTATGAATGTGCTAGTTTGCATGTAAGCATGAATTCATGTGTATATATAGGAAAGAATGCATCTATATGTGAAATGCATATGCATGAGCATAAGTGAGAATGCATATACAAGTTAGATGCATGAATGTATGAGGATGCATGATATTAGATGTAGATATGCATGAAGAAATGATTAAATGAATGTGTTTATATCTTAATAATAAGAGCTAAAAGTAAAACATGAGTGTGTTTTATGCTTCATAAAATGTACTTATGTTTCCTAATGTCTTGTCCTTTGCATAACATTGATGAAGATTGAAGAGAATTGACGAATTGATGATTACTTACGAGCTTTTGATCGAGAGATTGTAGCTGCTTATACGCTGCTTCTTCTACCTTTTGGAAAGCATATTTTAAACTTACTTTTGTATTAATCTTTTGCATCAGAATATTTGAAATAGGGTTTATTATAGTTCTGGATAAGAATAGAAGTTTTATCACTCAAAAATCCTTTAGCATTATCAAGAAACAATTTTAAATTTATAATTTAATCAATTGGCCATTTATTATTGTTCTGATGTCTACTAAGCCTTTAAATGAGTCTGTGAGCACTAAGTCTAGGAACGATTCTGTGCATAGTGAGTCTATGAAACAAAATACAAATTCTACAGCTTTCATTTTTGAAGTGTTATTAGCACCACCTATTAACACCACCACTCAACCTAAACAGAACGTATCTGCTAACAAAGTTAAAGAAGAGGAAGTAGAAGCAGAAGAATTTATCAAGGACCACATCACTAGTGAATCATTATAATTTCCATCATACAAGTATTGGTTATCAAGATTTCTAGAAGCACAACCTTATGATGATAGTTTAGAATAGGCCATTGGATCATAGATAACCACTTCTACAACACTGAAACACATCTTAGCTCATAAAGTACGCTATAAACACCCTGCATGTAGTCACATTGTGAGGTCATAGAAAGTTCAGTTTTGAATTGTCGGTGGTCTCTATTCACACCCCTCAATAGCGTGTAGTCACACAGTGAGGCCAAAGCAAATGTTCTTCTGATCGGGCCATTGGTCTGCAACCACAGCCCTCGACAACAGCCATTGTATGAAGTTGTGTATGGTAAAAAGCTAGCCACTCCCATGACCCTCACTCAAAGTGATATACCTATGGTTGATTCTTTTGCACAAGATTATATTTCTACACTTCATGAGGTTCATGAGCACATTCAAAAGAGTCAAGGATGATATATGTGTAATGTTAATTAGAAACAAGTAGCTAAACAATTTAATGAAATTGACTTGGTATGCTTATGAATAATTCAAAGATATTTGAAAAATATTTCACAAATATCCTAAAGTTAAACTTGCACCACATTATTATGGACCTTTTCATATTATTCAAAACATTTATGAGAATACTTTCCTATTAGACAAACCTTCTCATTGAAATATACATAATTCTTTTCATATTAGTTTATTGAAACAGTTTAAAGGAACATTACCACTCACTCCTATTTAAGATGATCCTCCTTTACTTGAAGAGGATGATAAAATTTTAGTTCCAGAGAAAACACTTGATTATGATGTTACTACTACACACATAGGTAAGTTAAATATAAAAATCACTTCCTTGAAGAATCTCAAAGGATTCATAAAACATCATTAACTCCACACTATGATCATTTGATCTCTGCATGTCATTCATAGCCACATTAAATTCCAATTTTCCAATCTCATGTATGTGTTTTTACATGGAACATGCTTATGATTGTTCATTGATGGGACATGTGACTAGCCATCCATGTCTATTTTATTCTTATAAACTGAGGTCAGTTGCTCATCAACTGCGAGGCATGTTATACTTTATGGAATAATGGACTATTATATGGATTTTAATGTCTTGAGGGTTTTAATGTGATTTGTGTTTTGATTTAGCAACTGAAGACTCATGAGGGTGTGAACGCACGCGGACTTATTGAGATATTTTTGAAGATATCTAGAAGAATATTTAGAAGACAATATTTAGTTATTTTTGTAAAAATAATAGATCACCTTAGAAAGCAATATTTTTGTAAAAATAGAAGATTGCTTGAAACATGAAGATTTTGTAAATAAAGAAAATTTTCATAAACACATGCTTTTCAAGCATCACCCTCATGTATCTTCTATTCAGGAAGTAATGAAAAATAACTATAAATACACATGCACTGATAGAATCATCCATTAGAGCATGTGGGGGGAGATTGTACCCAATCTGGTGTCAATTCTCTTGTCTCTTTCTATTCTTTGAGTACCTTTTTGAGATTTTGTTATTGTACTATTGTTTGCATATGTTGTCACGGGGTTCATTGAAAGAAGGGAGTAATAGCAAGATGATGTGATCTAGAGTATTCAAGAAACAACAAGTTAGAATCAAGGTCTTGTTTGGACTTCAACTCTAATGGAAGCTTTAAATTCTTCCATGATTAGAAATATATGAGGGCTTCAACTAATATAATGGAAAGATAAAATTCTCTATGGAACTTCTTATGTTTTTCAATTTTCTTTGAATGATGCTCAACTTCACTTCAGTAAGGACTAATTAACTCTTTTTACATTCATTATTTCTTGAAAGATTCTTTCAGATTAGTGTTCACTCTCTAGGACTCTAATGGAAGCTTTTGAGCCCTTAAATACTGAGACACACATTTGAATAACATGTGAGCGTAAGAACTAAACCCTTTAACTTATGGCACCACAAGGCTTCCACAATATGATAGCCTCATGAAGATCATTGATTCGTTCCTCCCTTAAAAACATTCTCTTGACAAAGTTTTCTGTTTGATTAAAGAACAAAATTTTAGATGTTTAAGTTTGAAATTGTATAAGAGAGTTAATTTAACGAAGTCTTAATAACTCCTATTATTTCTAAATGCAAACAAGCATGAGAATGAACTATAAAGAAAGATTTACAAAGAGATAGATTACGTCACACTTCTAGTAGAAAGAGGAAACGTTGAAACAGTATTGATTTCCTTGGGCATGTCATGTTCACTTCTTCATCCTTCCTGGTTATTCAGTAATGTCCTTTTCCTATAGCTTCAGGATTCTCCCAATAAAATGATCCACTTCGTGCGAGAAAAATATGTTTCCTTTCGATCAAGGCTCTTTCTCTTCAAACTTCACCTTGAAATCTGAAGGTTATCAATTCCCAATGGCCTTCTGCAAACTTTCTTCAGATCTACATCCAAGTATGATAACTGGTATCATTCTCATGTTGACCTGATCAGTCATCCCTTTCAGTGCACAGCCTTGTGTGTTATCAGCAAAAATCATCGATTTCCCATGGTGCATCATATCATAGATGTTTATTCCCGAGATCCATCTCGCATGACCATGTGTTAGCGGAAACATTTCTTGGAGGGAAATTATTTGTAATTTGACAAAATTTGTAGATGTGTTTATGCAAATGATGTAAAAATTTGGAAGAGTTTTCCTTATGTAAAGTAGGATCATATATATTTGTCTTAGAATTTTTGGAAGCTCTTTGATAGAAATTTTTAGATTAGAAGGCAAAAAGGATCAAATTTCAAGTGTAAAAAGGGACACTTGAAAAAGTATAAAAGATAATTTCTTGTATTTTGAAGAGGTTGGTTGTATTCTTTGGATGCTATCCAAGTAATGTGAAGAGCTTTCCTGCAGAAAATGGTGTTTCTCTTTCCATGATCAATTTCTTGATTTGTTGAGTCTTCTCATTGTGTGAACCATGGAATTTGTGAACTTTTCTTGTATATTTCTGAGTGAGATGAATGAAGATCGATGAATCTTATTGTATTAAGCAAGATAGTGCAGAAGATCAAAGCTAGAGTTAGAAATTCTCAGTTTTTACAGAATCGCGATTGTCTCGTCTATGTGGTATAGGTACTATTTTGGAAATTTGACTCCATATTTGTATTCTATTGTGAAAATGGCACACTTTAGGCACAACGATCATTGAAAATGCTATTGGAGAACTCAAGATAATCAAAACCCTAGTTATTTCCTTTATTCTTCATAAATCTCTCAGAAAAACAGTCATGCCAACTCTTATTCTTGGATTCCATTAACTAGAAGGGGTTGTGGTCTTTGCATACTTCGCGAATTGACAAAATTAAAGATGTGTAGTTGATCTTTTGTGCTATAATGATTGGAGAGGACAACTCTAAAGGTTAACAACAAATATTTTTTGGTGCCGTTGTCGAGGAACAATGCAAAAGCTTTATTGAAGTCTTGGACCTTGCTGGATCTTCCATTGTTGATGGTATTTGAACACATTGGGAAGGTAGTACTCTATAATGAAGTAAGAAAATTGGAAAGGTAGGTTTTTTGGCTTGTCTTTTGGGAAAAGGAAGCATGAATTAACCTTTTGAGATAAAGAACTTTGTGAATTTATGCAAATTGATAGTTTCTCATACTCTTTAAGAGTAAAGTGCAGGTGTTATGAAAAAAAATGAATTAAAATTGTTAAAGGAAAAGTGAAATGTCATTATCTTTGCATAAGTAGATTTCTTTTTTACAAGTACCAAGCAAAATTTTGTCAAATCTTGGAAAAGATGACATAGTTGCAAAGAGGGAAGTCAAGTAAAGTAGCTATGTGCAAATTGATTGTTCCATTTGCTTGTCCTAAGTGAAGTAATAGTTTTTTAGGAAAAATTGATTAATCACTTAAAAAAAAGGGTGTTGTGTTTATCTTTGCATGAATTGATAATTGTACTCTTTAACACATATTTTCTTGAAAAGCTCTACTTTCAATTGTGAGATTGCAAGCATAATGAGTACAGCCAATCATGAGATAAAAGATCAATGGATCTTGAAACAAGAAAACCTTAAGTGAAGTGTTTTCCTTGATTTAGGGATTAAAATACTAAAAAAAATCATAAAATCTATTAAAAATCCAGACAAATTGCTTTTTACTAAGGAAATTTTACATGAGGTCTGGTATTGAATGGTGGAAAGAGGAAAAGTTGAAGAAAACCTCAGCAATTATAAGAAAAACAAAAGAATATATATATATATATATACATATATATAGAGCAAAGTTGTTGTCTATTTTTTTCCAATTCTAATCTCTTTGAATAGTTGGGTGGTGTATAATTGCAGGTGACAATTGATTTGGAGTTGCTGAGGAACATTGGAGAAGGCCGGATGGAAAGAACAGTCAAAAACTGAAAAAGCAGGAAAGTTAAGAAAAAACACGATTCTCATCACAGAATTGCGATTTTCAATAAGATAATGAAAATGATTCAGCTGCACTATTGGGTATTAAGGTAAGCCATTTTAAGGTTTCAATAGTTGCACAATCAAAAGAAAGCAAAATTTCAGTAAGAATTGAGCATCAAGTGAACATGTTAGGGAATTGGACACAAAATTGTGATTTTCATTAGTAATGGAGAAGCATGAAATTTTTTTTTGAAGGAACAAGATTTTAGGAATAGAACAAACAAACTTGCACAAGAATAAGGCTCATGAAATTGAGAATTCAAAGTTTTAAAAAAATCACTCACAATCGCGACTGTCTGAAGCCTATAAAAGCCTAAACTCACAAAAAAATCAGTCATTTGAATGAGAGAGTAAGTGAAGAGAGCTGTCAAAATCGCGACTTTTTGCATTCACAGAGCTTTTGGAAACTTTTTGATCAAGCAACAAGGTAATCTTCTTCACATTAAGTTTTTACATAATTTCAAGTTGGAAATAGTGGGAAAAGGTCAAAAACACAGAAAATTGTTGAAAACACAAAATCGCAATTTTTTGCATTTTTGAATGTTTTGCATGAAAAATTGCCATTTTGTTGAAAGTTCTTTATTGCATGTTAATATTTTGATAAGGCGCTCCTAATAGTGTGATAAGAAGTCAAAAAACCAAAAACAAGAAAATTACAAGAATCTGCACAGAATCGCGATTCTGTGACCAAACTCAAAATCGTGATTCCCATAATTATTATGATTTTTGTCAAAAAATCGTGTTTTTAACGATTGTGAGCAATCACGATTGTCTAGGATCACAGAAACATGAAAAAGAGGATTCTCACCTCAGAATCATAAAAAACACGATTATCACCACAGAATTGTGAAAAACATGATTCTCACCACAGAATCGTGAAAAACACGATTCTCATCACAGAATCGTGAAAAACACGATTCTCACCTCAAAATCGTGAAAAACACGATTCTCGGTGGAAAACTCGATTCTCATCACAGAATTGTGAAAAACACGATTCCCACCTCAGAATCGTGAAAAACACGATTCTCACCTAGGAATCGTGGAAAACACGATTCTCATCACAGAATCTTGAAAAACACGATTCTCACCTCAAAATCATGAAAAACACGATTCTCACCTAAGAATTGTGGAAAACACAATTCTCATCATAGAATCGTGGAAAAACACGATTCTCACCACAGAATCATGGAAAACATGATTCTCTCCACAAAATCGTGAAAAACACGATTCTCACCACAGAATTGTGGACAACACGATTCTTCTCACAAATTATAGTTTATAAAAATAAAATCTTCCCAATTGACCCAATCAATAAAAAGTTAAATCTTGGAAGAAAATTTAATACAAGTGAATGAATGATTGTGAGGTCTGGTAATAAACTATGTATACCTGATAAACAAGAGTTTAAAAGGAAAGAGATAGAGTCAGAGTCAGGTGAACTACAAGAAAGGGATTTGGGATAGACAAATAACATGGAAAATTTAAATGAGACAAATGAAACACCAAAAATTAGTGACTTTAGAAATATCTTCAAGTACATGTTCACAAATAGGTTTGGAGCCTATGTGTATCAAGATGGTATGCATAAGTTTCTCGTTAGGATGAGAAACTTAGAAATTCTCTTAAATATAATGCTAGTGGCACAATTTAGGGATGGTAGATATGAGGACAGACAGGGATGTGTGTACATTTTTTCACAAGATCCTGAAAATTCTAATGACTTAGGGCAATGTGCAGACAAGAGATCTTGGGAACAAAACGTAGGGCAAAGAGACTTGCCAAGACAAAATGAAAATCACACTTCTACTGAACAACAACAAGGGAGGAGATTACACACTTCTCCAAATCCTTTTGAAAGAGAAACAGAAGGAATACCTGATTTTCCCATCAGAAGGAGACAGTAGTGGCAAAACTAGGGAAGAATGCTTAGGCCCTATCAAGAAGCCAAATGCATGAAGAATCAATATAAAGGGTATTCTGATCCTCATGCTCATGCTGCAGAATTTAGACAATTAATTAGGGCAGAAGAAGTAGAGGACTACAAAGTACAATTTGAAGCATTTGGGCTAACCCTAACTGGACCTGCATTATCTTGGTTCATCCCATTGAGAAAGGAAATGTATCCAGATATTGATTCCTTCCTTGAAGCCTTTATAGGGGAATTTTCCAAAACTGGAATTAAACATAGTACAGCTACACTGATACATAGTTTCAAACAACAAAAAGATGAAAATGTGAGAGAAGCTACCAGGAGATTCAAGCAATATATTGATAGATGTCCAAGAGAAGAGGTACCTTCAATGGCAAGACAAGTGCCTTTATTCATAGAAGGACTGAGAAGTGCACAATTAAGAACCTTGGTGTATTTTAGGAGATGTCCTGATCTAGGGGCCTGTGTGAAAGAGGCAATAGACTTAGAGGATAAGAGAGGACAAGATTTATTAGCATTTGATCAACCAAGAACAAATGAAGATAGAATTCCACCAACGGAGGAATTAGCACAAGCCATTGCTAAAGCTCTAGAAGTTAACACCAAAACAAATTTGATGAACACCAGGATATCAACCAATAAGAAGTGCTATAAATGCAGGGAGAATCATTTGGTTCAACAATGTCCTTATCATAAACCACAACATTTGCTAGACAAGAAAACACTCAAATATTGTACCTTAGAATAGAAATGGACAAACCATACTAGAGAAGAATGCTTCTACAATAAACAACCCATCAAAGAAAGAGAATATATGAACCAACACAATTTACAAAGAGAACCTGGATTTATTGAACAACCAAAACCTGTACTGCGGCAACAACCACCAGTACCAACAAATGTGGTACCAGTAAAATACACACGAGTAGAAGAAGAAGGCACAAGACTCAGATCATCTTACAGAGAGGATTACCATTTGAGTGATGGATATCAGGAAGATTAGGAAGGATATGAACAGAGAGAACGAGAGCTGCAAGCCTTAGATTTGGGAAATGGGAAAATTGAAATGGATACAACCACATTCATGTACATAACCAATAATTACATTTCCAATCAGAAACCCCAATTCAGAGGAGGCGAGAAGATAACTTGTTATAGATGTGGGGGGGAACATTTCATTAGAGACTGTCCACAACCTCCAACTTTAAGAATAGAAGGAGCCTATTGTAAGGATTGTGGCAGGGAACATTTGATAAGGGATTATCCAAGAAACCCTCACAAACAACAAAACACATCTAGTAACATACCATTAAAAGCAGTTAACATAATGGAGCTGGAAGAATTGGGTGATCATGAACACATAACTGTAAATGCCATGACAAGAGCTCAAGCTAAACAACATAGCATAAAAAATGAGACACACCCACAGGACTACAAGAAAAATTCATTTCCTAAAGAAAAGAAGAACAGACAAAAAGGGAGATGGGAAAGAAAGATGAGAATGGGTAAGAATTTAGAAGAAGAAATTGTAGGACACTCAAACAATAGCCAACAACAAAATACACAAACACAAAATGAGGTAAAAATTTTAAAAAGCTTAGAAACTCTGAGAAAAACATACAAAGGAAGAATTCAAGATGGACCAAACCCTACAAATCATGTGATGGCATATCCTATACCAGATATAGAGGATGAGAGAATGCAGAGATGTAAACAAATCATATAGGAAGCACAACACAAGTTTGGAGAAACAGACAATCATCAAAAAACTATTGAAGAGTCAGATGCAACAAAAACAAGGAAACATCTTGATTAGGAAGAAAATTCACAAATAACCTTCCAAATCAATCTAGACAAACACTGTACAATTCTATATCAGACCACAATGGAAGAGTTATTAAAACAAAATCCTCATTTAAACATAATAGGAAAAATTGGGAAACAAAGTCAAAAAGCCTAGAGCCACAACAACAGGAAATGGAAGAATTTTTGTACATACCTATTGATAACATAGGAGGATATTGTGAAGGAGAAGAAGGGAACTCAACCTTGAAAATACAATTTGGTGATAATCAGGCCAAGGCTATATTAGACAGTGGATCTGGAGTGGCAATTTTGACTAAACAAACTTGGGAGAAATGGGGAAAGAATGAGTTGATACCTACCAAAATGAGACTACAACTTGCAAACGGACACATAGAAAAACCTCTAGGAATTTGGGAAAGGTGATTGTGGAAATATGTGGAATAAAGATAGAACACACTTTTGCTATAGTTGAATTTCCACAATCTACCTCATATGAAATTATCCTAGGAAGACCATTTATGAGACAAATGCAAATTGTACAAGACTGGGGTAGAGATTGCCTATATCTTCAAAGCAAAGGAAGGGTAACTAGGGTAAATTTGAGAAATGGGTAGTATTGTGATATGTCCCCACAGGAATGGTTCAAAGTACATCAAAATCAAGAATCAAGTGATGAATCTGGAAATGAAGATCAGAATGGAAAAGAATCAACAATTTGGAAGTGTAATATGATAAGGAACCATAAACATAAAAAAAGGATGCTAAGAAAAGAGGATCGTCAAGGAGAAAGGAAGTCACAGGATTACCCAAGAAGAGGGGAAAGATAGGCACATTGTTATTGCTGATGACATGACAAATCAAGAGGAGGAAGCATTGCTGAAATTGGCTAAAACTTATAAGGATGTGTTTGCTTACAGTTATAAGGATTTGAAAGGAATTGATCCTAAAAATTATGAACATAAGATTCCTATAACACCTGAAGCAAAACCTAGCAAACAAAAGACATTATACATTTAATGACAAATACTCTGCTAAAATAAAGGAAGAAATTGACAAACTGCTAGCTACCAATTTCATCTATGAAATTGAGTACACTGAATGGATATCTCCTATAGTTGTGGTACCAAAAAAGAATGGGAAACTCAGAGTATGTATTAATTTGGAAAAAGTTAATGCAGCAACTATAAGAGATAGCTATCCATTACCAATAACAGACCATCTCTTGGAAAGAGTTGCAGGTAAGGAGGTCTATAGTTTTTTGGATGGTTTTTTGGGATATAATCAGGTGCCGATAGCTTTCGAAGACCAACATAAAACTGCTTTCTCCACAGAATGGGGAATCTATGCATTTAGGGTTATGCCTTTTGGTTTAACCAATGCTCCAGCAACCTTGTAAAGGTTAATGTGCCACATATTCAAAGAATTTCTTAGAAATATAATGGAAATTTATGTTGATGATCTTTGCACTTTTTCATTAAAAAGACAAGATCATTTGAAAGATCTGGAAAATATATTCAAGAAATGTAGAACATGCAAAGTGTGCTTAAATCCCAAAAAATGTGTGTTCTTTGTGAAGCAAGGGAGAATGTTGGGTCACATAGTTTCTAGAAATGGAATTTCAACTGATGAGAGGAAAATTAAAGCTATAGTGGATCTACCAAAACTGACAAATGTAAAAGAACTTCAAACTTTCATGGGACATTGTGGATATTATAGAAAATTTGTGCACAAATTTGCAAATATTGCAAAACCTCTGTATGCATTAATTACAAAATTTGAATAGACCACAGAATGTGACCAAGCCTTTGAGATTTTAAAAACTTGTCTGGTGACAACACCTATTCTAAAGACTCCAAAATGGAATCAAATCTTTCATGTTCATGTTGATGCTTCAAACTTTTCTTTAGGATGTGTTTTGGCACAACCCATAGAAGGAAGCAAATTAGATTTTCCAATTGCTTATGCTAGTAGGCAATTGAATTTAGCAAAAAGAAACTATACAACCAGTGAAAGAGAAGGATTGGGAATGATATTTGCTGTAAAAAAGTATAGACATTATCTTCTAGCCAACAAGTTTAAATTTTTTGTGGATCACCAAGCCTTTGTTGAAGATAGACGTCTGCGGAAGCACGCGAACAGCACAAGGAAGAAGAAGAAGCTTGGAGCACAAACACACAATACTGAATGTATTACTAGAGAATGTACAAAGATAAGTAGCCCATTAGGGCAATAGGCGTATGTACAAGCCGGGGGAAAAAAACCTCCTAGAGAGGGAAAAAAGTGCCCCGGCGGTCCTAGAGTGTTCACACACATCACTACCTAAATATATCAACAAATCCCCCCTGGGAGTGATGCGGTGAACAAGGAGCTGGCACTCATGTATAAGGAAGTGCCAAGCTATGTGGAAATCACTCCACAAAAGGAAGTAAGCCCAAAGCTTTGCGGAAAGCTTCAAACTTCTCCCTAGGTAGAGCCTTCGTGAAAAGGTCTGCAATGTTCTCCTGCGTGGGCACATATGCCAAGTTGATCTCCCCAGCAGAGAACCTCTCCCTGACATAGTGATAATGCACCTCAATGTGCTTAGTGCGAGCATGGAACACAGGGTTCCTCGCAACTGCCAATGCGCTCTGACTGTCAGTGAAGATGGTGGTGGTAGAAGACTGGCCAACACCCAAATCAGCCATAAGGCGTCTGAGCCACACACACTCAACAGTCGCTGTGAAAGCTGCCCTATACTCAGCCTCACAATTAGAAGTGGCCATAGTAGGCTGCTTCTTGCTCAACCAAGATATACATGAGCTACCAAGCATGAAGCAAAAACCACTGGTGGACACACGAGTGTCATAGCAACCAGCCCAATCTGAGTTAGAAAAAGCATGCAAATCTGGCGGTAGTGATCCCCCCTTCGGATAAAACAACCCAAGTAGCCGAGTACCACTCAAGTAGCAAAAGATGCGCTTAACCGCTTTCCAATGCGTGACTCCTGGGCAATGCATAAACCTGCTCATCTGTGAGACAGCAAACTGAATATCTGGCCGAGTAATGCATAAGTAAATCAAGCATCCAACAACCTGTTGATAGACAACACCATCAAATGCATCTCCAGCATCATGAAGACTCAATCGTAAACCTGTCTCCATAGGAGTGGCAATAGGCTTACAGTCTTCAAGGCCAAAACGCTGCAATAATGTGTCAATATATTTCGTTTGACACAAAGCCATTCCACCATCAACGTGCATAAACTGAATGCCCAAATAGTGATGCAAATGCCCCAAATCAGACATCTCAAATGAGGCGTGCAAATCAGCCTTAAAATCAGCAATATTTCTCTCAATAGGACCAGTGAGCAGCATGTCATCATCATAGACAACAATGATCAGAAGCACATCATTAGCACGTTTAACATATAAGGTGCTTTTAGTTGGACTGTTCTCAAAACCATGTGCAATCAGATAGGCATGTATCTTCTCATACCAAGCACGTGGTGCTTGCTTTAAACCATATAATTCCTTCTTTAACCTGCAAACCTAGTTTTCATGCCCTTTCTGCACAAAGCCACGAGGCTGAAAAACATACACTTCTTCATGCAAGTCACCATTCAGAAATGTTGTTTTAATTTCCAACTGATGTACATTCCAACCATGATGGGCTGCAAGTGCACAAATGCTCCGAACAGTAGTCATACGGCATGTAGGTGCAAAGGTCTCATCAAAATCAATGCCTCTTTCCTGTGCATAACCCTTTGCAATAAGCCTAGCCTTATACCTGTCAACTGTACCATCAGGTTTGCGCTTCAGCTTGTATACCCACTTAGTGCCAATGGCCTTCTTGCCAGGAGGCAAGTCACATAAAGACGATGTACCATTCTTCATTATAGCATCATATTCAGATTGCATAGCAGCCATCCAATTTTCTGAATTTTGTGCTTCATCAAAAGAAACAGGCTCATTCTCATCACAGAGACTAGATGCAGCCATAGCATAGCAATCTGATGCAAAGGAGGCACTATGAGAGCCTGAACGAGTATGATATGGCAAAGGTGCATCTAATTTGCTATCACGCAAAGTCTGCACCAGCCATTTTGGCATAGTTTTTGCCTGCTCAATATGAGCTCTCTCATCAACAAGTGCATCATGTAAATCTCCATCAGAAATGGAATGATCTGCATCATCATATGAAACTTGCAAAGGCTGAGAAGTTGCCTCATTAAGACCAGCACTAGCCTGTCCACCTGTAAAAAGAGGCATCAAAGTATCATATATGTCTTTGGAGCTAACAGATGTCTCCTTAGTACATGAAAGCAATGACTGAATAGCATCTTCCACAAAGACAACATCACGGCTAACCAGAATGTGTTTAGTCTGTGGATGATACAGACGATAGCCTTTACTTTCCGAGCTGTACCCAACAAAAAATACATTTTACTGCCTTATCATCCAATTTTCTGCGATGTTGTTCAGGCACTAATGCATATGCCAAACAACCAAAAACACACAGATGAGCAACAGAGCTTGCGGTCATGCCAAGCCTCATATGGAGTGATAGACTGCAACACTTTAGTGGGACACCTATTCAGTACATATGTTGCACACATGACAGCCTCAAGCCAGAAACTATGTGGTAAAGCCTAACTTTTGACCATGCACCTCACCATCTCCATGAGTGACCTGTTCCTTCGTTCAGCAACTCCATTCTGTTGAGGTGTATACGGCACTGTACACTGGTGTTTTATCCCACGTTCAGCCAGAAATGCATTAAAATCTGAAGACATATATTCCCCCCCTCGATCAGAACGGAGGGTGCCCATTTTACATGCTGACAGATTTTCAGCCAAAACCAAAAACTGTTTGAAGCACATGAACACTTCGGACTTTGCTTTGAGTGGATATACCCATGCATGCCTGGAAAAATCATCAATGAAAGTCACGAAGTAAAGGTAATTTCCAAAAGAGGCTGTCTGCATAGGACCACAGACATCACTATGTACAAGCTGCAATTTTTGCGTAGCCCGAACTGAACCATCTTTTGGAAAGGAAGAACGCTGCATTTTGCCCAAAATACAGCCTTCACAAATATGTTTTCCAGGTGCCTCAAGTTTGGGCAAAGAGGACACCATTTCATATTTCTGCAGGCGTAACAAACTAGCAAAATTCAGATGACCAAAGCGTGCATACCAAAGCTTTGCATCTGACATAGCCTGAGAATCATGAACTGCACATGCCGAATCATTCACAGATCTTTCATAGTCTATGAGCTTATACAGCCCACGACATAAAATGCCAGAAGCAATAATCACATCGCCATTTGAGAGATCATGGATTGTACACCTGTCATCAATGAATTTCACAACCAAGCCAATCTTGGCTAATGCAAAAACTGATAACAGGTTCTTTTTTATCCCTGGCACAAATAAAGCATCTGACAAGTGAAAGAACTACCATCAGCAGTAGTCAGAATTATCTTACCAACTCCCATAACAGGATAAGAGGAGTTATTGGCGCATGTGACAGTATTCCCTGTAGGGGCAGGCTCGAGTGAAGAGAAGAAACTGCACTGTGAGGTAATCTGTTTGGTCGCCCCACTATCAAAGTACCAAACATCTGAGTCTACTACAGACATGCACTGATCATGAGAAGATGGGTCAAAACTGCAGACAGTAGTAAATGCCCATTCTTCTTCCTGCACAAGATTTGCAGACTCTGTTTTTGGTGTAGAGGCCTCTACAACAACCACTCCAGCCTCTTTCTTCTTTGCCTCTTTAGCAGCCAGTTTTGGACAGTTCTTTATAATATGATCATTTCCTTTACAGTACTTGTAGAACAAATTCTGCTTTTCTGATTTCTTCTCATCTTTATCCTGGTTCTTCTTTTGTGCAGCATTTGCAGATTTCTGCTTACTAGTAGAAGAGCTCCATTTTCCTTTGCCCTTCTGACTAGCCAGGAAAGCTTGATCTGCAACACGCATAATGGACCTGTTCTACCTGGACTGATCTTCCTACAACAGAACAGAGACTAATTCCTCAAATGACAAGGCATTCGGATTGCCTTTCATCATCAACTGAAGAGTAGAGGCAAAACTTTGATATGAATCAGGAAGACCATTCAGAACAGTCTGCACAAGTGAGCTATCTGGTATAACCTCATCAGCAGAAATCAATTGTTCCTTCAGGTCTTTGATCTTTGTAAGAAAACTGTCCATAGAATCACCTTCATTCATGTGCTCACTCTCCAACTGTTTTCGGAGGTAAGCAACACGAGCCTCATTCCTAGCCTGGTACAAAGTGGTAAGTGTATCCCAAGCATCCTTTGTTGTTTTGCAAGAGCGAATGTGAGGAATAATGGCACGTTTGACAGACAAAGCTATCAATGCATGTGCCTGGGCATCTCTGCCATCCCAACGAATCTGCTCTGCAGTAGGTGCCACAGAAACAGCAGCACGAACAGGAATCTGCGGAATATCATCTTCGACACCATCTTCATCAGCTCCAACACCTGTATTTGCAGTACCTGTCGTTACAGGTGTAACAGGACGTCTTTCAACACCCTGCACAATGTTCCACAATCCTTTTGCAACCAGTACATGTCGCATCATATAAGCCCATAATGGGTAGTTGGTACCATCCAACTTATCCTCAACAGCCAACATACGGAATACATCACTGCTTTCAGCCATGGCCGGTGACTGAAATACCTTGATGCGAAAAATTGACTGTATCTCAAAAAGTTGAACAAAATTGCCCAGACGAGTTCTACTAGACCTGTAGCAGACTTCGAGACGCTTAAACTGGCGAACAGAAACTGGTATATACCTTTGGCACAAAAGGATGAAATAGCCTGCACAAGCGCTGTGATAGTGCGTTCGGAGGCCGAGACGAGCTCAGATCGGGATTTCGGCACCACATAGTGAAGCTGTTTTGATCACAAAAACACCCTGAGTATGCTCACCAAATTTTGTGTGAATCTGAGACTGCAAACGGAGGAGTGTCGACGGCACCCTAGAAGAAGCGACGACCTGCTCTGATACCAATTGTTGGAGATAGACATCTGCGGAAGCACGCGAACAGCACAAGGAAGAAGAAGAAGCTTGGAGCACAAACACACAATACTGAATGTATTACTAGAGAATGTACAAAGATAAGTAGCCCATTAGGGCAATAGGCGTATGTACAAGCCGGGGGAAAAAAACCTCCTAAAGAGGGAAAAAGTGCCCCGGCGGTCCTAGAGTGTTCACACACATCACTACCTAAATATATCAACAGCCTTACTCTACTTGGTAAACAAACCATGCCACACAGGTAGTATAGTCAGATGGTTCCTACTATTGATGGAATTTGAGTTCGAGGTAGTGGTCCGACAAGGGAAAACTCATTTAAGAGCCAACCATTTGTGTAGGATACAAACTAAAGAGCCAAAATCACCCTTGGATGATGAGCTACGAGATGCATATCTATTCAAAATAGAAAGTATTCCTGATTGGGCAATGACTTTGGTACCTTTGCTAACTATGGGACCTTGTAGAACACATGAAAACAACACACATTTGGCATTACAAAGTAGGAACTTTGTATTACTATCTGGGCACCTATACCATAAAAATCATATTGGTATACTAGAATATTGTACTCCAGAAGGTGAGCAGCAGAAATATCTAAGAAAAGCTCATTGTTGGAATCCATGTACTCATGCTTCCATGGTTGTTATGCTAAACAATCTCAATAGAATGGGGCTACATTGGCCTACAAAGAGTCAAGATGTGGAGAAATATGTTTCTATTTTTTTTAAATGTCAATCTTTGCAAAATTCAAAAATTACAACTTTGTACTGGTTCCAGAAAAATCCAAATTTTAGTACGAACATAGTTGAGGAGTTAAGAAGTAACAAACCATTAGAGCCAGTAAAAGTTAGTACAGACTCTAGAAATTTACAGACAATGTCGGAGAAGTATATTGATAGGAGACCAATTGTACAAGAAGGGAATGGATGGATATCTAAGAATATGTGTTCCTGAAGAGAAATATATGGAATTAACATTAGAGATGGCACATTCTGGAGTAGGAAGAGGTCATTTTTCAAGTGAAAGGACTGCTAAACTTATTTTATATGCTAGTTTTTGGTGGCCAACTCTCTTTCCTGATGCAAGAACATATGTGAAAAGATGTGACATTTGTCAAAGAGTTAAGCAACCAAGTAAACGAGATGATATGCCATTAGTACCACTTATTTCAGCAAGAGCATTCAACAAATGGGGCTTGGATTTCATTGGACCTATCCATCCTCCTGCAAAACACTCTCATGCTGAATATACACTTGTAGCCATAGATTACTTGACCAAATGGGCAGAGGCTAAGGCTGCAAGAAGAAATGATGCTCAAACCACTCACAATTTCTTTATGAAAATCTTATCATCAGATTTGGGTTACCAATTGAATTGGTAAGTGATAGGGGGACTCATTTTCTAAACCAGGTAATTGAAAATATAACTGAGTATTTCATGATTAATCATAGAAAGTCAGCACCTTATCATCCACAAGCAAATGGATTAGCAGAAAGTACTAATAAAGTGCTTTGTACTATTTTGACAAAATTGGTAAACACAAATAGGATTGATTGGGATTTACAACTTAATCACGTCCTATGGGCCTATAGAGTGGCATACAAAATTGCTATTGGTACAACACCATTTAATTTGATATATGGACAAAATGCAGTATTACCTTTAGAATTTCTCATACCAACATTGAAGGTGGGAAATCAATTCAAGTGGACTAGACATGAATTATCTGAAAGTGTGGTGGAATTGGAAAAACTTGGGGCTTCCAAACTTCAAGCAATTATGAGCATATATGCAGATAAAAGGAGACAAAAAGCATATCATGATGTTCATATTAAAGAAAAAGATTTGCAAGTGGGGGATCTAGTGTTGGCATATACCTTGAAAGAACATCAGAAAAATTTTCACAAGAAGGGACATTGACCTTACATTATTAACCAAATCAATAATAGTGGAGTTGTCCAATTAGCTAATATAGATGAAGAAATCATGCCCAATTTCATAAGTGGGTGTAGAATAAAAGGTATGATTTTCCATTAACTACTCTGGAATGGGGAAGAATACATCAAGCTCAAAATAGGAAAAACGAAGAGGAAAAAAATCACGTATGAAGCTCAACAAGAAGCAAAAGAAAGAATAAAAAAGGCTAAGGAGATTAGAGAAGTTTTCTTATGTGAAACACCTTCAAGGGTGGCAAGGGAGCATTTGCCTATTATAACAATGAATTTTCATAATGAGAAAATCAAGGTTTTGATAGATGTAGGTGCACAAGTTGATTTGATAAGTTCAGGATTGTTGGATAAATTTAAATATAGAAGGAATAAGAGCAAAACATTTATCAAAACATTGGATGGCCAGATAATACAAAGTTTGTCTTCACCATCTATTGAAGTTAAGTTCAATGAAGAAAATATGAAAATAGACTGTGAAGAATGGCTTGATAGTATGATGACTGAGAAACTGATTTTAGGAAAACCATGGTTGAGGCAAGGCAAAGTAATTTTGGATTTTGAAAGAATGAAGCTTAAATTGACAATAAATGAAAAAAGGTTTTTAATGTTTTTGTTGAGTAATGAAGAACAGGTGATTTAACAGCAAATATATGACTTGGAGTTGGAAAGATTTATTGGAAAAATATATGACTTGGAGTTGGAAAGATTTACCTTTCCAATAGAAGATACAAAGGAATCACAGAAAGAACTTCTCCATGATCAAAGCCAATTTAGAAGAAAACAGAAAGGAATTGAGGAAACCAAACTTGCTAGAAAAACAATTGAAAGGTGGGAAGTAAGAAATAATCAAAAAAATCTAGGCATCAAGACAAAAGGGATGTGGAAACCAAAGACATCCAAGCACTGTTCATCAGAAGAAGGCATCAAGGCAAAATGGGTGTGGAAACCAAAGACATTCAGGCACTGTTCATCAAAAGAAGATTGTTCAGCCCTAGAATCAGGAGGAATCAAGTATTTCTGGGTAAAAAAATTAGATTTGTTTCAATGGATAGAAAAGGACCGAAATACTGAAACACTTCAAAAGTATGAAGAGTCACAAACAAAGAAAAAGGCAATACCACCATCAGATATACAGTGGGATTCTTACTTAAGAACTCGGAATTTCATCAAGATGGATTAATGAAATTTTTGGAATTATTTCCATATATTTTACCTTATTCTTTTTCTAGGAAAAATAATAGGAGGGGAAGAGAGAAAAAGAAAAAAAATTATTATTATTATTATTATTAAAAAAAGAAGAGAAAAGAGAAAAAAAGAGAGAGGTATGAATTATTCTTCTAAATATATATGACAAAGAAATTTTTTCTATATAATTTATAAAGCACCAGCAAGATATAGGTTACAATATGGGAAGAATTATGGAATTACTATTTTATTATTTTTCTTTTGACATTTTTTTCTTCTCTTTGTATATATTATTGATTCTTTTAATTCCATTAATTAATTTCTTTTTTTTATTAAAGCATTAGACATCTTCTTACAAATGTGATGATCACTTTAACTGAGTTACACCTGTGATGTAATAAGAAAAAGACTAATTATTTTTTCAAATTTATTTTTCTCAGGAAAAGTATTTTCATTCTTTTTATGTCTCCTGTAACTTATATGGTGGGAGTTTTTGGTGTGATGTGTTATGTTTCTTCCAGAATGGTGAATACAAAAGAACTACCTATTCATGACTTCAAAGCCGATTCTGTAACTTTGTAAAGAGGACATTGCTTTTTCGACAGCGAAGCAACGGTGGAAGATGTGGAGTTAGAGTCTAATGAAGAACAGGATATCCCAGAAGCTGAGCAGATAGCCAAGGAGCGAAGGGAAACAATGAATATGATTGGTCAGCATATCTTTACAGTAGGGGTTGGAGGTTACAAATATACCATGCTATGTCAAGAATTCTACAAATTCCAAAAAGTGGATGCTAATTATAAAAGATCGGAGGCAGTGGAGTTACATACACTATTGGATGAACCTCTCTTTTTTATAGACTTTGAGAGAGTATCACAAGTCATGTCTAGTCTGTTGGAATTAGCCAAAGGCAATGATGCATACTTCAGGTGCTCAGTTAAGGACAAGGAGAATAAAGAGGTGTAGATAACCATCAAAGCAAAACATATCAGGGCAGCTCTTCAATTCTATACCATGGGAACCAAATTGGATGGTAGTTTTGTCAAGAAGAATGCATCAAGATATGCTGGATATTCAACATTTGTGGACGTCAAAGGAAAAGAGAATGAAGAATTTTCCACAGGATGTTTCTTTAGTATTTGTATTTTCAAAAAGTGCCAAGATATACAATGCCACATAAACTAGTTACTTTGATTATGTTCAACAATAAAGACAGGACTAAACCATTTGGAGTAATGGATGTAACTCCCTACAATCATGATCAATTAAAGGAAGCAGCAAAGCATTGGCAGCAGAAAAAGTTTATGAATGGAGCAGAGTTCCTAACCAGAATCATATATCATATTTTAGATATGGAGGATCAGTTGAAATTGGCTCCAGAAGCTCAGTATTTTAGAAGTTTGATGGCAAGAATTAAAAGTCCTTCAAAATTGATGGCAATAAGAGAAACAGAAGTCCAACCGAGCATGAGGGGAGCAGGAAGGAAAAGAAAAGTTGTATTAGAAGAAGTAATCACGGTCAAGAAGAGAAGATTGGATCCCAAGAATATAGTCTTGGAACAGGGAGGAACAGATGAGAGTTGTCCAGGAAAAAAATGAATGCCTGATCAAAAGACTAATTTCACTAGAATAACAAGAGGTTCAAAGTGAGAACAAAATTCAATTTCTTGAAAGAAAATATACAAATCAATTGGAGCATAGCAATAAAGTAGAAATGGAATTGAAGAAAATGGAAGGAAGATTTATAACTCTTCAGAGCTCATATCAGATAATGGTCAAAGCTAATGAAGACATAAACAGATTGTTGATGGAGGAAGGTGAAATGAAAGAAGAGAGTCAGACTATACAAATAACCCAGGATGAGAGGGAAAAGTTGAATAAGGAAATTCTAAGGTTACAAGAAGTATTGAAAGAAGTCAAGGAAATGGAGAAACAAGCTAGTGTGCATGCTACTAATGCAATGAGAGGATATAATAAATTGCATTTGGATATGGAAAAAGAAAGAAGTGAATGGAGAACAGAGAGAGAATTGATGGTATCTCAAAATCAGGAATTAATGATGGTAGTCAAAAAGTTATAGGAAGATTTGGAATTCCCACAAAAACAAGTTGAAGAACAAGCACAAACTATACAAGCAGAGGAACAGGGAGAAGGAGAAGATAACAGATTTCAAAATTTTAGTGAGCAAGAAGATAAATCTGCTGAAGAATATTCAGATGAATTTGTTCAAAAACTTCTAACAAGCAGAGAATCAAGAATGGAATTCATAAGGAAAATGCATAAATGAGTATGAAGAGCAGAATGTAAATTTTTCTCTAAATAAGGGAGTAAATCTAGATCAACATCATTGGGCAGCTGATGGTTTAGGAATACCATTCTGTATGATTTTGGAAAGTGCCAGGAATTATCAGATTGCAAGAGTGGGACTACGACCAAACAAATATTTGGAATATGAAGAAGATATTAATGTCACTAAGGCGTTCTTTGAAAAAGCTAACCCTAAATGGAGGAACAGATGGTTGGATGCCAACAAGGAGTGCAGGAAGATTTGGAAAGAGGCACCTTTGCAATTAAAGATAAATCCCGCCTATTGTTTAGTAGCTAGAAGAAGAGAACGGTCAGTATTTTGAGAAAGAAGAAATGCAGGACAAATTCCAACAAAATGGTTAAATTTTCCAAAGATAGCAGGACCAAAAGCAGAATCTTGGCCAACCAAGAAGTACATGATTGATACAGCGAAATCTGTTATATCCACATACAAAGATGTAAATGATCCATCTTGTATTTTATTAGTGAGAGTAATGCGGCTTGTGGTGGCATGCATAGAAACATTCACAGATATGGAAGTAAGGACTCTCAATTACATTCGATTCAACTCATCTACATATGCTCTACTTTTTTATCTAAGTGAAACTATAGATAGAATTTGTTTAATGGCTTACTACAGCAGAGTTGTATTTTTGGGAAGTCATTATCTTCAAATTTCTGAAGATGCTTTTGACTATGGATTTTTTGAAAGAGAGTCAGAATTTTTTGGGAATCTATCAATAGTCACTGAATCAAGACTCATTGCATATGAAGCTGCTTATACAAAATATTTGAAGAAAGATGTGATAGACAGACCAGAGGCTGTAGTTCAATGGAGAAAAGCCTTGCTTGAAATGGTGAAGAATTTGAATATTACAGAGAGAAAGAATCATGATCTGTTATCTCACGTTTACCAAAGGAAGAAGAAATAAATGAAGCCCTCACTACTCTTCTGTCAGAATATTTTTTGTCAGGAGCCAAAAAGTCTAGGAGGGGAAGGATGTTAGAGAAAGCATTTTTTGGAGAGAAACTATTTGTAATTTGACAAAATTTGTAGATGTATTTATGCAAATGATGTTAAAATTGGAAAGAGTCTTCCTTATGTAAATTAGGATCATATGTACTTTTCTTAGAATTTTTGGAAGCTCTTTGATAGCAATTTTTAGATTAGAAGGCAAAAAGGATCAAATTTCAAGTTTGAAAAGGGACACTTGAAAAAGTATAAAAGATAGTTTCTTCTACTTTGAAGAGGTTGGTTGTATTCTTTGGATGCTATCCAAGTAATGTGAAGAGCTTTCCTGCAGAAAGTCGTGTTTCTCTTTCCATGATCAATTTCTTGATTTGTTGAATCTTCTCATTGTGTGAACCATGGAATTTGTGAACTTTTCTTGTGTATTTCTGAGTGAGATGAATGAAGATCAATGAATCTTATTGTATTAAGCAAGATAGTGCAGAAGATCAAAGCTAGAGTTAGAAATTCTCAGTTTTTACATAATCGCGATTGTCTCGTCTGTGTGATACAGGTACTGTTTTGAAAATTTGACTTCATATTTGTATTCTTTGAAAATGGCACACTTTAGGCACAAAGATCATTGAAAATGCTGTTGGAGAACTCAAGATAATCAAAACCCTAGTTATTTCCTTTCTTCTTCATAAATCTCTCTGAAAAACAGTCATGTCAACTCTTATTCTTGGATTCCATTAACTAGAAGGGGCTGTGGTCTTTGCATACATCCCGGATTGACAAAATTAAAGATGTGTAGTTGATCTTTTGTGCTATAATGATTGTAGAGGACAACTCCAACGGTTAACACCATGCTACTTGAAGAAACTACCAAATCACCTAGGATATACATTACATGATGATTGAAACGTTTCCATAATTGCTATCGAATAACAATAGATTTGAGCTTTTTCCCCACTAGAGTCGATCATGTGAGTCGTGATTTGGAATCCTTTGGCTTGCATCTTCCACCCTTCCTCATTTTTTTTCTTCTCCATTTCTTTTCAGTTGGTGGATCTTCCTTGAGTAATGCTTCTGAACGTGATGTTGAAGAAGGAACACGTCTAGAAACAGCTTTCAATGTCATAGCTCACTTCACCTCCTTGATTCTCAGATTTCACAAAGAGGAAAATAGAGGCCCTTTTTGTCATCCAGCCCATCTATGTATTGACACATCACGGGCATTAGGAAACTGTCAAGGAGGCTCCTTTTCCGGAGCAATACTACCTGCAATATTGCATCCAACTTATTCAGAACATTGTCACTGCACTATAGCGGACATAACATCCTAAAATATCAGTAGCAATAGTGGAGTTGTGTCATCATTGGAGAGAGAAGACTCCAACGTTATTCTTCTTTAGAGATGGACAACACAATCGATGGATTGTTTTTTAATATAAAGGAAGTTCGGCATTAGCCTACTCTCCCGGACTTGAATTAAATAAAGAAAAGTACAAGAGAAGGGGACTAGTGCCCACGGGACCCCCCAAATCCCACAAAGCAGGGGAAGCTTTTACAGAGCTTAGATGGCATTACAAAGAAGGTTAATTATCCTCTCATCACCCTCATGTGGGGCCCACTTGGGTTTAAGCTTGTTATTGATCAAAAGGAGTACTTGATGATGCCTAAAGGGGGGGGATTTTTTACAGTTGACAATCCTTTTGCCAAGGAGGAACAGCGATTTCTCAATTGACCACTCCTTGGGGGAGTCACCGAAGTTGAAAGCACATCTTTCCCGCCAGATTTTCCATAGAACCTCCCCTCTGATGGCGTTCCAGAGAGTCGCGGAGTAGCCGATCGCTTCTCCCAGCAGGGCTTGCTGCCAACTGAGACGTTTTTGAAGTCCAATTCTCTTTCCAACCACCTGCCAGAGTCTGTTGGAGTTGGGGCAGGTAAAGAAGATGTGTGAAACATCTTCGATAGACCGGTAGCAGCGTTTGCACCAGGGAGGGATCCCACAAATTTTGCTAGCCTTAAGGTTGGTCCAGATTCCATGATGAAGAATTTGCCATAAGAGGACCGACTTTTTGATTTCTATGAGGGGGTGCCAGATAGCCATGAACTTCATGTCCCACCGAAGCCGCGTCCATGACAGGCACCACTTTTTGTTGAGGTTAACCTGATAGTCGATCGTTTCTTTGATGTTCGGGATTTTTGATAGGCTATTCCCATTGTGCCATTTGAGACCAAGCAAGCTCGACATGTCGTGTCCCATGAGAAGGCGAACTTTGTGTCGGTCCCAGGCCAGACATCTGCTTTGCAAAGTGTTCCATTCTTCATGCGAAATGTTGATGCTAGGGTCAATATCCTCAAAGTTGATCCAGCGGTTGGTGTCTTGTTTCCAGAGATGTTTCCATTTTTTGAAGCCTTTGTTCCATAGCTTCTTGGCATTTTGAATGTTCCAAGATTCCACACTCCGGATGCCATGGATCGGAAACCAGATAGAGTCGTTTTGTCTGATACCAGCAGCCCACTTCCAGTCTTCACTGATTCTTGTGAAGCTTTTGACTTTATTCCAACTCTTCCAAAGGGAGCACACCAGATTAGAGCCTTTCGGGAAGACGGGGATCGGGGAAAATAGCAAGGTCAAGATGTCAAGATTCTTCCAATTTGGGAAACCCATGAGCGCCAGCTCATTCTTGTTTCTGAAGATCAACTTGGCCCACGAGGCCTCCCCATTGCACCAAGCCTTAATCATCCATTTGGCCGACAGTTTGTTAGCCATGCACCCAATGTCCAAGATACCAAGTCCCCCACTATCTCTATGGCTAGTGCAGATGGACCATTTGATTTTGGGCACCCCCCGCCTATTGTGGTCGCCCGTCCAAAGGAAGTTTCTACAAATACTATCCAGTTTGGACAGATCTTGCTCTTTCGGTCTCCAACAGGAAAGGAAATAAATGGTAGATGATAAGAGGAACGTGTTGATAACCATAGCACGACCAGCAAGATTGATTTGCATACCTCTCCAATAGTTAAGCTTGTTTTCGAGCTTGGCAAGCACCCAGTTCCACCTCTATTCCATAGAGACGCCAAACCCCAAGGGAATCCCAAGAAACCGAAAAATTTGGCCCTGCGGAATGATTTGACCGCCATGATCAATGAGAAGGTCGGGCTGTGACCCACCAATAGCTCTAAAGGCGGTCTTAGAGTGGTTGATTATGGATCCAAAGGCTTCACAAAAGGTAGCAAGACACTTCCAGAACGTCTCCAGGCTGGTACTATCATTATGAACAAAAGCGTTCATATCATCGGCAAAAAGTCTCATGGTGATCTGACTGTGGTCATGCGGCAAACGAAGGCCTTTAATGTTACCAGCTTCCACCTGATGCTCCACCAGCCTGCTAAGCCCTTCCGTGGCAATGGCAAAGAGAAGGGGAGCCAATGGGCACCCTTGTCTGATAGATCTTTTAAGTTTGATCACCTTTGAAAGTTTTCCATTAATGTTAATTTGGGTCGATGCGTTTCCGAGAAGGGTCGCGATCATCTTGGTGAATTTCTGACTACATCCAAGATCTTGTAGCGACTGTAGAATATAGTCCCATTCTAGCCTGTCGTAGGCTTTATCAAAGTCGATCTTGAGGAAAACTACTTCTTGTTTAGACTCATTTGCAAATTCAAGACCTTCCCAGATATCTATAATGGTTTCCAAAATTGACCTGCCTTTGATGAAACCTTTTTGGTCCTCGCTTAGCCACGCTCTCAAGTGGCAAGAGATTCTGTTGGCAATGACTTTGGCGATGATCTTGTATCTTGTTTGGAGCATTGTAATGGGACGCCAGTTCTCTATTCTGTTCTTTTCCCCTTTTTCGTGTACTAACTTGATAATGCCATTGTTGAGACAAGAAGGAAGCGCGCCAAACTTGAGTGCCTCTTGCCAAACCAAGCGAAGAGGGGTGGCAACCACCAACTTGAAGGATTTAAAGAACTCATTAGTGAGCCCGTCGGGTCCCGGGCTTTTACCTGTAGGGAGGGCGTCGATGACCTCAATGATTTCGGCTTCAGAGATAGAGGCATGAAGCAGAGAGTGGAGGTTGAGTGGTATCCTGTGGGGGAAACCCTAGAAGTGGCTGCCATACAGTCCCTTCTATGGTGGGAGAGGGGGTTTGAGGTCCCCAGGAGTCTCATGAAGTGCCCTTCAATGATCCCAAAATTATCTTCTTCCGTATTGCAAACATTGCCATTTGTGTCTAGCAATAAGGGGATCGATTCTCTGTTGTGTTTCCTTTTGAGGATACGGCACATCTCTTTGGTGGGTTTGTCGGCTTTGCCAGCCCACCACTCCTTGAAGAAAATTTGCAAATTTTTCCTTTGTATCTCTTCCTCGTATCGCAGCAGCGCTCTGATTTTTCGAAGTCCTTTCTGGGCTTGAGATTTTCCTTTGTTCACTTCCTCCTCGAGCCTCCAGAGTCTATGATATAGAGCTTCTCTACGGGCCCGCCGCACAGTCTCTAGCATCTTCCTGGATCTAATCATGATCTGTCGTGACTTATCGACCGCACTTCTCCAACACTTGGCTGGGGACAGGCCAGAGGCGAATGCCTCCTTCCACACATCAGAAATTTCTTGATGGACAGAGGGGAGAGAGAAGGAGGGCACACTGGCGTGGAACCAAGGAGCCTTACGGATCATGGTGGGGGGTTGAAAGGTGATGACGATCGGGTAGTGATCAGAGATGGTGAGGTCGGTGCGTTGCGAGAGGGAAGGGTGGCCCCACTGATGAGTAAAACTCTTAGAGATGTAGCATCTATCAAGTCTAGCTTTCCTCAGGTCCTCGCCTGCTTGGAGATTTGACCAAGAAAAGCCATTCGGGTCTTTGAATTCGACCAGATCCAAGTGTAGTTTAGTTTTGTCCCACGTTTCTTTCTCACGACTATCGATGACCCTACCCTTGCCCATCCATCTGTCCATAGGGTCCTCAACCATGTTGAAGTCACCACAAATTAGCACGTTGTGGGGGAGCAAGTCCAAGGAGGCCCAAGTGTTAAGTCTCTCTAACTCCCCATTAGGGGCATACAAAGAAACTAAGGTAAAACAAAAGGGAGCACCGAAAGAAACAGCAATCCATCGATGGCATTCATCTTCAATGGAATTCTCAAGCTTTTCAAACCAGCGTTGATTAATACCGAATGGTAGGACCCCCGCTGATGCGCCGTTGAAATCCAAACATGGGTCGAGGAGACATGTCTAAGCCGTTTCTGGAGGTCTTCTCCGTCAATTTTAATCTCTTGGATACATATAAAATCTGGGTTTAGGCTAATGTCACGAAGCCATTGGCTAATGATGGTCGCTCTTGAGGGGTCGGTTAGCCCTCTAGCATTTAACGAGATGATGATCATTGTCGTAGTAATCCCTCTTTGCGGGAGGGAGCTTTGTCCTTTCTTTTCTTGGGTTCATCTTTCTTTTTCGCTCGGATCGGATCCCGAGTTAGCAATAGGCTCTTGTGGGGGCTTTTCCACGGTAACTCCATAGGTTGTTTTCCTTTGCGGGATGCCTCCTGCTGGGAAGAACTGGGCACCGTTTTCAGCTCCGTTTCCGGAATAGTTGATCCGATGATGGAGCTTTCGCTATCCATGTTATCTTCGTTGCTAGTAGTAAAGCCGTCTTCTTTGCTTGTAGTGTAACCCTCCTGCAAGGTTTCTTTACTGTCAGGGATCTCTAGGCTTTTGACGTCGGTGTCCACCTCAAGTTGGTTCCCACGTGGGTAGTCAAACTCATTGATTTCCTTTTCCAGATTACAATACAAGTTGCTGGAGGGGCTAACTGACTTGTTGTTTCGCTCAGAGGTTGCCCTAGGGCTTCTTTTCCTTCTTCTTCTGACTTCGATGAACCCGTCTGCATCAGCTTCTGGATTAAGGGGACCCTTGAATTCCTCTACTTTTGTCGAGTGATTCAATGCTCCATTGCTATCTTGAGCATTTTTGGGGGCTTCTTGATTTCGCTTGCTTTTTCGTCTCAAAGGGCAATCTTTGATCCTGTGACCTTGTTGGCCACAACGAAAGCACGCGTTGGGAAGGTTTTTGTAACTGATGTCTTGCTCCCATACATCCCCTTCGCCCAAGTCCAGTTTGATCTTCGATGGAAGTGGCATACTGAGGTCAGCCTCAACACAGATTTGAGGGTGCCACCGAGCGTTGAACGAGTGTCTTGCACCTTCATAAATGAGACCACCAATGTCCTCGCGTGAGGCCAACGGCTTGCCGATAGGAGAAACGATGTCCCACACGAAGTTGTACAAGAAGTATGGCAGGTTAGGGAGCTCAACCCAGAGAGGGTACCGAAGCGATTTCGATTTGTCGGGAGTAAAATCAGGGGACCATCTGAATAGGCACAGGGTTGCCCGGCCGAGTTGCCAAGTTCCGACACTAAGGGCTCGAAACGCCATATCTTCATTTCCAAAGACTAGCAACAAGTGGCTTGCCCGTAAGAACTGACACTTACAAACAACTAGCCCGCGGGGGAACCACTCGTTGCGAAGCCACTGTCGCACAGTTTCGAGCGGGGGCTTAGGGCCGAACATTTGGCCGACGAGGCAAACTTTCTTGAGCTCCTCCTGAGTTGACAAAATTGCAGATCTATTGAGGGAGACCAAGGGGGGTTCAGCACTCTCGAAGGCCCCTAGGGCGGCACAAGAACCCCCCTCCAACAAAGAGGCCAGGTTATCGGTCTCCCCGGGAGGAGGGGCCAGGTTACTTCTCACAAGAGAGGGGGTCGCCAAATCCATGACAAAAGAGGGACCCTAAAAGCTTTATTAAAGGCCAAATCTTCCGCACGCTTAAGGTGATTTTCTCAATTTAAGGTGATTTAATAGGTGCATCTTTACTCTATAGAATTCAGAATTCAGAGGATTTATCTGTCTCTCACGCCTTAGCCATCTTTCTCTTCTGATCTTTAGCTTTTCGTAAGATGCCGCTAGAGAGAGACAATGAAGTTGACGAATAGATGCCGCTAGAGAGAGACACACCGCGACGGACAGAGATAGAATCACTCGGGGCGGGGAGAGTCACAAGGCGATATCCTCGGGAAAGCAAACACCTGCGCCAAAGATACCCAGCCAAGGCCACTTGTCGCGATAGTCCACACTCGCGACACACCACCCAGACGCTCTCGCGATAGATCCAGGAGGCGATGGACCCGAGGCCACTTGTCGCGATAGGCCACTCGCCACGGTCGCGACACTCCAGCAAGACACTGTCGCGATAGACCCACGAGAGTCGCTTGTCGCGATAGACCACTCGCCACGGTCGCGACACTCCAGCAAGACACTGTCGCGATAGACCGGCAGTACGGAGACAGACGACTATAGATAAGTCCGACAACCCCAGCACCACGAAGCTCAGGGCCCCAAAACGCCTCCCTTCTTTGCGTGCTGCACGGAGTTCGCCATCTCATCCTTTACATCCAGGCGCGCTGATGCCATATCCTTCAGTGCCATTCAAGCTTTCAGCGCTGCTGCAGCGTCGTGGAGAATCTTGTCCATCGCAGCGTCGCCTTACGTTTGTTCAATCGATGGATTGTTTTTTTTTTTTATATAAAGGAAGTTCGGCAATAGCCTACTCTCCCGGACTTGAATTAAATTAAGAAAAAAAGGTACAATAGAAGGGGACTAGTGCCCACGGGACCCCCCATATCCCACAAAGCAGGGGAAGCAAGAATGATTCCTAGGTTGCTTTACAAAGAAGGTTGATCACCCTCTCGTCGCCCTCATGCGGGACCCACTTGGGTTTGAGCTTGTTGTTGATCAAAAGGAGGACTTGATGGTGCCTGAAGGGGGGGGACTTCTTACTGTTGACAATCCTTTTGCCAAGGAGGAATAGTGATTTTTCAATCGACCACTCCCTAGGGGGGTCGCCGAAGTTGAGAGCACACCGCTCCCGCCATATTTTCCACAGGACTTCCCCTCTGATAGCGTTCCAGAGAGCCGCAGAGCAACCAATCGCTTCTCCCAAAAGGACTTGTTTCCAACTAAGCTGTTTCTGAATTCTGATTTTCAGTCCAACCGTCTGCCAGATTCTGTGGGAGTTGGGGCAAGTAAGGAAGATGTGTGGGACATCTTCGATTGCACGGTGGCAGCGTTTGCACCACGGGGGGATCCCACAAATTTTGCTTGCTTTATGGTTAGTCCAAATTCCTCGATGAAGAATTTGCCATAGGAGGACAGACTTCTTAACCTCTATAAGTGGGTGCCAGATACCCATGAATTTCATGTCCCACCTAAGCCGCGTCCAAGACAGGCACCACTTCTTGTTGAGGCAGATCTGGAGGTCGTCCGTTTCTTTGATGTTCGGGATTTTGAGTAGGCTATTTCCATTGTGCCATTTGAGACCACGCGCGTTCGGAGTATCATGTCCCATGAGAAGGCGAGTTTTGTGACGATCCCAGGCGAGGCATCTGCTTTGTAAGGTGTTCCATTCTTCGTAGGAGATGTTTATGCGAGGGTCGATATCCTCGTAGTTGATCCAGCTGTTGGTGTCATGTTTCCAAAGGTGTTTCCATTTTTTGAATCCTTTGTTCCATAACTTCTTGGCATTTTGAATGTTCCACGATTCCACCCTCCTGATGCCATGTATCGGAAACCAGATGGAGTCGTTTTGTCTGATTCCGGCCGCCCACTTCCAGTCTTCACTAACTCTTGTGAAGCTTTTGACTTTGTTCCAGCCCTTCCAAAGGGAGCACACGAGATTGGAGCCTTTCGGGAAGACGGGGATCGGGGAGAATAGCAGGGTCATGATGTCTAGATTCTTCCAGTTTGGGTGCCCCATGAGGGCCAACTCATGCTTGTTTCTGAAGATCAGCTTGGCCCACGAGGCCTCCCTATTGCACCAAGCCTTGATCATCCATTTGGCCGCCAGTTTGTTGGCCATACACCCAATGTCTAGGATACCCAACCCCCCGCTATCTCTACGGCTGGTGCAGATGGTCGATTTGATTTTTGGCACCCCCCTTCTGTTATGATCGCCCGTCCAAAGAAAGTTTCTACAAATACTATTCAGTTTGGACAGGCCTTGCTCGTTCGGTCTCCAGCAAGAAAGGAAATAGATGGTAGAAGAGAGGAGGAACGTGTTGATAACCATCGCACGTCCAGCGAGATTGATTTGCATACCTCTCCAATAGTTGAGCTTGTTTTCCAGTTTGGCCATCACCCAACTCCAACGCTGTTCCATAGAGACGCCAAACCCCAAGGGGATTCCAAGAAGGCGAAAGATTTGGCCCTGCGGAATGATTTGACAGCCATGATCAATGAGAAGGCTAGGGTGATGTCCCACTATAGCCCTGAAGGCGGTCTTAGAGTGGTTGATTTTGGATCCAGAGGCATCACAGAAGGTAGCAAGACACCTCCAGAAGGTCTCCAGGCTCGTATTATCGTTGTGAACGAACGCGTTCATATCATCGGCAAAAAGTCTCATGATGATTTGCCCGTGGTCGCGAGGCAGTCGGAGGCCTTTGATATTGCCAGCCTCCACATGATGTGTCACCAGTCTGCTCAGCCCCTCAGTGGCGACAGCAAAGAGAAGGGGGGCCAGAGGGCACCCTTGTCTAATAGACCTTTTAAGGTGGATTGCTTTCGAAAGTATGCCGTTAACGTTAATTTGGGTCGTTGCATTTCCGAGAAGGGTCGCGATCATCTTGGTGAATTTCTGACTACATCCGAGATCAAGGAGCGACTGCAGAATATAGTCCCATTCTAGCCTGTCGTAGGCTTTGTCAAAATCGATCTTGAGGAAGACCACATCTTGGTTAGACTCATTTGCAAATTGAATGCCTTCCCAAATATCCATAATGGTTTCCAGGATAGACCTGCCTTTGATGAAACCTTTTTGGTCCTCACTAAGCCAAGATCTAAGGTGGCACGAGAGTCTGTTGGCGATGACTTTGGCGATGATCTTGTATCCAGTTTGGAGCATCGTGATAGGTCGCCAGTTCTCGATTCTGTTCTTCTCCCCCTTCTTGTGAATCAACTTGATAATTCCATTGTTTAGGCAAGACGGAAGAGCACCAAACTTTAGCGCTTCTTGCCAGACCATCCGAAGAGGGGTGGCAACCACCAGCTTGAAGGATTTAAAGAACTCGTTAGTGAGTCCGTCGGGTCCCGGGCTTTTACCGAGAGGGAGGGCATCAATGACCTCAATGATTTCTGATTCAGATATCGGAGCATGAAGCAGAGAGAGGAGGTTGGGTGGAATCCTCCGGGGGGAAACCCTAGAGATGGCAGCCATACAGTCCCTTCTATGGTGGGAGAGGGGATTCGAGGTTCCAAGGAGTCTCGTGAAGTGCCCTTCGATGATGCCTAAATTATCTTCTTCCGAATTGCAGACATTGCCAAGCGGATCAAGCAGTAGTGGGATCGCTTCTCTGTTGTGTTTCCTTTTAAGGATACGGCACATCTCTTTGGTGGGTTTGTCGGCTTTGCCAGCCCACCACTCCTTGAAGAAGATTTGCAAGTTTTTCCTTTGTATTTCTTCCTCGTATCTCAACATTGCTCTGATTTTTCGGAGACCTTTCTGAGCTTGATGTTTTCCTTTGTTCACCTCCTCCTCGAGCCGCTAGAGTCTGTGGTAGAGAGCCACCCTCCGAGCCCGCCTCACAGTCTCAAGCATCTTCTTAGTTCTGATCATGATCTTACGAGACTTGTCGACCGCATTTCTCCAGCACTTGGCTGGGGCCAAGCCAGAGGCGAACGCCACCTTCCAAACGTCGGCAATTTCTTGGTGAACGGAGGGGAGAGAGAAGGTGGACGCGTTGGCATGGAACCACGGAGCCTTGCGGGTCTTGTTGGCAGGTTGAAAAGTGATAACGATCGGGTAGTGGTCAGAGATGGTGAGGTCAGTGCGTTGTGTGATGGTAGGGAGGCCCCACTGTTGGGTAAAACTCTGAGAAATGTAGCATCTGTCGAGTCTAGCTTTCCTCAGGTCCTCGCCCGCTTGGAGATTCGACCAAGAAAAGCCATTCGAGTCTTTGAATTCAATCAAATCCAAGTGCAGTTTGGTCATGTCCCACGTTTCTTTCTCCCGACTGTCGATGACCCTGCCCTTGCCCATCCATCTGTCCATTGGGTCCTCCACCATGTTGAAATCACCACAAATGAGCACGTTGTGGGGAAGCGAGTCTAAGGAGGCCCAAGTGTTCCGTCTGTCCAAAACACCGTTAGGGGCGTACAAAGAGACCATAGTAACACAAAGAGGGGCACCGAAAGAAACAGCGATCCAACGGTGACCCACATCTTCAATGAAGTTCTCGAGCTTTTCAAACCAGCGTTGTTTAACGCCGATTGCCGTTCCTCCGGACCCCCGCGGGTGTTTCGTTGGGATCCACACGTGCTTCGAGGAGACCTGCCTGAGCCGTTTCTGGAGGTCTTCTCCGTCAATTTTGATCTCTTGAATGCATATAAAGTCTGGGTTTAGGCTAATGTCGCGAAGCCATTGACCAATGATGGTCGCTCTTGAGGGGTCGGTTAGCCCTCTAGCATTTAGCGAGATGACAATCATTTTGTATTAATCCCTCTTTGCGGGAGGGAGCTTTGTCCTTCCTTCTCTTGGCTTCATCTTTCTTTTTCGTTGGGATCTGGTCCCGACTTAAAAATCTGATCTTGTGAGGGCTTTTCCAGGGTACCTCCATGGGCTGTTTTCCTTTGCGGGCCGCCCCTTGCTGGGAAGACTTGGGCCCCGGGCTCGGCACCGTTTCCGGGATCGTCGATCCAATGATGGAACTTTCACTGTCCATATTGTCTTCGTTACTAGTGGTGAAACCATCTTCTTTGCTTGTAGTGTAGCCCTCCTGGGGGGTTTCTTTAATGTCGGGGATCTCTAGGGCTTTGTCGTAGGTGTCTACCTCCAGTTGCTTCCCACCTGGGTAGTCCAACTCATTGATCTCCTTTTCTAGATTGCAATACAAGTTGCTATAGGGGGTATGTGGCAGGTTGTTTCTCGCGCCGTTGGCCCTAGGGCTTCTTTTCCTTCTTCTTCTAACTTCAGTAAAGCCATCTTCATCAGTTTGTGGGTTCAGGAGGCCCTTGCCTTCCCCTTCCTTGGTCGAGTGGGTCAAGTCGCCATTGTTGGTTTGGGCAGTTTTGGAGGCTTCTTGAAAGCGCTTGTTTTTTTGCCTGAGGGGGCAATCTTTAATCCTGTGACCTTGCTGGCCACAGCGAAAGCACGCGTTGGGAAGGTTCTTGTAGATGATGTCCTGCTCCCACACATCGCCTTCGCCCATGTCCACTTTGATCCTAGATGGAAGCGGCGAACTGAGGTCGGCTTCGACACAGATTTGGGGGTGCCACCTAGCATTGAACGAGTGTCTTGCGCCTTCATAGATGAGCCCACCAATGTCATCGCGTGAGGCCAGCGGCTTGCCGATAGGAGAGACAATGTCCCACACGAAGTTGTACAAGTAGTAAGGGAGGTTAGGGACCTCAACCCAAAGAGGGTACCGAAGTGATTTCGATTTGTCGGGAGTAAAGTCCGGGGACCATCTGAATAGGCACAGGGTCGCCCGACCGAGCTGCCAGGTGCCAACGCTTAGGGCTTGGAATGCCATCTCTTCATTTTCAAAGACTAGCAGCATGTGGTTTGCTGGTAAGAACTGACATTTGCTGACAATTAGTCCTCGAGGGAACCACTCTTTTCGAAGCCATTGTCGCACGATTTCGAGCGGGGGCCTAGGGCCAAACACTTGGCCGACGAGGCAAACTTTCTTGAGCTCCTCCTGGGCAGATAGAACTGCGGGTCTACTGAGGGACACGATGGGGGATTCAAAGCTTTCGGGAGCCCCATGGGCGGCACACGATCCCCCCTCCAGCAGAGCGGCCAGTGTACCGGTCTCCCCGAGGGGAGGGGCCCGATTACTTTTCACAAGGGAGGATGAAGCCACATCCATGGCCAAGGGAGCTTGCAACACTTTTGCTTTTCAATGCCCAGCGGCTAATCCCTCCAACATGGGGAGAAAGCCCCCGAACACCACGAAGCCAAACACTCCACTTTTCAGGAAAAGACCATTAGGCCAAAGGTCCCACCAAAACGGAACGCACACTTCTTCCTTTCGGGTCTTTACTAAAATCCTTTTTCTTTTTTCTTCTCTTCTTCTTTTTTTTTTTTCCTTTCCTCCTTTTTTTTTTTCTTTCTTTTTTTTTCTTTCTTTCTTCTTTTTTTTTTTTCTTTTCTCTTTTTCTCTTTTTTTTTTCTTTTTCTTCTTCTTTCTTTCTTTTTTTTTTTCTTTTTTCTTTTTTTTTCTCTTCTCCCTCTTCTTTTTTTTTTCAAAAGAAACCTTCTATTCTCTTGTTCTTTTTTTTTTCGAAGGGCTAACACTCTTTTTTCTTCAAAGCGATAGGAATCTGACGTCTTCTTTATTTTAACTTCGAAAAACACACAAAATCAAAAACCGTTTAACGGGAAAGGAGAGAGGGAAATCCATGTATCGGAAAAGCAAACACCGTCAAACGCGGGAAGCAAAAACCACCAATAGTGTACCGAAAACCATCTATCGCGGAAGCCCACTGCCTCACGCGAATGCAGGCGGTCTATCGCGAATGCAGGCCGTCTATCGCGATAGCAGGGAAGGCGTCAATCGCGATAGCTGGGAAGCGGGGAAGCCGTTTGTCGCGAAGGCCGTCTATCGCGATAGCTGGGAAGCCGGGAAACCGTCTGTCGCGAAGGAAGTCTATCGCGATAGCGTAGGGGCCGTCAGAGTAGCAAGGAAGTCGACAGCCGCAATTGCACGTCACACGCCCCGAGCTACAACATCTAAGCAAATCGACGCCCTCTGCAAGCGGTCTGTCACCTTTCCAGCAAACGGACTCCTTACTGCGTTGGACTGTTGGAGATGGACTCCAGACATAAGCTTTAACACCTCACCAACGCCAAGTCTCACAGCTCCGTCTCCGTCACAAAGATTAATGTCGCCTGCTGCTTGTCAAATGAATCCACTCCAGAACGTCCGTCGCCTGCTTCCGACGCCTACCTCCAGCTCTCACGTTCCACGTGCTCCGCAGACAATTGCTCTTGCGTTCATCGGTTCTTTCTGCCGTTATTACAGTTATTCAGTCCGTCGTCGTCATCGCTTCAGTCCGCGCGGTCTTTCTTTTGCTGCAGATCGCCATCGCTCCAGAGCTTCTGTGCCGCAGGAATATCTGTTGTTTGCATGGCAATCAAGCTCTTAAAATCAGGCCATACTTCTTCTGTCGTGCTAGAGAGATGTTCGGACATCGGTGGGAGATGGTTCTTGAACCGCTACTTTGGCTGCCGCAGCGACATCCGTGGACACTTCTATTGCTACTCTTCTGCCCGCAACCAATCATGGATCTCCATGTATCACGACTGTGCTGAGCTCCACCAATATCTGAACTGTTGTTCAATCGATGGATTGTTGAATCGAGGATTCCCCTATCATTTAGTGCTTCTAAAATTCATAGCCTTTTTGTTCTTTCCATGACTAGAACTCTCCTGCTAGAGGGTTCTGCATACATCCCTGGAACTACAACCTCTAGTATGGAGCCAAAAGTTTCCCAAAATCCTAGGCCATTCTGAGCTTCTTCTTCATAATCCATTTCCTGAAAGAGACTGGCTACCCACTCATCTACAACAGCCTCAAGATTAGTGTTGAACTTGCCCGCTCTACGGACAACACCAGCAAGCAAATGCAGAATGAGAATATCTAATGCAATCGTCGTGTGAACACCTGGCCTTTCAACTTTAATAACAATTTTGCCCATTTGCTCGTAAACGAGCTTGATATTCCTAACCAAAAGATGCAATAGCCACGCGCTCTAGGACTCTATATTCCTCCGACCTCAAGAATGGTTCTCCATATATGTGTCTCCTCCCCCCCCCCTGCCCCCTCCCCAAGGAGAGAGCATTCAACCGAACTTCCACCTTGAAATTTTTCAGTTGCCGACCTTCCATCCTCCAAACAGTGTTGTATTTTGACGGTCTGCCATGCCCTTCAATTTTGAAGGTTATCTACAGGTAATAGCTGTATTTCAGATTTTTGGTGTAATTTTTGGAGGTCTAAAAAAATTTATGACCTTGTTTTACGGTCCAAAATACCCAAAACGGGCAATACGGACGTCAAAAATCAACACTGCCTCCAAAGCGGAGCCTTCAAAACTGCCACGTTTTGCAGCAAAAAAAAGAAAGCACAATATATTCTTCCCACGTGCTCTCCCTTCCACCTTTGTATATACATGTATTTATTTTATATATATTTACACAAACTAAAGCACATTCACATGCACATACATAGATACATATCTACATACTTCATACTCTCACACATGCAACAACAAACATACACATGCTCATACAAAGATTTTTATGTGCACATTAACACTCATGAATACATATTCATCTGGTTCACATCGCTGCCTACACATGTACAATGTATACACATAAATACATATATGCATACACACTATGCCAATGCACACCAAATTTCTCATACAAGTAGCATGTATTAACAAGGTCTTTAGTCAACGATTCTAGATTATATTCACATGCAAAATCATCAAGCATCGGAATACAATGAAAGTCACAGTCAAGGGTGGAAATCACCAAATTGCAATCATATCGTCAACTTTTTGCTTGAGTTAAATGTCACTGGCTTTTCCATCATCGATTTTGAATCACGACCACATCCACCCCCTCTAAAGCTATGCATCCTCTAGATGTGCCAACAAACACAAGCAAGCATCAAATAAACACAAGCAAGCATCAAATATTCATGGTAGATAAACACACTTAAAGAAAATTTAACTGGATGCATGAAATCTCAAAATGCATTAAACTTGGCATGAATTAAGAGAAGAAGGGAAGAAGGTACACACAAACATCCCATACAACATATCAAGATACACTAATGCATTCAGACTAGCAATTACATGAGCAAACTGAAAACTTCTTAGCTCTTTCATTAACCTTGCCTAGTCAGATCCAATGGCCCATCGTAAGCATATGCATATACATATCAATAAACACAAGCAAGCATCAAATATTCATGGTAGATAAACACACTTAAAGAAAATTTAAATGGATGCATGAAATCTCAAAATGCATTAAACTTGGCATGAATTAAGAGAAGAAGGGAAGAAGGTACACACAAACATCCCATACAACATATCAAGATACACTAATGCATTCAGACTAGCAATTACATGAGCAAACTGAAAACTTCTTAGCTCTTTCATTAACCTTGCCTAGTCAGATCATGTGGCCCATCGTAAGCATATGCATATACCGACCCTTACTAACTTGATTTATGAAACTAAAATCTAGCTTCCCTATTGATCTCCCATCCTCTAGACCCCCATCAGAAATTTTCTTATTTTTCTTTTACTTTTATTTTATTTTTCTTTGCTTTACTTCTTCATCCTAGCTTAGCCTTTCTGTTTTTATTTTGTTTCTATTGATTTTATTCTTTATTTACACATGTTGACCTATGCTAAAATTGGGTGTGACTCATGGACCTTTGCACCAACCATGTTTAGCCCACTCATCTATCGACCCGACATAGCACACAACGCACAATGTCAGCCTCATACAAAATTGACGTCATCTTGTGGCTCTAACCACCTGGTCAGAGTGACTCCATGCGCCTATCGACCTATATGAGCACATGACAATATATAGGCAGGGTAGTTGCATCCACCAATTAGCTCATCGTAGTGCCCAACAGCACATACACATACACATATGTAGCTGGTTGGTATATGAAGACTTTTTTAGAAACATAATCTATCTGAAGTTCGGATCAAACAAGAGATCAAAAGCAAAAGTCAAAGCGTCTCACTCATCAAATGTTTACAAACACTAGTATATACAAGTACTCAATTTAGGTCTTCCCTTCACCTTCGTAGGTCTTGTTTTTGAAAGCTTTACTCTTCTTTCTAATCTTACTCGCATAATTCCGGTCCTTCATGCATCCCATGTAATCTCAGTAGTCATATGAAATCTTTGGTCTACTTAATTTTCTTATTTATGCTTTTCTTTATGTATCATATGCTCAAATCATGCAATCTTTTATGAATACATATATACAAGAGGAAAGAAAAACTGAAACAACAACATTTCACCTGTATGAAGTCATAAGCTACTCAAATTTTATGCCCTCGAACACTTCTACTCCCTTCATTCTAAGTCCACACTTTTCATTTACTGATCTGGCTCGTGTTTCTTCTCAAAAACTCAATGAAAACCATCACACTTTATTCCATTATGTACAACTTACTTTCCTTGTTCAATTCATTTTAAGACCTCTTTTTGGAGCTAAATGCTGAAACAAAATACGAACATAAAACACATGTATATATAATACAATACATCATAAGTTAGAAGACATCATTCATCCTTATTTATGTACACTGACTCATAATCCTTTGGTCTTATTCGATCCAACTCTTATGGATGCCTATATATCAGTGCCCTCGTTTGGTCCTCCAGTAGGGGAAATAAGTACTCACAAATAAAGGCATCAAGTTCTTCTTCGTTTAGCGGAACACTTTCACTTTATTCTCGAAGCATTTCACAATATATTCTTGCTAGAACCCTTTCTTTTTCTTCTATAATATCTGTAGTCATTGGGAGCATATCAGAATAGAAAATGTAGAATGTGGACTGATCTATAGGCACATTCCTGGCTTGAGACAGCTCTCTATTTCTGCCTTGATCTAAAGCTCTAGCCCTAGCCAATTCAGACATACATACCTAGCTTGGTTTAAAGCTATTTGAATTGATGGTCCTTCTTCAATCATTGTTTTGTGTTCTAAGGTGTTTACAAGCACGGGGAGTATATATTCGAAAATAAACGCATCAATTGGAGACTGTACTAAAGATGTGTTTCTAATTTGAGTCGAAGATATATTTCTAGCTTGATTTAGATTGGCATTTCTATCTCAAACTGAATTCCCTTGAGACGATGTCTCGGCTTCATCAAACGAATTCCTTTCCATGTTTGAATCAGAGTTCTTAATCTATTCCTATAGCTACACCTACAACGGGAAAATGCATTAGAAATGACCATACATGTAATTTTTATTTATATACATTAACATGCATTCATGTTTACAAACTTTTATTATTCAATGTACACTTTACCTTTGGATACACACATTATTTAATATCCAATTATTCTTCTTATTTATTTACACTATTGATATGTACATACGTATATATACAAATTCCTTGTTTTCAATTCTCATTTATCTCTCTTCTTCATCTTCAATCTCTTTAGCAAGTTCCTCATCTTCTTCCTCTTCTTCATCTATCAGTGTCTCATAATCCTCATTCTCTCTTTTCTTAAAAAGTTTAACTCTTTTTTCAGCAATCAAATCCTTTAACTTTGTTCCATCGAGTTCCTTGAGCAAGTATAAACCATTGTCAAACACTTTACATATCACATAGGGACCAAACCATCTCTTCACCAATTTTCTTTGAGCTTCATATTGCATATCTAGTGAGCTATCATAGACAAGTACCCAATCTCCTTCATTCAACTTTTTGGGTCTTAACCTATGAGACTTGTCAAACACAATCTTATTTCCTTTTCTAGATGCTCTGAGCTTAATGGTAGCTTCTTCTATCAAATTCCTTCCTTTCTCTAATTGAAGAATCTATAATTCTAGAAGATCTTCCCTTGACACCTCATCTCCCAAGGCAATAAGGTCCATGCTAAAGCATGTGACTCTGTCGGTAATATAGGTTTTTGACAATACATTAGTTCTGCTGGCATGTATCCAGTTGTCCTAGTGCATGTCATCCTGTCTACCCATAGGTGAAAGGGAAGATATTTTGGCTAGTTCTTTATTTTTCCCTCACAAGCCTTAACCAAAGCTTTAATAATCGGAGGATGTGCACGCTCAATTTTCCCATTGGCTTCAGGATTATAAGCAGTGGTGAGCGATAGCTGATTCCATATTTCTCAAAGAAGTCTTTGGCTTCCTGAGCATCGAGCTCACCTCTATCAGTGACCATTTTCTCAACATAGCCAAATCTACTAAACACATCTTCTAGTAGAAACCTACATACATTACCTATACTTTTTGTCGTCAGAGCTCTTCCTTCAATATGATTTGTCAGGTCCTCCCTTACGAGCACAATATATCGCATCTGTTGTATCTCTGGTGGCATTGTAACCAGATCGACAACCCACTTATAGTGGATGTTTAGAGGATATGTCGGATGCAACTCATCTCTATGTTTCACATTTGAGAACACCTGGAAATTCTTACAAGTGGCCACATATTTTTGGGCATCTACATATATCCCGTGCCACCAATATCTTTTCTTTATCTTCTCATAAGTCTCTTGAAAGCCTTTATGCCCGGCCCATACTATGCATTTCACACATAACCTTGTCTCTTGCTTCATTGCAACCTACAAGTCGTTGAGGTATCTTACTTATTCCGATCTTTTGTTTCCAAAGTAATCCATCTTTTAGAAAATAATTGTTTGATTTTCTTCGAATGGTACGAAACTTTTCTTTGCTCCAACTTGGATCAAGAGACTTTATGCTTAAGTATCTTCGGATTTCCTTCCACTCATTTTCACATTCATCTTCATTGAATCTTTCTATTATTCCTATTTCAATTTCATAAGTTTTCTCTTCTCTTCTCGGATTTCCTTTCCCACTTCCTAAGCTCTTTTGAGTTCCTCTTCTTGAAGACTCAACACTAGCCTCAAGCTTTTTATTCTGATGAGTAGGCTATTTTCTATTCAGTCCTATAGATGCTTCGTCTAAGCTTGAAGTATGTACATGTGAAGCATAAAAATCCAAACCTATCTCTTCATCATTAAGATCATTGAATCTTCATTTTCATATACAACTCCTGATAGCATATCAACTACCACATTATTCCTCCTGGCTATATGAACAAACTCAGGGTTTAGTGACTTGATATATGCTATCCATCTTAACATAGCGATGTCTGCAGTGGAACAGTTCACAATCATTCTCAATAGTGATAAGCACTCTGTTTCCACCACTACATTCGCCCCAATCAAATATTATTTATCATTTTTTAACGCGATCACTATTCCCCAAAGCTCTCGCTTAATTTGAGGGTAGTCTCTCTAGCAAACATTTAGTACTTTAGCTCCAAATCAAATCGCATACCTTTTTCCTTTATCATCTTCTTGGCCAATGGCCCGGCCTATACCCATTAGACTTGTATCTCTGGTAATATAGATTTGTTTACTATCACTATAATCCACCTTTCTAAGCAGCCGTGCTTCTAGAAGTGCCTTCTTTAATTTCCTCACAGCTTGAGTATGGATGTCCTTGCATTGAAATTTGTGCCCTTTTCGAAGTAATTGATAGAGTGGGTTCGCAACATAGCCAAAATGAGGAATCCATACAACGTAGAAAACACAGGCCTTGAGAAATCTCCTCACCTCAGTAAATGAGGAGCACACTTCTTTCATGTGTTGAATAGCATCTACTTTTTTCGAGCACAGCTTTCTTCCTTTAGGGCCACAGAGACAAATACTGATTTCTCTACAGACAATGTCAAATGAACCTCTTCCAACTAGCTAAGAATGGATTCACAATCATTTATGTGATTTTTAAAAAAATTCTGACATTAATCCTCATCAAGAGTCTCATCTTTATCTTTTTCCTCACAACCTTTAATAGGGACACCATCAATAAATTGCATGGTCAGATGCAGAATAAAATCCCTAATCACCTTAATATGCATACAATTCATCATATGAGCCACCAAATTCATGCCACCTTGTGGCAAAGTGCACATGCACACGAGTCCAAGTGGTGTTCTCATAGTCATCAAGTCACCACTCTTGAGGGCTAGATGGAATTGTTCATACCTAGAGTGCAAGACCCCCATCGAATAAATAGATCTTCCTGCAAAGGCTTCTACATACTCATCTACGATGGGCTTAGTTCCCATATTTTTTATTGTCACTTTATTTACCGGTTCTAGATCTTGAATAAACCTCAATGACCTTTTTTTTTGGTACTGTGAACCAATGGCTGGAATAGGGAGCACTTGATGGCTCAAGAATCCCCATTCTAATCTTTTCATTCAATAGGTCAATCAACTTTGAAATGTGAGCTTTTGGTACTGGAATCGGTTGAAGATTCCAAGGTACATGTGCTATCGTAAAAATTATCATTGGTGAAACCATAGACATATCTACAAGTAGGTTGCATTAAACCAAATATGTTCATTTTATTCAGGGTTGTCCAAATGAACACCAAAAAAAAATAGATAGGGATAAGCTTTAGGTCTAAAAGCTTTTGATCCAAAATCTGTTCGAATAGAAAGATTTCGATCGAAAAAAATTCGATCAAATGGTTTTTCGATCGAAATCATATTGACAAAAACACATTCCATATAGAGCTCTAATCCTACCATAGAAAGTTTTCTTTAAAGGTAATTTTTTTTTTTTTGTTTTACAAATCTGAAAGTACATGTATGCATGTGTGTATGTATATGCATGTCATACACACATATGTATACACACACAAACATGCACACTTATACACACACACACAAACATGTACACATGTGCACACACAATCATACACACACATAGACATATATACACACACATGTATAGATACTTGCAAATATATATACACACACATGCATACATACACACGCATATGCATCCATACATAGATACATGCATACATACATAGATACATGCATACACACACATGCACATAGGCACATATGCATACAAACACACACACATATACAAACATGTGCATACACACATGTATAGACATACACTAATGCACACATATATGATACACATACACATGCATTTACAAATGCACACATATGCATACATGTGAAGAGATGGATTTGTAGTTGATGAAGATGAAGTGGTGTTGCAAAACCTTTGCACTACACCAGCCAAATGGACTCCAAAGATATGTGGTGGGCCCTTTTAGCTTTCCAAAGGATGTATTTGACACCCTATGTACCTTGGAAGATCACTCTCAAAAAGTTGAATCAAAACAGATAAATTGGAGTAGATTTAAGAGCCAAAAACTTGCTATTTATGTTCATACACCTGTCCAAAGTTTTGAACACTTCTCTAGCCACAGCAGCAATTAACTTAATTCCTTTCGGGGAACTTTTAACTAGCTTAGTAAGCTAACAATAAAGAGTCATTTCAACAAAAATGATGGACCACACAAGGAGAAAGAAGTTTAGCAAGTGATAGGATGACCCCGATTTTCCCGGGCTGCAATAGTACTTAGACCCTTGTGCAGGAAAATAGAGATATCTCACGATTAAATAATCCAATTCTCATGAACATTTCTAGGCATATATTAGAGAGTACGAGGATTTTAACAAACTTTAAATCATAGAAAATGGTGAAGTACACACTGAGAAACAGCTCTGACAAAATGACTATTATGAGAGAGTGCTGGCAGAGAAGAAGAAAATGAGGTGCCACAGTTGACTTCAAATGATCATAACTAAAGATTGAAAAATTCAAATGCAATGAAAATTGGTGATCATATATTAGACTTGGAGACCTAGCTTTACCAAGTTTAACCATTGAAAATAATGCAGCAAGCTTAGAGAAATCATCTCTTGGATCGGACAAAGAAAACTGAGAGATATGGCAGTGAACAGTACACTTCACAAGAACATGAAAATATGAACTCAAATGATCATGAAAATGAAAGTATATTGATTGCAAAATACAATGGACTTACCAATACATATGTGTGGCTTGAAACCACACCTTGATATGGCATAAATCTACTCAATTTTAGATGAACCCTCGACCTATGAAAAGGCAAAGGGAAACCTTAATTGGAAAAAGGATATGAAAGAAGAAATATATGCCTTAAAGGAGATGGATACTTGGGAATTGGTTCCAATGTCACAACCTCGAAGTTTTAAAAACCCTAATCATACATCTTATGTTTGCAAACTTAAGAAAGCATTGTTTGGATTGAAATAAGCTCCTAGAGGTTGGAATTACCGGTCGGATACAAACCTTGAAGATCAAGGGTTCAGATCTAGCAGCTTAGATCCTTCTTTATTCATCAAAATGGAGCTCAATGAGGTTATCTATCTCTGTGTATATGTAGATGGCATTATTGTGATAGGTGATGACTTGAATGTCATTCAAAGGATCAAAAGACACATGCAAGAGGAGTTCAAAATCACTGACTTAGGTGAGCTCACATATTTCCTAAGTATGCAAGTGATTTATACAAATCAATGGATGTATCTAACTCAGAGAAGATACATTCAACATCTACTTCATAAATTCAAAATGCAAAACACTAACCTTGCACATACACCTTTGGAATTGAACCATAAACTTAGTTTTTATGAAGGTGAGCAGATTGATTATCTTAAAGAGTATGAAAGTCTAGGTGGTAGCTTGATATATGCAACTCACACAAGACCATATATATCCTATAGTCTAGGAGTCCTTAGCTAGTTCATGCACTTGCCTAGAACACCACACATGGATGCTGCAAAGAGAGTACTCAAGTACCTCAAGGGGCACTTAATGAAGGTATCCACTATCCTTAATCTTTTGAATTGGATATCAAGATCTATTTAGATACATATTGGCTAGGAGCAAAGGATGGTAGAAGAAGTACCTCTAGATATTTAGCATTTGTATGCTCAAAATTTGTTCCTTGGGGTTCCAAGAAATAACCAACAACTCCTTTATCTTTAATTATAGTAGAATATAGAGTTCTAACTATTACGATTCAAGAAGCAATATGGTTCAATGAGTTGTACTTAGATTTGGGATTTGTAAGTGCAAATCCTCACTTACTTGGAGATAATGTAAGCTTCATACATTTGGCTACAAATCCAATTTCCAGCAAGGATAAAACACCTAAAGGTTCATTACCAGTTTGTAAGAAAGAATCATATGGCAAAGGAAGTTGACATTTTATTTGTTCTTGCGTAGAAGCAAATAGCAAACATGATGACAAAGACATTTAATGAGCTTTGTAGATTCAAATCTATGGGAGGTATTCAGCCTATCAAAGAATGAAGACTCAAGCATACTTTAGTTTGTCAAGGTGGATTTGTTGGAGCGCCAAGATTTCATTATGCTTGAGATGATTTTTTATCCTATCCCTATGACATCACATAAGTTTGGAGTGGTTTAGGTTGATCTTAAATCAATCAATCAAGAGGTAGTTGTAGCTACAACTTTCTCTTTTCCTAGATTGTAGGAAAAGATTCCAATCAACTTAAACTACCAAACACCCCTAATTGTCAATTCAAATCCATGAAAAAAATGCATGGATAGATCCTCAATAGTCTATATAAATACCCCAAATCTATACATACACTCTTTGATTATTGTCTGGTGCCATTTCATTTCTCTGCTCCTTCCTCAGACTCAGTCAACTTGCCAAATCAAGTGTTTAAGCATCCATTGGAAAGATATCACTATCTACCATGGTATAGTAATGTTCAAGTCCTTTAAATCAGTATATTAAGAGAAATTGCAATTTTGCATTCTTGGGGTCATCTTTTGCACATTCCTAAAAAATTGGGATGACATCCAATGTGTTAAGGTTATTGCTCCATTGGTTTTTATAAATTAGCGATTTTATGCATTATAGAAAGCCAACTCTCTGTAGGAAACTCTATTAAGGGGATTTTTTCCAATTGTAACTATGACGGCTTCTCTGAGCATTTGAAGTCATAACTTCCATCCATTTTTAAAAGGTTTTTGTGACTGGTGAAAATGCAAGTCATCTATTTTGCATCAATTTATTCTTGTTCATGTTCCAAAGTACCTATTGGGTTTTATTGCACTAACCAAAAGCCTAGAAGTTCTATTTTACATATTCAAAGATCTAGGGCTGGTCCAATGCTGGTTTGTTGGTCCATCTTCACCATCTAACAACCCTAATTTCAAGCCTCTCCAACCTTCTCCAAATTCTTTCATTTTTTGTATTCAAGGTGAAAGAGATGTGATTGGTACACCTCTTATCTCATGAATGGAGTTAGATATTCTTTTTTAGTTACACGATATATAGGATGTTTATGCATTATTTTCTTTGGATGTTCTTCATTCTATTGATGATTAAGATATTTCACAAGTATCTATTTTTTATCATAAAGTAAATAAGCATAGGACTTTTTATTACTCTTTTTTGCATGAAATTGTGGTTAAAAGTTTCAAGAAAGTAATATTTTGATATAAAGATGTATTTCCACTCGATTTACCAAAATGATACCACTTACTAGGGGAGACATTAACCATGCCATTGACTTAGTTGTTGATACTAAACCTATTTGTAAGCCTCCTTACTGACTTATTTTAGCACAACATTAGGAAGTAGAAATTCAAATTCAAGATTATTTAGCTAAAGGGTTTATTAGATTGAGTAATTCTCCATGGGCATTGTCAATGCTTCGAGTGAAGAAAAAAGATGGCTCTATTAGACTTTGTATAGATTATAGGGCATTGAATAAGGTAACTATTAAGAATAGATTTAGAATAAAAGCAAAAAATGTACCTAAGATTGCTTTTAGGACTAGGTATGGAAAATATTAGTTCTTAGTAATGTCATTTGATCTCACTACTACTCCAAACAGGTTCATGACACCTCGGGTGTAGTTTCTTAAGGCCTTGTCTAAGAAAACTTGTGGTCAACTTTCTAAACAATATTCTAATCTATAGTAAGTCAAATGTAGAACATTTGGAACACTTACATCTATGCTTTTAAGTGTTAAGAGAAAACTCCATCTTTGCCAAAGAATACAAGTGTGAATTTTCTTGAACATGAGGTTAGATATCTTGGCCATATCATATCCAAAAATGGAATTCAAATGGATCCCAAAAAGATGTGAGCTATTATGGAATGGTCGCATCATAAAAACCTAGAAGAACTATAGATCTTTGTTGGGTTTATCTGGATTCTATCACTGATTCATCAAGAACTATTCCAAGATTGTTGTTTCGATGATGGAACAACTTAAATGGAAAGGAAAAGCCTTTCATTGGGGCGATGAACAAAGATGAAGTATGTAAAGATTAAAAGTAGCAATATATACAACTCCATTCTTATAGATAGTAGATATCAATCAACCATTTGTGGTTGAGACTAACGTAAGTGATTTTTCTATAAGAATGGTTCTAGTTCAGGATGGTCAACCACTGGCTTTTGAGAGCAAGATGTTAGAACTAGCAAAGAAGAATTAATCTATTTATGAGAAGGATTTCTATGCAATTATCCATGATTTAAAGAAGTGGTATCATTATTTATATGGTGCCAAGGTTACGATAGTGTTTGATCAAGGGAGTATTAAGTGGCTCTCTAATGAAACATAGCTTGAAGTTCATAATGCCCGATGGGCAGAGACCCTCTAAGAATTTTATTATCAGCTTAGGTATATGAAGGGAAAGTTTAATATAGTGGTTGTTTTGCTTAGCTGCATGCCTATGCTCAATAGATTGAGTTTTACTAAGATCACCAGTGATCTACTTGAGTCCATTAGGTTGATCTTGCATATTTAGAGACTTGGAAAGCCTTAGAGAAAGGGGATAATTATGCACTAGTTTCTAACAAAGATGAAGTATCGATGGGTACTCAAGAAGGATTCAAGTGGAAGAATTGCAATATCCTTGATGGATATCTCTTACATAAAGGAAAGGTATATTTCCCTAAAGATTTTGAGATGAGATGGCACATTTCGTATGAGTGTTATTAACACACCTAGTGCAGGACACTCATGAATTAACAAGGCTTATAATCTTGTTAAGCGATACTTTTACTCGCCTAAACTTGTTAGGGGAGCACTAGATTGTGCTATCTGACTAGACTAGACAAGATTTTGGGGATACGCTTCTAATTACAAGAACACTCACGAAGGGAAAATGATACAAGAATATGTAATTGATACAAGACGTCCCACAACCTAGGTCGTATAGGTATGGAAAACTTGACTAGAGATGATAGAGGAGATCCCACAACCTGGGATTGTAAGTATGAAACAAGATATCTCGATTACAAGAACTCCCTTCTAGGAGATGAACTAGATACATGAAAGGACTAGACAAGATCTCGTACTACAAGATTACACGAGGACAGGATAGGAGTCCAAGAACTAGACTAGAAAAGACTGGAACATGGAACAAGACAAGAACTAAAACTCGAACTTGGAGAGTACTTACTTGGCAGTCAAGACTCCTTGAGCTCCCAAGACTAGTATCCACAAGACTGATTATCAATGTGGCCAACCCCTCCTTTTATAGGTTTTCAAGGGCGGTTACTGATGTCATCAATGATATCATCAACTGGAAAGAAGACCTCCGAGTGTTAGAATTCAGCAAATAGGCAGTCGATCTTGGGATTTTGGCACATTCCAAACGCAATGGTATCATTAGTTTCTCCAAAATCTTAACCAAACATGAGATATAGGAAATTGACATGGAATCTAAGGTTTAAGATGGTTTTCTTTGTGTCCATGACATCACCTCCCCCTTAAGCGATGAGTTCCACGAGGAGCGGCCATGTTCTCTAGCTTGGGTTTCATTGGATTCTTCCTATGGAAATCATGAACCTTTAATTTTTCTCTAAGAATATTTTTCTGTAAGTTTCCAAGTATAATCAATGATGTCATACAATTTCCAATGAATAAGGCATTCCAATCTTCCTCAAGAGATCCTTGAATCTAATCCATGCATGACCTCAAATTCTTCATGATCCTCAATCTTGATCTGTGGTGAAGGGTTGGGTCTCTCTTGAGCTTCCTTGGGTTCTTCATGCGATAAATCCTTTGAGCTTCTAGTGGAATGTTGTGGTGTTTCCAAGATCTTTGATGAAGAGTGTTGAGTAAGCACAACTCCTTGATTGAACATGAACTATCCTTATCCTTTACCTTCTTGATATCTTCATAACATGCATACTCTATATCATTTGTAATGACTTTTTTGGCTTCAAAAATTCTTGGTTCAAATTCTTGAGGAATAGTGTCCTCATTATTCAAGACTTTTGACTATTGGACTTGGATTTCTTTTAACAACTGATTCTCACACTAAATTGCTTGATTGATAACATCCTCCAAGGTATTTGATTGAGGCATGAATAGCAAGAGATATTTGACTTCAAGATTGAGGCCATTTCAAAACTAATTAATCATGTAGACTTCTTGATATGTAGTTCCATGAAACAACATCTTGATATTCAAGGCATAGCTTGAAATAGATCGGTCATCTTGTCGTAGCAATCTTTTCATCTCTTGCACAGGGAATCCTTTATGGTAGATTGGATCTCCTTGCACAGGGAATCCATGGTGCCTGGTCTTGATGAAGTTAGTCTTGCCAAAATGTCAGGCGAGCACTAGATTGTGCTCTCTGACTAGACTAGACAAGATTTCAGGGATACACTTCTAATTACAAGAACACCCACGAAGGGAAAATGATAAAAGAATATGTGATCGATACAAGACATCCAACAAGTCGGGACCTATAGGTTTGGAAAACTCGACTAGAGATGATATAGGAGATCCCACAACCTGGGATCGTAGGTATCAAAAGATATCTTGATTACAAGAACTCCCTTCTAGGAGATTAACTAGATACATGAAAGGAATCTACAAGATCTCATACTACGAGATTACAAAAGGACACGACAGGATCTCCAAGAACTAGATTAGACAAGCTTGGAACATGGAACAAGACAAGAACTAAAACTAGAACTCGGAGAGTACTTACTTGGCTATCAAGACTCCTTGAGCTCCCAAGACTAGTATCCACAAGACTCATTATGGATGTGGCCAACCCCTCCTTTTATAGTTTCGATTTGATGATGTTATCGATGATATCATCAATTGGAAACAAGACCTTTGGGTGTCAGAATTCAGCAAATAGATAGTCAATCTTGGGATTTTAGCACATTTTGAACGCACTGGTAGCATTAGTTTCTCCAAAATCATAACAAAAGATAAGATATAGGAAATCGACATGGAATCTAAGGTTTAAGATGGTTTTCTTTGTGTTCATGATAGAACTTCATAAGGATGTCCTAGATTATGTGCTTAACTGCACTAAATTCTATGTCAATAAAGCTGAAAGGTTAAAGATCGAAGGATTGCTCCACCCATTGGATATTCCCAATGGGAAATGGGAGAGTATTTCTTCATAAATCAGTCTAGGTAATTATGGATAGGTTAACAAAATTGGCTAGGTTTATTCTTACCTATAGTACAGTGAAGACACCTGAGTTGGCTAGATTGTTTGTGGAGATGATGTACGGATTATATGGTCTTCATTTAGATATTATTTCTGATCAAGGAAGGATATTCACAAGCCATTTCCGGAGAGCACTCTTCAAAAGGTTGGATACTAGACTTAGTATGAGTACAACTAAGCATCCACCGTTGAATGGGAAAACAAAAAGGGTTAATCAAATCTTATAGGATTTGCTTCAAGCATATGTAAATGAAAGGAAAATTGATTTGGAAGGGTTCTTACCCATAATTGAGTTTGCATATAATAGTGTCAAGAACTCTTCAATAGGACATAGTCCATTTATCCTTTTGTATGGGTTTTAGCCAAGAACTCCTTACAGAGTCGACTTACATAATGAAAAGTACAAGCCACAAAGGATTTCTAAGAAGAAATGAATGATATGCTTAGATTTTCTAGAGATAGTATAAGGAAGGTTGAGGATAAAGCTAGAGCCTATACTCACCCTCAAAGGAGAGAACTCAACTTTGAGGTAGAGACCAAGTCTATCTTATGGTTCCTTCTAGGTCAGAAACCATGAAGAGAGAACCTTCTCCTAAGCTATCTTCTAGGTAGTCTCAATACTTAAGAAAATGGGGTACGTGGCTTACCAATGCCAACTTCCATAAAGAAGTCATATTTATCCAGTATTTCATGTTAGTAGGTTAAATAAAAAATTGAGTGAAACTAACAACCTCATTCGAGTAGTGAGATAATAGAGCCTATTTATATTCAATCTATTCCACAAGAGCCTGAGAGCATATTATGTACTAGAGAAACATAGATGAGAAATCATTTATATAAAGAGTACCTAGTTAAGTGGAAAGATAGTTCTAAGGATAGTGCTAGTTGGGAGCATGTTAGTGCCCTTCAAAGATGGTTTCCTACCTTCATGAATGTTACTATAAAGGAGACAAGGAAGAGAGCTCACTTACATACTCTCACACACAAAGAGGAGGACATACAGATTGAAGCAAGGAAGAATCATCTTCTTCTATTACATAGAGATAATGTAGAATAATGCCGTAAGACAACAATACAACTAGTGCAATATATAAACAACATTATATAAGGAAAATCCTAATGTCCATGAAAGAGTGATTTAGCAAGAAACAAATGTGCCATCACTCTCAAAACATAAATCTAACAAAGCTCAATGAAGTATCCCTGACATATATCGGTGTGACCACTATACATGTGACAGAAACGAAAAAGTGATATGTGTCATCCTGGATCATCACATGTTGAGCTTGATATCTAAACACTCCCCCTCAAGCTCAACATCATTTCATGTAATCCAAGAATCTTCCAAAACTTCTTCAACTTCTCAACTCCAAGTGCTTTAGTGAAAATATTAGCAATCTGCTCATCTTTCCTCACATAAACAAGGTCAATATCACTTGTAATACATTTTCCTTGATGAAAAGATAATTTGCCTTGATATGCATTATTCTAGCATGCAAAATAGGGTTTTGTTTTAAGTGTATGCTACGAAGATTATCACATTAGCTGATGATAGGCTTTTGCACTTCCACACCTAATTCTGCAAGTACCATATCTAGCCATGATGCTTCACATGCTGCCATTGCAACACCTCTATGTTCAGCCTCTATACTCGACAAAGCAATAGTGGGTTGCTTCTTACTGCTCCATGTAATATGTACCCTTCCAGGTGAGAATAGGAAGCCACTAGTATATCTTCTATCTAGAATACTGCTAGTCCAATCAGCATTGGTGTATCCATGAACCTAATTCCATCTCTTTTTAGAAATCTACTAAACTCATTTGACATTTATTCACCTTGTCCATTATATCTTAATGTCTCAATATACTTCCCTGTCTGCTTTTCCACCAAAGCCTTGAAATTATGAAAGTGAGTAAACACTTCACTCTTCTCTTTCATGAAGTAAACTCATACTTTTCATTTATGGTCATCAATGGAAGTGACATAAAACTTGCATCCTCCCATAGATGTGGTCTTTCCAAACCCCAAACATCTGTATGTATTATTTCTCGCACATTCTCACCAACATGCTTTTCATGCAGAAATGATGCCCTTGATTGTTCACCAAATTGACATGTTTCTCATAACTTTTGAATTTTTGCAACCTTGAAATTTGGTAGTCTTTTGACAATCTCCTTTGACTACATCAATTTTAGTCTCTGCAAATTTGCATGTTCAATTCACTTCTGCCAAATCTCTATATCATCAATAACACCTTCACCTTTTGCAAAAATGGTTGCATACATTTCAAGAATTTTCACATTTAAGGTTAACATCCTACCCACTTTGTTTCCTTTGGTGGTCAATCTTCCATCCTATTTGTACTCTTCTACATATGACCCATCAACACTGAACCTAACTTGTAATCCTTGGTCATCCATTTGTCCAACAGAAACCAAATTCTTTGTTATATTTGAAACATGCAGCACATTACCAAGATGTTTTACCCTCCCATCCTCCATAGATAGTGTCATGTTTCATGTATGATGAATAGGATGTGATGTTTCATCACCTATTTCAACATATCCAGGAATTGGCAATTTTTGCAAACTACTAAACAATTTTGCATGAATGGTCATGCGATTTGAAGAACCTGAATTAACATACCCGACATAACCATTCCATTTTAAAACATCAACAAACATTGTATTCATCATATGATGTTGGTGATGGGGGATGATTCTAACACCTCAATGCAAAAATGGAGGATGGTTGCCCTCCATTACGTCCATAAGGAGTGATATGTGCTCATAGTTCTAAACCTTTCTCAAAGTTTGTACAGAGAATTAAAATGAAATTTTGCACACTTAAACTAGACCTTGAGAGATATCTAAAAACAATTAAATCATCCTAATTGGATACTCCATCTGGGCAAACCGTCCTCTAGAAAGCAGGCTACCTATTTGCAACACTCTCTGACTATGTGCAGAGATATAGCTTCACAAACTTGGCAATTTCTCACAACTCACTTAGTCACTTGAAAAATTGGAAAACTTTGGGGAACTATATGAGAGACCAAAGTAAGCTTTAAATTAATGAAAATCATTACAATGAGATATTAAACAATGCTCTACAACCAAGTACAATCAGATTTGGAAAAGCCTAACTACACCTCTAGATAGAGAGGAACAAAATCATGAGAAAAATGAGATAAGCAAGCAAGGTGGCTGCTTGCTGGAGTTTAGAACTTCACTAAACCACGTGGGAAAGTTGTGCAATGCATACAAGAAAAAAAGGTGGGATGGTTCTTATACAAAGTTTTACTTTTCTTAGCTAACCACTCACCAATGAGTGTAGGTGCACTTTTTGGTGGGTGATTGATGGGATTTGAATTTGATTGATTTTGGTGGAGCTTCTAACTTGATTCCATGACTTTTGTTCCTCTTTTTTTATTGTTCCACTTGAAAAAATCGTGGATGAGTCCTTTTGCATGGTTGAGACTTGATTTTCAGCACTCCCCCTCATGTCTCAATACCTAGGTCCTTCATTCCAATGCATGCCTTGAAGTGTTGTAGTTTTACTTCATCTACAGCTTTGGAAAACATATCTGCATATTGTTTCTATGTATTGGCATGCTCCACCTTGACATTCTTTGACATGATCTTCTCTCTAATAAACTAGTGATGCACTTCTACACCTTGCATGGAACACCGAATTTTGAGCCAAGCATATGCTAGTTATATTGTCACAAATAATATGTACTTTGCTTAACCTACAAATCAGATCAACAAACAACTTCTTGAGCAACATAATCTCTCATGAGATTTGTTCTAAGCCTCTATACTCAGTTTGAGTCAAGGAGAGAGCCACTATTGGTTGTTTCTTTGACATCCATAAGATGGTCTTCTTCAGAAACATGATAACATATCCACTAGTGCTCCTCATGTCATCTTTGGAACTTGTCCAATCAACATCATAATAAGCTTATGCATTTAATCCATCATCAAATGGATAATATAGCCCTTCATTCATTGATCCTTTGGGGTACCTAAGTACCCTTTTGGCTACAACAAGATGAGGTACTCTTGGTGCCTACAAAAATTGAGATAACACTCCAACTACATGTGCAATATCTGGTCTTGTCATAGTAGCATACAAGAGAGAAACAATTATTGAACTACAGATGCTCACATCCTTCACTTATTCACATTCATGAGCAATTAGTTTAACATTTACTTCTAATGGATTTGAAATGGGCTTGCATTCACATAAGCCAAACTTCTTCAAAAGATCTAGAATGCATTTCCTTTGCATCAAGTATATACCTTTCTCTTTATATAGTAGTTCAATCCCAAGGAAGTACCTTAAACTCCCTAAAACAAAGATTTTAAACTCACATCCAAGCTTCCTCTTTATTTCCTTTATGTTGGATTCATCATCACTTGTAATGATCAAATCATCAACATATATACAAATGAAAATAGTTTTGCTACCTTCCTTTTTCACAAAGAGTGATGGATCTACATGACTCCGATTGTATCCACATTTTACCAACTAGTCCAAAAGTCTTTGGTTCCAAGCCCTTTGGTCTTGCATGAGTCCATAAAGAGCCTTCTTAAGCCTACATACATGATGTGGAAACCTCCCATCTTCAAAGCCTTGGGGTTGCTCCATGAATGTTTCCTCAAGGCCTATGCCATAGACTTGAGCAACACCTTTGGCAACCAACCTCACCTTATACCTAGAGATGGTCCCATATGCATGCCTCTTTACCTTTTACACCCATTTATTGCCAATGACTTTCATGTCCTTTGTTCTTGGCACCAATGACAAAGTATCGTAATTTTTAGGTTCCTTGACTTCCTCCTCCATGGCTTCAATCCATTCCCTATGCTTATTTGCTTCTTCAGAAAAGTTAGGCTCTTCACAAGCTATAACTTGAATCATGTAGGCATACTGTCTTGCAATGAATGAATCATAAGTTAACCTTTGAACATGGCATTTCGCCCTATCGGATGACCTTACCTCACCATTAAGCAATAGGAATCTCCTCCTCCTTCGTTTAGATGCTTTAAATCCTGAAGTTTCTAATTTTTCTGTATCTTCATCACTTGTAGATTCCATGTTTACACATCAATGGTCTTCATCATTTGCCTTTTCCTTTCCTTTGCTACTTCCTTCACTTGAATGAGCTTCATTCCTTGTCCTTCCATGCTAACTTGATGTAGTACTCTCCTCTGATGGTATGCTTGAAGTGGGTTGACCACTCATGTTCATGCTTTGTTGTCGCTCTTTGAACCTCTTCTCGGCTTCATATGCATCATCAACCTATAACATATATTTGCTACGATACCAAGGCAACAACTCATCAAATATTACATCCCTAGACACTTTAATCTCTTTGGTGCAAGGATTATAGCATCTAAAACCCTTTGTCTCTTAAGAATATCCAAGAAATATACACATATATGCCTTTAGGTTTAACTTATGTCTCAATTCTTGAGGTATGTGAACATAACACACACACACAACCATATACTTTGAGATGTGAAAGAAGAAACCCAACCAAGCTTCATACAATGTAACTCCATGTACTCCTAAGGTTTGGCACCTATTCATAATGTATATGGTTGTATTTGTTGTATCAGTCCAATAAGAGTTAAGAGCATTCATTTCATTTAACAAACCTCTAGCCACTTCTCCTATGTGTCTATTCTTCCTCTCTACAACCCCATTTCTTTGAGGTGTATACCTACAAGTGAATTGCCATTTGATGCCATGGTCATGGAGAAAATCTGAAAATTCATTTGAAAAATACTCTTCCCCTCCATCTGATCTGAGACTTTTTATATACTTCCTTGTTTCCTTCTCCACTATGTTTTTGAACCTTTTGAAGTGGTAAAACACCTCTGAATTTGACTTCATGCAATACATCCAAATAAAACTTGAATGATCATCTATAAATCTAACAAATTATCTATTGCCTCTAATGGATGGCTCCCTTGTAGGTCCCCATACATCTCTGTGTATGAAATTCAACACTTCATTGCTCACATTTGCTCCCTTCTTGAATGGCAATCTGCTTTGTTCCCTAATTGAAGGGAATGGCACAAATGGTGCATATTCTAAGATGTAAGATCAGGTAGACCACTCACCAAGCCCTTTGTTTGCATGTCCTTCATCCTTTGTAAGTTTATGTTCCTGGTTCATTTATGCCATAATTCCATTTCTGCAATCTGTTTATTTCCAATTGACAAGTAGACAGTATGAGGGGTTGATGGCTTTACCTCCATGGTGAAGAGTCTTCCTTGCTTCTTTCCTTTTGCTATGATCGTGTAATCATGCATGGGGTCTTCAACAAAACATCCTTGATCATTGAGCCTCACCTCATAACCTCTTTCAACCATTTGATCTACTGAAACCAAGTTATTTTTTATGGTTGGCACATGCAACACATCCGTCAACATCTTGGAGCTTTGAGATCCATTAAATGCAACATCTCCCGCATGTGTAATCTTGACCTCAGTGCCATGCCTTGTCTCTACGTGTCCTTGAATGATGGGTGAGTGTAAATTAAAGAAAACATCTTTATTGCAACTCATATGGTTGCTACAACCAGTGTCCACGTACCATCTAAAATCTAAATTGACTCTTTCACTTGACCCATACATCATAAGCAAGTTCTCATTTTCGGAACTTGTTGAAGTACTCACATAATTACCTTGGTTCCTCTTGTATCCTTGATTGCCTCCTCATTTAAACCAATAATCTCTTGCATAATGGCCCAGTTTTCCACAATTGTAGCATTCTGCATTGGATGTTTCTATTCCATGTGATATTCCTCCTCTTCATCTACTCTTTCCTCCTCTTGATCCATAGATTTGGTTGGAGCCTTCTTGGTTCCTTGAGCTTGAGTTTGACCTTCCTCTGCCTCTTCCTTAGGAGTTTTGTCCACCTCTTTTTGTCTTTACCTCTACCTGCATAGAAAACTTGGGCTTGGCTGCCCTTTAATTGTGAAACTCCTCCATTTATCTCCTCCATAGGCTTGTTGTTAGTGCAATATAACCCAAAATGTACTTTTGAACATCAAAAAGAACAAGTTGATGCAAAACAAATGACTTGTACTTTGACTCGCTCACAAAAACCTTCTAAAAATAGATGGAAGTTATGACTTCAAACACTTAGAGCAGCCAACACAATTACAATTGGAAACATTTCTCATAATGGATTTTTGTACATAGGGTTGGCTTGCTATAATGCATAACAGCCCCATTTTATAAAAACCAATTAAGGATCAATAACCTTAACACTGATTGGATGTTATCCCGATGTTTTAGGGATGGGCAGAAGATGACCTTGAAACAATAAAACTGAGATTTCCTTAGATCTACAAAATCAAATGACTTGAAACTTTGTAGACACAATGTAGACAAGAATATCTTTACAATGAAAGCTTGGATAGTTGATTTGAGCTCTATAGATAGAATAGAAATCTTTGCAAGTGGACTAACTTTGAGGAAGAAGGAGGAGAGAATTGAAATGTGACCAAGCAATGATGAAAGAGTATATGTATTCCATCAAATCAACACTTTCATAATGTACAAATGATTTGGAGTCTTTATCTAGGCTCCTAAAGATCTACCCATGCCTCTTCTTCATGAATTTGAATTTAAAACTAGCTGGATTTGGTAGCTTAACTTGACTGGAATCTTTTCCTACAATCTAGGAAAAGAGAAAGTTGGATTTATAGTTACCTTTTGATTGGTTGATTGAGAGTCAATATCAACCACTCCAAACTTGTGGGTTTAAGGCCTTTTACTCTTTCCTTTTACACATGAGTGCTCAAAAAATGAATTCTATTCAATGTCCATGTGATGTCTTGGGGATAAGATAAAAAATCATCTCAAGCATAATGAAAGCTTTGGTGCTCCAACAGAGCGCATGACACCACATGAAATACATGCAACAATTGTATAGAGAGAGAGAGAGGAAAGCTATATATTGTTGTGAGGTTGAAAGGATAATCTATGAAGTCTCTCATTGCTCTTAAATTTTGCACAAGAGCTCTTCTATTTTTAGTATCTTAATTCTCACACAATCTTGTATTTTTGGTTAGCTATGATTATCATGCATCGAACAAGTATTTTGCATTTTCTCCTCTGTAAAAAAGTTAAACGAGATGCTTATGAGTCTTTAGAGTTTTATCCAATTTATTACCCTTGGTTCATCTTAACCCTTCAATCTGGGGGGTGGGGGGGGGGTCATTCTTGAGAAGGAGACGAGTCTTTGAATTCTCCTAAGCATTGATCCTATGTCTAAGAAGGCACCAATCATCATAGTCAACTCTCGTAAAAGGTTTTATGTCCTCAAATCTGATCCAATGACCTATCAGATGGTTCCAAAGATGCTTCCTTTTACTAAATCCTTTGTTCCATAGCATCTTTTCTCTTAGAATGTTCTCAGACTTAACTTCTTTGATTCCGCTATTGGGAAACCAAATGGACCCATTTTTCTTGATCTTCGCTGCCCACTTCCAATCTTCATTAACCTTGATAAACAGCATCATCTTGTCCCAACTCTTCAATATGAAGGAAACAAGGCCAGAACCTTTTGGATTCACTTGATGGTGAGAAAACATCAAGGTGAGCATATCAAGAGTCTTCCACCTAGGGATTCTTGTGAAAGTAAGAGATGATCGGTTCCTAAGAATTAGTTTAGCCCATGAAGCTTTCATGTTGCACCATGCTTTGATTAGCCACTTGGTCGACAGCTTATCTACCATACGTTCGATATACAAAATGTCCAAACCACCAAACTCTTTATGGTTAGCACACATGACCCACTTGATTTTGGGCATGCCTCTCTTGTTGGGATCACCTGTCCAAAGGAAACTTCTACAAGTACTTTCAAGCATCACTTATTCTTTGCATTTAGTTGCATGCCCTTCTTGTAGGCTATTTTTGCATCTAGTTTGGCCAAAATCAAGTTCCAACATTGATCCATAGAAACTTCAAAGCCCAGTGGGATACTGAGCAGCTAGAGGATTTGTCCACTTTGTAGTTTCTTACAGCCCTCGTTAATCAATAATTGGGGTGGGGAGGGGGGGGGGGGAATGGCTTTGAAAGAAAATTTTGAGTGATTTCTTTTAGATCTAGATGCAATGCAAAAAGTTCTTAGAAATTGAAAAAATGTGTAATGCTATTAGGGTCATTATGCAAAAAACCATTTGTATCATCAACAAATAATCTCATTAGCAACTAGCTCTAGCTATGAGGAAGCCAAAGGCTCTAGAGCTTTCCAAGAAGTGCATCATAGTTAATGAAGCAACTTAGGCCATCTCTGGCAATGGCAAAGAGGAGTGGAGCTAGACGAAAACCCTATCTAATAGATCATTTTAACTTGATTTCATGAGAGAGTTGATCATTGATATTAATTCAAGCCAAGGCATTCCCCATAAGCATAGAGATCATGTTGATGAATTTAGAGCCACAACTGATATATTTTAGGGGTTCTAGAATGAAGTCCCACTCTAGGGGATCATATGCTTTATCAAAATGAATCTTGATGAAGAGGACATCTTGTGAAGATTCCTTAGCAAATTCCAAGCTTTCCTACACATCAATAATGACCTCCAAGATGGATTTTCCCTCTATGATTCCCCTTTAATACTCATTAATCCATGAGAGCATATGGAAGGTAATGCAATTCAGAAGAGCCTTTGCTAAGATCTTATAACCAATTTGTAGCATAGTGATGAGGCTCTGGTTCCCAATCCTATTTTTTCTATCTTTTTTCGTAAATTAGCTTAATCACCACTTTATTAAGAAAGTTAGGTAGAGTGCCAAACTGTAGGGCCTCCTTCCATACCAAAAGTAACAATTTTACTAAGACACTCTTGAAAGTCTTGAAGAGCTCATTGGTGACACTATCTAGCCTCGGGCTTTTGCCACTAAGGAGAGCATCAATAACTTCTAAAATCTCTGAATGAGTGAAAGGGAAGTCGAGAAGATGCATGATGCTTTGAGGAATTATTTTTTATCTAATTATAGAGATGGAAGCCATGCAACCCTTCCTTTGAGAAGTGATTAGCAATGATACCCTTAGGACTTCAATGAAATGGTTGGTAGCTAGCTCAATATTCTCTTTTTTGGAAGTGCATTCCACCCCATTTTTTCCATGTAGGGACCTCTTCCTTGTGTTGCTTATTCTTCAGAAGCTTACACATCTCTTTCATCGGTTTATCTACCCCACCAACCAATCTTTAAAGTGAATCAGTAAGTTCTTTCTTTGAATTTCTTCTTAATATATTAGTTTGCTTTTGGTTTTTTGGAGTTTGAGTTTATTTACTTCCATCTTTAGATGCCGAAACTCGTAATAAAGGTTTTCCCTTCTCCCACATCGAAACTTAAGAATATCTTTTTAGGCCTTGTAAAGAAGAACTTGGGACTGCTTGACAAATAACCTCCAGTACTTAGCTAGAGATGTGTAGTTGCTAAAGGCCTCACTCCAAGTCTTTGAGATCACATGCTGAGCAGAAGAAAGGGAGAGAATTGAGGTATCAACGTAAAACAAGGAGGGCTTCCTTTGTTAAAGATGTGGTTCAAAGGTGAGAATCATTTGATAGTGATCAAATAAAACTAATTCCACGCATTGTGAAAAGGATGGGGGGATTGTGCTTGTCAATGATGTTATGTGAGATATAGCATCTATCAAGTCTAGCTTTCCACAAATATTTGCTTGACTAGAGGTTTGACCAAGAGAAACCTTGCCCTTCTTTGACTTCTGCCTGATCGTGGTGTAGCTTAACCTGTTCCCAAGAGTCTTTCTTAATTCTCTCAATAACATGCCTCTTTTTTCCCCATCTATCAAACATAACCTCCACCATATTAAAGTGTCCACGCACGATGATCTCAAAGAGAAGAGTGTCTAAAGAGTGCCAAGTACTCAATCTTTTCGTATCAAAATTAGAAGCATATATGGAGGCAGTGATGATTTGAAGAGGGTCCTTGAAAAATGTGGCAATCCATAGATGGTTTCGATCTATCACAATATCCATCAAGAGGGAGTGCCAAGTCAGTTTTAACTCAATAGCCACAATACCACTCCCACGTGGGTGTTACCTATTACTTAGTTTATGAGGGCCTTTAATCAAATGATGTTTTGTTTATTGGAAGCTTTATGAATTGATATCCATGCATGTTAGGCCAGTTGGTTGTGCCTTTTGCCTCTTTAGGCAGGGGTGAGGGTCCAACTCCTCCTTACGGCAAGATAGTTGTGGGCCCTAGGCTAGTGTAGAAAATTTAAACGAGTTAAACCAATTGCCTTCGGGTAGCCCTTTTCATGTGTTGCCTTTGGGCAGTCTAACCCCTACTTTGTGGGATATGGGGCATCCCTTGAGTTCTATGTCTGTTCACTTGTACAATTGTCCTTTTAATCAATTCAAGAAAAGAGAGATTAAGCTTCTGCCAAATTTCATCTATAAAAAAAAAGAGAGGTTAGACTTCTACCAAATTTCCTCAAGCAAAGAGGGATTAGGCTTCTCCCCAATTTCCTCTATTCAAAAAAAAGTTTTAAGAATTGGATTATTGTCTAGGAAATGGGCCAAGAGCTCTAGACCAACAAATCTTCTCCAAGTTTGACTTTGTGGCATGATAAAAGAGGTGGCTTAATTTTTCCTTTTTCTTTAAGGAGCTCTAAGACTTCGTGCACCGAGGCTGTATAACATAATACCTATATCTCGAAAATTGGCGTTTGTCTACATTGGGGAAATCATTTCGCGCTCTTTGCTTTGAAAACGGCAGTGATGGCGGCGGTCAATTTCAATTTAGACTTGTACACAACAACGTCACAGCACATGGGTTATCTAGCCGATCATGATCGGGCTTAGTCGGGACTTTCTGAGCTCCTCTTCCTCATACGTCCTTCGCAACCACCATATTCTTGTACATTCAAGGTACCTTTAGCAGGCGGTATTTTCATTCAGCCACTACTCTTCTCAGTGCCGTAAAGCAATGGCGCCTCCAAACAGCTGTGAGCGAGTGGATTCCTTTTTGAAACCGCCCGCACCAGGCAAGGCTAGCTCCGCGAAGGCAAGGAAGCGCAAATCGAGAGCTAAGCCTAAGCCTTTTGTTAAGCAGCTGGTTGCATATAACGAGATCAATTTCAAAGCACTAGTCCTGGCACATACTGGTGTGGCCAGTCCTCCAGGCCAAGCGTCGCGCACCTCCCCATCCTGTCCAATATCTGAAATTTCTGATTCCTTTCGTGTCATTTGCGACAGCAGCGAGCTTCAAAGCTCAAGGGACTTCTCCTCTTCAGGTTACAAACATTCTTTAACTACGCCGGAATGTTCTCCTGAAAGCTGTAGAGCTCCTAAAACTTGTAGAACTATGCAACAAAGTAGTTACATGCCACAATTCTCCCAGTTGGTAAAGTCTATGAGCTTGAGTCTCTCGAACTCTGATAAATTTGTACCCTCACTTCACTCGGAAGCCGAGTATATGATGAATAGTGATGTATCCTCTGAACTCCATAAGCCAGACACGCACCTCCCCACTTCAAATGTTTATTCACAAGACATATGGGCGAGGCTTCTCCATCAGATTATGCATCTAGGATCCATATCTAGCAAAGTTGCAGGATGTCTGAGCAGCGAAGGAAATACGAGCGAGGCTGACATAAATACTCTGCTGTCCATTTCATGTCTTACATTGCTGAATCGCATCGCCATAGAAACTATCCAGAATGGACTCTAGTTAAAGCGGTCCCTTTATGATTTAGGAGCTCACGTTGGAATAGAGAAGGGATTGAGTGAAATCTTTCTCTGACTCACCAAGGTGGTCAGTAAGCCTCATCTTAGAACTTGCGAACAGTAGCCGTAGAAGCAACGTGCAAGCATTCCCTGATGATGGCTCATGAATGATAGCAAGCAGTGCGCTTTATACATACATGTATTCATGAATTAAATAATGAAGTACCGCAAAATTCATCTCTAGAAGCAAGTGTTCTCTTGAGGTCATGTTTTCTTTTAGGTTAAGTTTTATCTCCTTCCCTACTACCTTCCTTGCCATTACGTGATCACCTAAAATAATATTTGAGCTAATCTTTCTGCCCAGTTAGTAGTTTTTCGGACTTTCTTTGTGTGTAAATGCTTTCTCCAGATCCCGCTATGACCGCCGTTCTCCTTGTATATACATGTATATTCGGCAATAAAACAGTTGAACACATTTGCAATTCTTTGTTTGTTATGATCAACAGAACGTGGAGGTGTCTTACGGTCTGTAGCGAGTTCAGTTGACTGTTTTAGATTTGCAAAAAGCCAGCAACCTTTCATTTCTTCACTGCATTTTAGAAAGAGATTGAATTGTCCGAAAATATTGAGATAAGATTCAGGTTGTCTGCGAGAAAAGCTTCATGTGTTGCGCAAATATGCCTGGTTGCGGAAGAATATCAACCTGTAAATTCATTTCATTAGCTGAACAAAGCAGGTTAAGCTCTAATTAAGAAATGACAAATCGAATTTTCAGTTCACGCAAATATCATGCATTATAATTTCTAAACTTAGATGTAAAACATGTATAGAAATATCATTATTTATTTTAAAAGAAGTTTGGCAATATCACTTTAATTAATAGAAAGAACAAATCTACAAGTGAACTGGTCTAGCACCCATGGGACCCCCAAATCTCACAAACTACTGATTGCTTAAAACTTTCTAAAAACATTACAAAGAAGGTTTGATAACTCTTTCATCATCCTAAGGGGGGCCCACTTTGCTTTTAATCTTGTTATTTTTAAGGAAAAGCACTCTATGATGTCTAAAAGATGGGGGCTTTTTACAATTGTATATTCTTTTGCCTAAAAGGAAAAGAGATTTTTTTATCTACCATTCATTATGGGGCTACCAAAGTTGGCGGCACACCCCTCTTTTTAGATCTTCAAGAGGGTCTCTCCTCCTATATAATTCCACAATGTTGAGGAACAAACGATCGCTTCACCAAATAGTGCTTGCTTCTAGTTCATTTGTCCTTGAAGCAACATGATTTTCTCAAGGATATACTACACAGACATTGACTTGGGGCTTGTAAAGAAGAGGTGTCCCAAGTCCTTGTTGCCATGAAGGCAAGATTTAAACCATGGTGGGGGCTTCAAAAATTTTGTTAGCTTTTTACATTCGTCAAAATCCCTTGGCGGAGGATTTTCCATATAAGAACCAATTTTTTAACCCCAATGAGGGAATGCGTAGGGATTGGAAATTTGAATCTCCTCTAAAACTCGACCAATCTAGACACTCTCTCCTATTTAGTGTGACATGAAGGTCGACATCCTTCTTGAATCTTAGAATTTTATCAAGACTATTGTCATTGTTCCATCTAAGGCCCACAATGTGAGGGAAGTCATGCCCAATAAGGAGACGAGTTCTCAAGCACTCCCAAGCATTCAATCTGCTCTACAACAAGCACCATTCTTCATAGTCGACTTCATAGCGAAGTCAATGTCCTAAAATCTAATCCATTTGCATGTTTCTTGATTCCATAGATGTTTCCATGAGCGCAAACATTTTTTCCAAAGCTCCCTAGCTTTTTGGACGTTCCAAGGTCCACATCTCTAATGTCCTTGCCAAGGAACTAGATCCAATCATTTTGTTTAATATCGGCAACCCATTTCCCATCTTCATGGATCTTGACAAACTATTTCACCTTGTTCCAACTCTTTTATAGGGAGCAAACTAAGCTCAAGCCATTGGGAGTCACCTGATAGGGGGGAAATAAAAGAGTCAGATGAACAAGAACCTTCCACCCTGGAAGGCCCACAAGCTTGAGAGCGATGTCGGAAAGTCTTCAACCTTCCAATTGACCACCAGGAAAATTAAAATATGTTTATTGGTTAATTCTAATCCCTTTATTACAATGTTTTGCTTGGAACTAACCTCTTGTTAAGTGTTTGCAGGTACAAAGTTATGAAGAAAACATATGTTCATATTAGGGTTTACCCTAAACTGCTTATTTAATGTGTGTTTGAGCAAATGAAACATTGAATCATGGGTTTAAGACCCTAGCTTTACATTCATTCATGTGTATTTAAGTTAGTATCATTAATTCCTGGTTAATGATAGGGTTAAAGTTAGGTTTTCAATGGGTTCTCAAGGGTTTTTGATGTGTTTCATGTAGGTTTTCAAGGGTTTTTAGTATGGTTAAAGGATTAGAATAACCGACATTGTATTAATTTAATCTATAAATTAAATATTTATGTATTAAAAATTAAACTATGATATAATTAATTACTTTAATCATATATGTGAAATTTAATACTAAGATATTAATTAATTAAATTCTTAAACTAAGCTTAAATTAAATGGAGTATTTAATTATGAAAATTAGGGAAGTTAAATTAAAATAATAATTCAAGTGCATAAATAATTAGTGGTGTATATGAGTAGTATTTAAAGTGTGGTGTGAATTAAGTGTGTAACTAAAGTAGTTAAAGTAAGTAGTTAAAAGTGTGGTATATATGTGTCCAAATTAAAAGAGTGGTATAAATAAATTATGCATTTAAAGTGTAAAAAGTATGTGGGTAAAGAGTGGTGTATGTGTAAGGGCTAAAAATGTGGATGAGAGACTAAAGCAAAACTAAAAGAGTGGTAGGCTTAATACTTTGTGCATCTATATATATGTGGGCAATATGAGTTAATTTCTCTAATGTTTTTTCAGGTAGTCATTTTTCCTACTTCTTTTTCTCCTCTTTATTGCTCTGAACACGCAAAAAGTATATCGTTTTTTTTTTCCTTCCTTTTGATGACTTTGTATAGATAGAGAGAGAAGGAGATAGGCTGATGGCGATCTGAGTCACACGCACAGAGATTGAGGAGAGATGAGTTGTTGTCTTCCTTCATTGTCTCTCAATTTTGACTTTAGCGCCATAAAAAAGTAAAGATCTATACGTGCGTTGAGAGTGTAGAGAGAGGAGATATTGAGTGAGAATTGGCGGCCTGCTCACGCGCAGAGGATGAACGAGAAGCATGATGAAGGCAGCATATTAAACCCTGAGATATGGAGCATGGTGCCGGCAGAGATTCTCGAGCGCATCATCTCTAACCTTCCTATCACGTCTGTCCTACGATTCCGCGCAGTTTGTAGGCATTGGAATCAACTTCCCTTTGAGAAGCAGTTCCCAAAGCTCCCTCCTCATCAGTTGGGTGCATGCCCCCCGTTTCTGAGTTGCTTGGGCATTGGACAACGCTGATCGGACGGGAGTCATAGAGCAAAAGAGAGAGGGACATGGAGGCATCGCTATGAGAAAAGGCCGAATTTGGCAGAGCTATACAGAGAGAGTCTACGTTGGTTAGATCAGAGATTGAGAGAGAGGTGTTGAGAGAGTTTAAGAGAGAGAGAAAAAGTGTTAATTTTTAATTTTGGTTTGTTCTCTGTTGTCCTCCCTCCACGGTGCTACACGCGCAACGTGCAAAGAGTTAGGAGAGAGAGTGCCAGTTATAGCCAATCATCTGGAAAGCCTAATGATTACAACACCTATTCTGACATAGAATCTTCTTATGCGTGTCTTGAGCGAGACTATGGTGCCAAACAAGAAGACATAGTTGGCAGTGGGCCTACACTTGATTTGGCCAGTCGGTTACCTCACTTGTGAGCTGTTGTGCTGCATAGTCCTATCTTGTCAAGACTGTGAGTTATATATCCTGTGAAACAAACCTACTGGTTTGATATATACAAGAACATTTACAAGATTGGACATGTTTCTTGTCCTGTGCTCATCATACATGGTACAACTGATGAGGTAGTCGAGTGTTCTCATGGTAAGCAACTATGGGAGCTATCAAAAGAGAAGTATGAACCACTGTGGCTCAAAGGAGGTGGACATTGCAATTTGGAACTCTATCCAAAATATATTAGAGACCTTAGGAAGTTCATCTCTTCAGTGAAAAAATCACCCCTTGAATCGAAATGGTTCAAGAAGAAGTACAGACTGTAAAGAGCACCCACGGAAGAGTATGGAGCACCTTGGGTAGGCAAATATGATAATGTTTATCACTTTATTAGTTATGTGCCTATAAATAGCATTCTGTATGAACTTGATGGCTTGAAGAATGGCCCTATTAGTCTTCATGAATATGGAACTGGGGACCTGATTAGCATGGGTTAGTTGAAGAAGGTCCAACCAGTTATCCAAGAAAGGATTGAAAAGTATTCTAAGAGTGAGATCAGGTTCAATTTAATGGCGATCGTATGAATTCATAATGAGATGTATGCTGAGGAACTAAAGCTTGTGTAAAAGAAGAAGCTTCGTTTCTTAGAGAAGTCATAATTTCACGAGGTTTTTGACTTTTGATTTGGCATAAACATAAGTGCATATGTGAGCATAAAAACTAATGATTCAGTGTATGTTATGTATGTGCACGAATGTATGTTAGCATGCATGAGCATGTGTATGAATGCATGTGTTTGAATAGTTAATGTGGAAGCATACTTGTATAAGAATGCATTTTAATGGGACTAGGTGAATGTGGTCATGTATAAGCATATAAAAGTATAAGCATGTGTGTCAGTGTATATGCATTAGCATGAGTATGAACACATGTTAGATGCATGTGTATGTTTTAAAGTTAGCATGTTAGTGCTTATGTTAATGAATGTATCTACACATAAGAGTTAATGGTTTGGGTATGAGTGCGTAAAAGTTTGTATGAGTGTGTGATCATGAAGACACACAAGTAAGTTAGTATATGATTCGAATGCATGAGTATGAGTGTTTGCATTTATGTAAGAATGTATGTTAGAATGTGTGCATGTATGGTTTAAGTGTTTCAATCATGTAAACATAGTGTTATAGCATATGATTTTAATGTATGAGCTTACGTGTAAGTGTGTGTATGGATAGTATGCATGTATGTGCATATGTATGTAAGAAAATGAATGTGCATGAGTGAGAATGTATGCATTAGATGTGAATGCTTTAGTGTACGCATGAGGATATGCATGTGTATGCAAATGCTATGTGAATTAAGTCTTTTAATTTTATAACTCTTGTAACATTAGTGATATTTCTCTAATGTTTTTTCAGACATTAAATGAAGAAGTGACTTAAGAGCATCGTGACAAAAGTGAAGAATTCAAAAAACCAAAGATCCGTAAAGTTGATATAAGCCCATAGAAATTATCTTTGATTAAGCTTTTGTATAGGATTAACTAGTTTTTAGCAACCTTTTAGATAAATTACATCATTGATCTATAGCATTGTAAACACTTATTATTATTATTAGCATTAATTCAAGTTCTATTCCCATTATTTTTATTGTCAATGTCTTCTGAACATACAATTGAATCTGAAAATAATGCAACTTTAGAAATCGAAGTAGAAGTAGTTAAGGATATTATTACACATGAATCTTTAATATCAGTATCTCATCATTATGGTCTTAATAGATTTATAGCATTATTTTCGATTGCATCTATTGACCCTCAAGGTAACATAGATTCATTTCCACCACCCTTAATTAGACATACACAACCTCAACATATAGAAACCCAAGAAGACGAAATTATAAAAGAAAATATAATTAAGGAAACTTTGATATTACCTACACCTCAATAAGCTGTTGATAGGTATAGATCAGCCAAGCCATATGGTTCTTAGAAGTTTAAAGTGTTACAATTACCTACTAGACATTTCGTAGATTTTTCAGTAAATTAAAACTTTATTTACCTTAGACTAAAGAAAAATATACCTAAAAAACCTAAGATTGTCTCAAACACCCTACGTGTGCCGAGGGATTTAGCGGTTGACTGATCCACCAGCCGTGTGTCCGCAACTTCCTGACATTTTGGTGAACCCGACGTGAAGGTTTGGCACGATACCTTAGGTATAAGGTACATTTTAAATTCTGTTCTGCATATGCATATAGGAAATTTGGCGATTGAAGCAGAAGCATCGACATCCTTGGTAGCTGAAGCAAAATCTTAAACCTTGTATCTCCTGGCTATTGAAGGCTGGTCCTTGTGACCTGAGCGCCTCCACGGAGTTTTACAAGTACAAGGATCCTCATCACACCACCTTGTTCCTCAATTTTTGTGAAAGCAACGATTGCATATGCATACTTAGAATTGATGTATTAGATTAATTTGATCAATCTTAATGTAAAGACTTTGCACTGAGCACATTCAGAAAGAGCCTCTTCATCGAGGTTGATCAGGTATATTTTTTGCATTTCTGTTTACAAAGTAGTAGGAACATTTTATTTACTTCAATTTGCAAAGGAGTAGGAAAATTTTCTTTATTTCTATTTGCAAAGTAGTAGGAATATTTTCTTTACTTCTGTTTGCAAAAGTATCTTTTACCATGGCGTCGCATCAAGATCAAGAAATAGACGTACTATTACGTGAACTACATACTTATATTTCATATCTTTCAGTAAAGTTAGATTTAGCTAATATGGCTGACCACTTTGAAGAGCAACGTATTTGGAAGATAATAGATGCAATTAAAATGGATAGGGGGGATTTTAATGGGACAAATGCAACTGCCTATCTTAAATATTATGAACAATTGACAGAACAATATGGGTTACCTAAAGACAATAAAAAAGACACATTTATAGGTATTGCTCATGGTTTTACTAGAGAGAGAATCCAATTGAGAGTAGTTCAACCAAATATGACTTGGGCGGATTTTAAGACTCGACTTCTTACTCAATTTTCGCATGAAGATTACAGTAAGAATAATAGGGCCACATTCATGTGATGGGTAGGAACAACGAAACTAGACCAACATATAACTCAGGGTTTGACAGAGTTTGATGTGAAATTTAACCAAATGCCTCAAGCAGACCATACAACTCTTGAACCGGATAAATTACGAAGTTTCTTAAGTATGTTAGATCCTTCTCTTAGACATGAGCTAGAACCAATGCTTGAGGACGGAGCAACTGCGAGTGGGCTTACTGGAAATTGGGATAATGTTCGAGCAGCTGTCCATAGGTTAGTCCAAAGACAGGAGCGAAATTAGATGCAAACTCCAAGAATAAATGAAAGAGATGTGCCAGGAAAGTTAGATAATGATCCCACTTCTCATAACCCTAGTAAGGATGAATCCGAAATTACAATGTTAAAAACATCAGTAGAATCACTTGTTAAACATATGGAGACTTTGGCAACTGATATAGCTACTATAAAGAGTATGCAAGAGATTAGATTAAGAGATCAGGAGAAAACAAAAGAGTTAGAAAAAAATCCTAGGAATCAGATGTCAGCTAGAAGACCATTAAACCAAGCCCGCAGATGTCTCTGGTGTGATGATTTAGAACATCCACACTGGACATGTAACTTATTCAAACAGGCCAAGGATATGAATTGGGTCACGAAAGTTGATCGAAAGATCTGTGACTATGTAAAAAAGAAGGCATTTGGCATCAAGCTATGGCAAAGGGGGTATGAAAACCTTCTTTGAAGCCTCCACAAGCCAAAATACTTATGCTTGTAGGCTTGATAGTGATGACTCTAATTGTGACTTTTGGAATCAAGTTTATGATACTGCTAGTAGGGGGAATTTATCAGTTGAGAACTTATATGCTACGAGCTCAGACATTAGAGCAAAGACATGTTGGAATGAGCCAGTAGATATGTTCTCAGTTTATGCTCATGAAATTAATGTAGATGAGAAAAGGAAACATGATGAAGAGGGAAAGTCTAAACGAACAACTAGGGCTAGAAAAGAGGGTGAAACTACTGAGACAATTAATCAACCATCTAGGACGGAGCCTAGTCAAGATATAAAACAATAGGAACAAGAAAAGAAACCTCAGAATAAGGGGAAAGTAAAGAAAGTAGTAGAAAATTTAGAAAAGAAAACAACAAACGAAGATAGAAGTCAGGATAAACCAAATGAAACTCAACCCATACGTGAAGAAGGTAGTAAGGAAGAAAAAACAAAAAAGAAACCTCCAACTTTCCGATTGATCTCACAAATCGAGAAACAAATAGACATTCAAAAGGTTATGGATGAAAAAATTATGAAAGCAGAGGTAACCATGACATTAGAGGAATGGTTAGCGTTTTCACGAACTCATGTGAAAGAAGATTTCATGAGTATCATCAAAAGACGAAGAGAACCTATAGAGTATAGAACGGAAGATATAGAAATGGAGGAAAGGAAAGAAGAGGATGAACCAAAAGTGAGTGTTGTACAAATTAATGAATCTGAGTATCGAGAATCTTCTGATCGTAGAAATTATTTGGGCCTCGTAATTGGACATTTGGAGAAAGGAAATGATGACCCAAATAGTCATTATACTTAGAAACATTGGGCTAGGGGTACCACTGAAACTATGGTTAAGATAGGTAATAATAATAAATTGCAAGTAGCATTAATAGATTCGGGATCCGAAATCAATGTAGTCTCGAGGGAGTTATATAACGAAGGAAAATGGCCCATAGATAGGGACCATGGGTGGAAAATGAAGGCAGCCAACAATGCTTCTGGATATTTACTAGGAGGTTGTGCAAATGTTCCTACTACTATTGGAGATGTTAAAGAGGAACATAATTTCTTTGTTCATGATGACTGCTCGTACCCAATTATTTTGGGGCAGCCATTCATTTGTGAACAAAGAACGGAGATAAAAGTATTGGACGATGGAAGTGCTTTCGCAAGAATTTGTTCTCGTGATGGCCTTAAATCCGTCCAATTCATGACGCTTTGTATAAACCATCCTCAAAATCGTAGGTCTTTAAGAAAAACTCCTTTAAGACACTTAGATCAAGAGTTCGGATAGATGCCACTGTTGAGCGAGCCAACGGTGGTCCTTGGATTGATGTCTCGCACCCGTCTATAAATATTCTAAAAAGCTTTTCATTATATTTTCCTTCCTTGTATTTACAATCCATTCATTATAAAGAAATTCCTAAAAACCTTATAAAACATTATGAAAAATTTTATAACTCTTAAGAATTTAATTACATGTAAAAGAGATAAATTATTCAAACAAAGAAATGAAGAAATTTATGACTTAACATATGATGAAGAAAATGATGAATGAATTTTTAATAAAAATGATGTTTAAATTTTCTTTTAAATGTGTTTTTTTCTCTTACATGTATGAAAGTAAACAATTTATTTATGAAAACTAATTTTCTTGTGAATCTAGATGTTGTTGATTGATAGCAGGAATTGAAGATGCTTTTTGATCAAGTAAATTAAAGATTGTTTGAAGATAGTACATGAAGCCTAAAATCCATGCAATCGAAGAAATATTTGATGACAGGCGACGTTGAAGATGAATAACAGAAATCAGGTGAAACAGTTCTGATTTATGATTTATTTCTTAATTGTTTATAAACTTTCTTGCATTCATGAGTAGATGTGTACATTCTTCTGATATGTAAGGGGAATTATTAAAATTATGAGGCAAAGAATTCAAAACTGAAGTAGAAATGTGTATGAGATGAAGATAAGAATTAGAGACTCGATGGCTGTCATAAGGCTACAAATGGGAAAACTTGACTTTCGACTCCTAGTAGAAGTAAGCTTATTTTATATAGGTAGGCTACCTTAGCTTCCAAACCATTTAGCTTATGAGATCCTAGTTCCCACTATAGCATTCCTCTAGAACCTCTGCTCTGAATAGGGGTTAAGCCTTTTTCCTCTAAGAAAAAAGTTGCGAAGAAAGAAAAGATGCATAAAGCAGTACATTAATGGTTGTTGCATTATGAGAAACTTATAAAATAAAAATTAAAAAAAATAAAAAATAAAAAAAATCAGTTGTGTTTTTGAAATCACTTTTGACTTGTATTGCGGGCAATGTGAGGCAGATGTATGCTATAGAGGAATTAGTTAGATGTATCTTATGACAAGTGGCTAGGGAATGAGGGATAGAACACTTATATAAAATATTTATTACTTTTGAACGGGGTTAATAGAAGAGCAAGTACCAGGACTATCTGAATGACTTCTATAGAAATTTCTAAAACTTGTTTTATAAATTCATGCATTGAATGAAAAAGTTCATAATTCAAGCTTACGTAATTTTAAAAGTTTTCTTCACTATCAGAAGTTGTACTTATGAGAACGGGCATATTTCAAATACTATTGCAAAATAAATTGAGAAAACATTTTTAAAAAGAATTTGATATTGCCTTCTATGGTCTCCAGGTTTGGCCCATCGAGGACGATGTGCAGGTTTGGTGGGGGAAAATGTCGGAAAGTTTTCAACCTTCCAGTTGATGACTAGGAAAATTAAAATATGTTTATTGGTTAATTCTAATCCCTTTATTACAATGTTTTGCTTTGAACTAATCTCTTGTTAAGTGTTTTGCAGGTACAAAGCTATGAAGAAAACATATGTTCATATTAGGGTTTACCATAAATTGCTTATTTAATGTGCGTTTGAGCAAATGAAACATTGAATCATGGGTTTAAGACCCTAGTTTTACATTCATTCATGTGTATTTAAGTTAGTAGCATTAATTCCTGGTTAATCATAGGTTAAAGTTAGGTTTTCAATGGGTTCTCAAGGGTTTCTGATGTGTTTCATGTAGGTTTTCAAGGGTTTTTAGTATGGTTATAGGGCTAGAATAACCGACATTGAATTAATTTAATCTATAAATTAAATATTTATGTATTAAAAATTAAACTATGATATAATTAATTACTTTAATCATGTGTGTGAATTTTAATACTAAGGTATTAAGTAATTAAATTCTTAAACTAAGCTTAAATTAAATGGAGTATTTAATTATGAAAATTAGGGAAATTAAATTAAAATAATAATTCAAGTGCATAAATAATTAGTGGTGTATATGAGTACTATTTAAAGTGTGGTGTGAATTAAGTGTGTAACTAAAGTAGTTAAAGTAAGTAGTTAAAAGTGTGATATTTATGTGTCCAAATTAAAAGAGTGTATAAATGAATTATGCATTTAAAGTGTAAAAAGTATGTGGGTAAAGAGTGGTGTATGTGTAAGGGCTAAAATGTGGATGCGAGACTAAAGCAAAACTAAAAGAGTGGTAGGCTCAATACTTTGTGCATCTATATATATGTGGGCAATATGAGTTAATTTCTCTAATGTTTTTTCAAGTAGTCATTTTTCCTAATTCTTTTTCTCCTCCTTGTTGCTCTGAACACGCATTATATCGTTTTTTTTCCTTCCTTTTGATGACTTTGTATAGATAGAGAGAGAAGGATATAGGCTGATGGCGATCTGAGTCACATGCACAGAGATTGAGGCGAGATGAGTTGCTGTCTTCCTTGAGTGTCTCTCAGTTTTGACTTTAGCGCCATAAAAAAGTAAAGATTTGTACATACGTTGAGAGTGTAGAGAGAGGAGATATTGAGTGAGATATGGCGGCCGGCTCACGCGCAGAGGATGAGCGAGAAGCATGATGAAGGCACCGTATTAAACCCTGAGATATGGAGCATGGTGCCGGCAGAGATTCTAGAGCGCATCATCTCTAAGGTTCCTATCACGTTTGTCTTGCGATTCCGCACGGTTTGTAGGTGTTGGAATGAATTTCCCTTTGACAAGCAGTTCCCAAAGCTCCCTCCTCATCAGGTGGGTGCATGCCCACAGTTTCTGAGTGCCCTGGGCACTGGGCAGCGCTGATCGGATGGCAATCAGAGAGCGAAAGAGAGAAGGACACGGGGGCATCACTATGAGAAAAGGCCTAATTTGGCAAAGCTATACAGAGAGAGTCTGCACTGATTAGATCAAAGATTGAGAGAGAGGTGTTGAGAGAGTTTAAGAGAGAGAGACAGAAAAAGTTTTAATTTTGGTTTGTTCTCTGCTGTCCTCCCTCCAGAGTGCTGCACGGGCAGCGTGCAGGAGTTAGGAGAGAGAGAGAGAGAGTGTCGGTTATAGCCAATCATCTGGAAAGCCTAATGATTACAACACCTATTCTGACATAGAAGCTGCTTATGAGTGTCTTGAGGGAGACTATGGTACCAAACAAGAAGACATAGTTGGCAGTGGGCCTACACTTGATTTGGCGAGTCGGTTACCTCACTTGTGAGCTATTGTGCTGCATAGTCCTATCTTGTCAGGACTACGAGTTATGTATCCAGTGAAACCAACCTACTGGTTTGATATATACAAGAACATTGACAAGATTGGACATGTTTCTTGTCCTGTGCTCATCATACATGGTACAGCTGATGAGGTAGTCGATTGTTCTCATGGTAAGCAACTATGGGAGCTATCAAAAGAGAAGTATGAACCACTGTGGCTCAAAGGAGGTGGACATTGCAATTTGGAACTCTATCCAGAATATATTAGAGACCTTAGGAAGTTCATCTCTTCAGTGTAAAAATCACCCCTTGAATCGAAATGGTTCAAGAAGAAGTACAGACCGTAAAGAGCACCCACGGAAGAGTATGGACCACCTTGGGCAGACAAATATGACTCTAAGAGTGAGATCAGGTTCAATTTAATGGCGATCATATGAATTCGTAATGAGATGTATGTTGAGGAACTAAAGCTTATGTAAAAGCAGAAGCTTCGTCTCTTAGAGAAGTCATAATTTCACGAGGTTTTCGACTTTTGATTTGGCATAAACATAAGTGCATATGTGAGCATAAAAACTAATGATTCAGTGTATGTTATGTATGTGCATGAATGTATGTTAGCATGCATGAGCATGTGTATGAATGCATGTGTTTGAATAATTAATGTGGAAGCATACTTGTATAAAAATGCATTTTAATGGGACTAGGTGAATGTGGTCATGTATAAGCATATAAAAGTATAAGCATGTGTGTTAGCGTATATGCATTAGCATGAGTATGAACACATGTTAGATGCATGTGTATATTTAAAGTTAGCATGATAGTGCTTAACTTAATGAACGTATCTACACATAAGAGTTAATGGTTTGGGTGTGTTAGAATGAATAAATGGTTCTATGAGTGCGTGATCATGAAGACACACAAATAAGTTACTATATGATTTTAATGCATGAGTATGAGTGTTTGCATTTATGTAAGAATGTATGTTAGAATGTATGCATGTATGGTTTAAGTGTTTTAATCATGTAAACATAGTGTTATAGCATATGCTTTTAATATATGAGCTTATGTGTAAGTGTGTGCATGGATAGTATGCATGTATGTGCATATGTATGTAAAAGAATGAATGTGCATGAGTGGGAATGTATGCATTAGATGTGAGTGCTTTAGTGTACGCATGAGGATATGTATGCAAATGCTATGTGAATTAAGTCTTTTAATTTTATAACTCTTGTAACATTACTGATATTTGTCTAATGTTTTTTCAGACATTAAATGAAGAAGTGACTGAAGAGCATCGTGACAAAAGTGAAGAATTCAACAAACCAAAGATCCGTGAAGCTGATATAAACCCATAGAAATTATCTTTGATTAAGCTTTTGTATAGGATTCACTAGTTTTTAGCAACACTTTAGATAAATTACATCATTGATCTATAGCATTGTAAACACTTATTATTGTTACTAGCATTAATTCAAGTTCTATTCCCATTATCTTTATTATCACTGTCTTCTAAACATACAATTGAATCTGAAAATAACGCAACTTTAGAAATCGAAGTAGAAGTAGTTAAGGATATTATTACACACAAATCTTTAATATCAGTATCTCATGATTATTGTCTTAATAGATTTATAGCACTATTTTCAATTGCATCTATTGACCCTCAAGATAACATAGATTCATTTCCACCACCCTTAATTAGACATACACAACCTCAACATATAGAAACCCAAGAAGACAAAATTATAAAAGAAAATATAATTGAGGAAACTTTGATATTACCTACACCTCAAGAAGCTGTTGATAGGTATAGAGCAGCCCAGCCATACTGTTCTTAAGAGTTTAAAGTGTTACAATTACCTACTAAACATTTCGTATATTTTTCAGTAAATTAAAACTTTATTAACCTTAGACTAAAGAAAAATATACCTTAAACACCTAAGATTGTCTCAAACACCTTGCGTGTGCCGAGGGATTTAGCGGTTGACTGCTCCACCAGCCGTGTGTCCGCAACTTCCTGACAACGCCCTTGTTTCTAAAAACGAGTTTGGTCCAAGAGGCATCTCTATTGCTCCATGCTTTAATGAACCATTTGGCTGCCAGCTTATTGGCCATACCATCAATGTCACGGATGCCCAAACCATCTTGATCTTTTTGGATTATGCAAGTCACCCATTTAATTTTGGCAGCACTCCTTCTATTAGGATCTCCCATTATTGAGGCACAAAACGAGACCAGTGAGTGGATCGGGTCTGACTTTTCTACGAGTCTCTTTATGGCTACACGGGGGGTGTTTGCCACATTGCTTTAGAAGTAGGAAGCAAGTTCAATTCAAAGCTGATTGAGGTGATTGAATATGAGAATGTGCTAATGTATGAATAATCTAAGATATGCAAGTGCAAAGAAATAAAGTAACTTAACTAAGTTTAGGAAGAGTTCCTTTCTGTTTTTAGTGGGAGAATCCTAGCTTTATTGCATAGGAAGCATATATATGGAAATAAAAAATTTGATAGTTTTCTGATCTATTGGAATGTTACGAGATTGACATGTATTTTTTTCTACAGGAAGAAAAGAAGTGGAAAGAAAAAATGTAAGTAGTTTCTTAGTCTACATGAGTATTTTGAGATTGATGCATTAGATCAAACAAAACTTCTATAGAAGATGAATTCATTATAGTGGAAGAATCTACATCCATTAATGAATGATCACTGAAATAAATCTAAAAGAGTACTAGTGATGGTGATAGTAAATTCTTATGCATAATATGCTAAGAAATAAGATATCAAATCAGTTTCTACCTTAGTGAACTAAATTCATCCAAATAGGAAAGATGGATGAATAAGAACTCCAATATCTTCACAGGACTATGCCATGGGCCTCATCCTAGCCAAGAAGTCCTTAAGGCATGCTGGAGTTCCAACATGTTCAATTCTTGCCAAACAATTACTTCTTGTTTTTATTCCTGACATCACTACTAGTTTCATGCAAGTTATATTTGAAGGTCATTGTTTGATTAGGAATTCCCTTGTGTCCTTTTTCAAATGGCACATGGAGTTTAATTTGAGAGATCCTAAACCTACTCGTGTCCCTCTATGGATTGAATTTCTAGATTTGTCAATTGAATACTACCCTTGGGTAGATAATCTTGGGAAACTATTAGGTAAGTTTCTAAGTTAGAAGCCAAGATACGTTTAAGAGCATGGGAGAATCCAAGCAACCTTGGTGAATGACTCAAAGCATCCAGATGGGGTCATTAAAGTGGTTTGTCTCCACACAAACCAGGACCTTCGAAGACTCATCCAAAGCATGGAAAAATTTCAATGCTCTACCCATTAGGCTGACCGCTTCAAGCTTAAGGAACAGGGCTTGATCTAGCACTATGTCATATGCCTTCTTGAACTCAATATATGTTTCATACGTAGAGATGTTGTGTGCATTACATTGAATCATCACTTCTTGCATGCATATCACTTTCCCTGTGCATTCATGATGTGCACGAAATCCAACTTGGCCTCGATTGAAAAAAATAGAAGCCTCAAGAGCTTCAGTAAGCCTCTTCACTAACATAGAGACCAAAATATTTAACGCAACTAAGATCAATGATATCCCACTGTAATTATCAACGCGGGTTAGGTGTCTCCTCTTTGGAATGGAAACCACCACTCCTGTAGCCGCAGACTTTGGAATACACCCTTTCTCAGGCATATTCTCCACAAGATTCAACATGGCCTCACCAAACAACATGTTAGGAAAGGAAGAGTCAGACCATCGACCCTTATCACGGACGAGAACCTTAAATCATTCGGGTGAAAGCCCATTCCCTCTGACAACTCAATATCTCTTAAATTTTTGGAAGGCTTAGCAGATTTGGAATGATTGTATTAGTTGGTTCACTCTGATGAGTCTCAGCCAAACCCTAACTAGATGTCTCACCCAAATATCTGCATTTCGACTCCTCCCGTTGAGGTCGACAAAGATACCCTCATAGTGAGTCTACTATGAAGAATGGTGCTTGTTGCAGAGCAAATTTAATGCTTGGGAGTGCTCCATGATTCACCTCCTTATTCGGCATGACTCCCCTCACATTGTGGGTGTTAGATGGAACATCAACAATACTTGATAAAATTTTGAGATTCAACAAGGATGTGGACCTTCATGTCATGCTAAATAGGAGATGGTGTCTCGATTGGTCAAGTTTTAAATGAGACGTAAAGTTGTAATCCCTTTGCATTCCCTCATTGAGGCTAAAAAATTGGTTCTTATATGGCAAATCCTCCACAAGGGAATTTGGACCAATGTAAAAATCTAACAAAATTTATGGAGCCCCTCCATGTTGTAAACATTGCCTTCATGGCAATGAAGACTTGGGACACCTCTTCTTTTCAAGCCCCAAGTCATTGTCGATCTTGCGCGCCCTTAAGAAAATGATGTTGTTGCAGGGACAAATCAATTAGAAGCAAGCGCTATTGGGTGAAGCGATCAGTTGTTCCTCAGCATTGTGGAATGCTATAGGAGGAGAGACCCTCGAGAAGATCTAAAAAGGGAGGTGTGCCACCAACTTTGGTAGCCCCCTAAAAAGTAGTAGATCGAAAAGTCTCTTTTTCGTTTAGGCAAAAGAAATTCCAATTGTAAAAAGTTTGCACCTTTTAGACATCACATAATGTTTTTTTTGAAAGCAACAAGATTAAAAGCAAATGTGCCACCCATGAGGAGGACGAAAGAGTTATCAAACCTTTATAATGTTTTCTAAAAAGTTTTGAACAACCCATACTTTGTGGAATTGGAGAGGTCTTATAATTGCTAAGACTGATCACTTATAGAGTTGTTCATTTATGAATTAAAGTTTGTGAGAGTAGGCTATTGCCGAACTTTAAAATAAATAATGATATTTTAATACAGGTTTTACGTCCGTTCCCTGTTTAGCTGAAGTTGTGCCTTCAAAACTTCAGCCTATCGCGCGAGCACGTCCGAGAAGGCACCATTTACTTCCGCATGTTTCTGTTACCGTGCCTCATTAGAAGTATCTACCCATAACTAATCATTGAGATTACGGTAATTGCCTCTATTGGCATGGAAAATAATCCGAGGGCTCGTACGATAGCTTTCTAATTTTGCTTGCGCTAGTGTATTAAGACATATCATGCGTCCCTTCAGGATTCTACTGAGTCAGACTAAAGACGCAGAAGAAGCCACAAACCGGTCGAAGCTATGAAAGATCTTCGATCCTGCCACATCACTGCATCAAAAGTAGAGAGTATGGTGGACCATCATCTCCTGTTCGAAATAGTTTCGGACTGGATAATCAGAATATAGGACTCGCTCGGTCGATTGCCGCATAGTCAGTGTCTATTCAGATCAATAATCTGCCTCGTCGGAGATATGGCCGAGACTTGAAAATTCGATCCCAACCTTCTCAAAAATTCGATTTGCGCGAATGTAGTGTGTGGGATTCAATAGCGAACTGTCATTTCTTCATTAGAGCTTAACCTGCTTTGTGCAGCTACAGTCAGCTATGAAATGAATATACAGTAGGTTGATGCTATAAGCAGGTTGATGCTATAAGCAGGTTGATGCAGAAGAAAACATTCACTAAATTACTGGTTGTAATGTAGAAATGCAAACATATCTACAAAAGCTACGTTGAAAAGGAAGCAATTGTTTTTCTTCCGCATATCTACGAGGACAACAAGAGTAGGTTTCTTTCTGCAACCAGGCAGATTTACGCAACACATGAAGCTTTTCTCGCAGACAACCTGAATCTTCTCTCAATATTTTCGGACAATTGAAGCTCTTTCTAAAATGCAGTAAAGAAATGAAAAGTCCTTGGCTTTTTGCAAATCTAAAACAGTCAACTGATCAAGTCGCTACAAACATAAGACACCTCCACCTACTGTTGATCATAACAGACAAAGAATTGCAAATGTATTCAACTGTTTTCTTGCCGAATATACATGTATATAGAAGGAGAATTGCGGTCATAGCAGGATCTCGAGAAAGCAAGTTTACACACAAATTACTAACTGGGCAGAAAGATTAGCTTAAATATTATTTTAGGTAATCACGGGATGGCAAGCAAGGTAGTACGAAAGGAGATAAAACTTAACCTAAAAGAGAACATGACCTCAAGAGAACACTTGCTTCTAGAGATGAATTTTGCGGTACTTCATTATTTAATTCATGAATAGATGCATGTACAAAGCGCTTTGCATGTACATGACTGCCTTTGTGCATAACGATATAAACAGCATTGAGGTGTTTTGGTGGTGCCTCCACACCTTTTGTGTGGCATCAGGCTCAAAAATCAACCATGCTAAAACTGCTTTTAGAGCAATCAGCGGACCTACTCCCCAATTGTTGGTGGATCGGGGGTGTCAAGTTATCCCTAGCGGTCAAGTCTTCCGTCTCCTTGGCATTCCGATGGGTTTCGACATCTCAATGGACCAACGCTGGAACTGGGTGCTATCCAAGCTGGATAGCAAGTTGAATCAGTGGAAAGGTATGCAAGTCAACCTGGCAGGACGTGCTATTAACACTTTTATGTTGTCTACAATTATTTACTTTATCTCGTGTTGGAGACCTAAGGAGAAAGACTTGGCCAAAGTAGAAAGAATCTGCAGGAACTTCCTTTGGACTGGGGAACCCAACAGAAGGGGGATTCCCAAAATCAAATGGGAAACTTGCATTAGCCCTAAAGACTCAGGGGGCTTGGGAATTTTGGATATTGCTGGATTGGCTGACAAGCTAGCGGCAAAATGGCTTATCAAGGCCTGGAGCAATAGGGAGTCCTCTTGGGCTAAATTGATCTTCAGAAACACGAAAGACCTTACCTTTGTTGGCCTCCCTGGTTGGAAGGACATAGGGATTCTCACGCTTTTGTTCTCCCCCCACCCGGTCTTCCCTAAAGGCTCTAGCCTCGTGTGTTCCTTATGGAAGAATTGGAACAAGGCCAAACAGTTCATCAGAATCAGCGATGATTGGAAGTGGGCGGCTGGCATAAGACAAAATGACTCTATTTGGTTCCCGATCAGTGGCATTCGGGGAGTGGAGTCTTGGAACCTCCAAACTGCAAGGCGGTTATGGAACAAGAGGTTCAAACAGTGGAAACAGCTCTGGAAACAAGAGACCAGCCAGTGGATTAGGTTCGAAGAATTGGATCCGAGACTTAGCGTTACCTTTGAGGAATGGACTCTTCTTCAAAGCAGGTGTTTAGCCTGGGACCGCTCAACTACCCGCCTTCTCTGCGGTCAGGATCTTCCCTGCTTGGAGGGCCTCAAATGGAGCAATGGTAAGAAGCTTTCCAGAATCCCGAACTTCAAAGGGGATTTGGATGTTCACAACACCCTTAACAAGAGATGGTGCCTTGCTTGGACCAAACTTCGGTGGGAGCTAAAATTCATGTCTCTTTGGCACCCCCTAATTGAGGTCAAAAAGTCCGTTCTCATGTGGCAGATCTTGCATAAAGGAATCTGGACCAATGCAAGGGCTAACAAAATCTGTGGTGTGCCGCCATGGTGCAAGCGTTGCCATCGGTGCATCGAAGATTTAGCTCACCTGTTCTTCGACTGCCCCAAGTCCCGTGTTATCTGGCATCACGTGTCCCGCGTTTTGAGACTCACGAGTCAAATCAACTGGCAACAGGTGATGTTGGGTGAGGTGATCGGATGCTCATCGAGGCTGTGGAATGCCATCAGAGGTGAGGCTCTCTGGAAGATTTGGCGAGAGCGCTGTGCCGTCAATTTTGGCCAAACTCCTAAGGAATGGTCGATCGAGAAATCCTTGTTTCTCCTTGGTAAAAGGATCTCCCGAGTCAAGAGATCGCCACCGTTTAGACATCACTGTATTTATCTTCTCGAAAACAACAAGTTGAAACCCAAATGGGTCCCACATGAGGGTGATGGTAATGTTATCCGCCTCATTTGTAATGCCCTGTAGCTTTCCATACTCCTCCCCTGCATTGTGGGATTTGGGGGGTCCCATGGGCACTAGTCCCATTCACTTGTAACTTTTTCTCTTTATTATAATTAAAGTCCGGGAGATTAGGCTAAGGCCGAACTTCCTTTATTTTTAAAAAAAAAAGCGCTTTGCTTCGCTATCATTCATGAGTCATCACATCAGGGAATGCTTGCACGTTGCTTCTACGGCTATTGTTCCCAAGTTCTAAGATGAAGCTTACTGACCACCTTGGTGAGTCAGAGAAAGTTTTCACTCAATCTCTTCTCCTTTGTGAGCTCCTAAATCATAAAGGAACCGCTTTAACTAGTGTCCATTCTGGATAGTTTCTAAGGCGATGCGATTCAGCAATGTAAGACAAGAAATGGACAGAAGAGTATTTATGTTAGCCTCGCTCGTATTTCCTTCGCTGTTCAGAAATCCTGCAAGTTTGCTAGATATGGATCCGAGATGCATAATCTGATGGCGAAGCCTCGCCCATATGTCCGGCGTAGTTAAAGAATGTTTGTAACCTGAAGAGGAGTAGTCGCTTGAGCTTTGAAGCTCGCTACTGTCGCAAATAGCACGAAAGGAATCAGAAATTTCTGATATTGAAGAGGATGGGAAGGTGCGCGTAGCTTGGCCTGGGGAGTGCCCACACCAGTATGTGCCAGGACGAGTGCTTTGAAATTAATCTCGTTATATGCAAGCAGCTGCTGAACAAAGGGCTTAGGCTTAGCTCTCGATTTGCGCTTCCTTGCCTTCGCGGAGCTGGCCTTGCCTGGTGCGGGCGGTTTCACAAAGGAATCCACTCGCTCACAGCTGTTCGGAGGCGCCATTGCTTACAGCACTGAGAAGAGTGGTGGGTGAATGAAAATACCGCCTGCTAAAGTTGTCTTGGAGTTGGATATACAAGAATATTGTGGTTGCAACTTGCGAACGACGTATGAGGAAGAGGAGCTGAGCAAGTCCAGACTAACGATCATGATCGGTTAGATAACCAATGTGCTGGCATGTTGTTGTGTACAAGTCTTAATTGAAATTGACCGCCGCCACGACTGCGGTTTTCAAAGCAAAGAGCGCCAATTCGCCGCCAAAAGATTCCCCCAATGTAGACAAACGCCAATGTTCGAGACATGGGTATTACGTTTTTTTTCATTTTTTTTATTAGGAAGTTCGGCCTTGGCCTATTCTTCCGGACTTTAATTAAAAATAAAGAAGAAAAGTTACAAGTGAATGGGATTAGTGCCCATGGGACCCCCCAAATCCCACATTGGAGGGGAAGAGTACAACAAGCTAGAGGGCATTACAAATGAGGCAGACAAATCTATCATCTCTCTCATGTGGGATCCATTTGGGTTTCAACTTGTTATTTTCAAGGAGATAAATACAATGATGTCTAAATGGTGGAGATCTCTTACCTCTGGATATTTTTTACTTAGAAGAAACAAGGATTTCTCAATCCACCATTCCTTTGGAGTTTGGCCGAAATTGACAGCACATCGCTCTCTCCAAGTCTTCCAAAGAGTCTCAGCCCTGATGGCATTCCACAGCCTTGATGATAGCCAACCGCCTCACGCAGCAGCGCCTGTTGCCAATTGATTTGGTTCGTGAGTCTGAATACCCACGTCACATGATGCCATATAACACGGGACTTGGGGCAATCGAAGAAAAGGTGAACTAAATCTTCGATGCATCAATGGCAATGCTTGCATCATGCAGGCACACACAAATTTTGTTAGCCCTTGCATTGGACCAGATACCCTTATGCAAGATTTACCACATGAGAACGGACTTTTTGATCTCAATTAGGGGGTACCAAATAGACATAAACTTTAGTTCCCATCGAAGTTTGGTCCAAGAAAGGCACCACATCTTGTTAAGGCTGTGATGAACATCTAAGTTTTCTTTGAAGTTGGGGATTTTGGATAGTTTCTTACCATTGCTCCATTTGAGGCCCTCCAGGCAAGGAAGATCGTGTCCATGGAAAAGGCGGGTAGTTGAGCGGTCCCATGCTAAACACCTACCTTGAAGAAGAGTCCATTCCTCGACGATAACTCTATGTCTCGTGTCTAAGTCTTCCAATCTGATCCACTGGCCGGTCTCTTGTTTCCAAAGTTGTTTCCACTGTTTGAACCCCTTGTTCCATAACCGCTTAGCAGTATGGAGGTTCCAAGACTCCACCCCTAATGCCGATGAGTGGCAGCTGGGATAAGACAAAATGACTCTATGGGTATTAGGTTATATGGCCTACGTGTAAGAGGTCTTAGAGATGATTAAAGGGAAAGGAAAATTAAACCACGTCTTTTATTCCTTCTGCAAAACCAGTCAAACTTGGAGAAGATTTGTTGGTCTAGAGCTCTCGTGGCATTTCCTAGACAATAATCAAATTCTTAAAACATTTTTTTATAGAGGAAATTTATTTCAAAGCAAAGAGCGGCAAATGATTCCCCCAATGTCCGATGTAGACAAATGGCAATTTTCGAGACATAGGTATTAGGTTATACAGCCTCGGTGCAAGAGTTCTTAGAGGTGCTTAAAGAAAAAGGAAAAATTAAGCTACGTCTCTTAATCCTGCCGCAAAACGAGTCAAATAAGGAGAAGATTTGTTGGTCTAGAGCTCTCCTCCCATTTCCTAAACAATAATCTAATTCTTAAAAACTTTTTTCTATGGAAGAAATTTGGCAAAAGCCTAGTCTCGCTTTGCTTGAGGAAATTTGGCAAGTCTAATCCCTCTCTCTTTTTTTTTTTTTATAAAGGAAATTTGGTAGAAGCCTAATCTCTCTTTGCTTGAATTGATTGAAAGAACAATTGTATAAGTGAACAGGCATAGTACTCATGGGATGCCTTATATCCCACAAAGCAGGGGTTAGATTGCTCAAAGGCAACACATGAAAAGGACTACCCAAAGCCAATTGGTTTAACTGGTTTAAATTTGCATGGAGACAATACAGTAGCCTAAGGCCCACAACTATCATGCCATATGGAGGGGTTGAACCCTCACCCCTATCTCAAGAGGCCAAAGGCACAACCAACCAACCTAACGTGCATCCACACCAATTCTTAAAGCTTGAAATAAACAAAACACCACTTGATTAAATGCCCTAATCAAGTAAGTGATAAGTAACACCTATGTAGGAGTGGTGGTGCAGCTATTGGCTTAAAACTAACTTGGCACTCCCTCTTGATGGATGCTATGACAAATCGAAACCATCAATGAATTGCCACATCTTTTAAGGACCCTCTTCACGTCACCGTTGCCTCCATATATGCTTCTAGTTCTGATACCGAAAGACAGACTACTTGGCGGTCTTTAGACACTCTAGCTTTTGAGATCACCCTCTGTACGCACTTTAATATGGTGGATGTTATGTTTGATAGATGGGGCCAAAAGGGGCATGTTATTGGCAGAATCAAGAAAGATGCTTGCAACCATGTTCAATTACACCATGATGAATTGGAAGTCAAAGAAGGGCAAGATTTCTCTTTGTCAAACCTCTAGTTAGGCAAAGATTTGTGAAAAGCTAGACTTGATAGATGCTATATCTCATAGAATATCATTGACAAGGAGGCTTCCCCCATCCTATTCACAATGTGTTGACTTAGTTTTATCTCATCACTATGGAATGATTCTCACCTTCAAACCACATCTTAGACAAAGAAAGCCCCCTTGTTTTCATGATGATTCCTCAATCTTTTCCCTTCCTTCTATTTAGTAGGTGATCTCAATGACTAGGAGTGAGGCCATTAGCAACTACACCTCTCCGGATAAGTTCTGGAAGTTACTTGTCAAGTAGTTCCAAGTTCTCCTTTACAAGGCCCAAAAAGAGATTCTTAACTTTCAATATGGGAGAAGGGAAAACCTTTATTGCTGGCTTTGCATCTAAAGATGGAAGTAAATAATATTGATTCTTACTTCCAACTCAGACTCCCAAAAAGCAGAAGCAAACTAAGATACCAAGAGGAAATTCAAAGAAAGAACCTATTGATTCACTTTAAAGATTGGTGGGGGAGGGGTAGATAAACCAAGAAACGAAAAACATATACTTCTTCATGCAAGTCACGATTTAGAAATGTTTTTTTAATGTTTAACTGATGTACATTCTAACCATGATGAGATTCAAGTGCACAGATGCTACGAATAGTAGTCATTTGACGTAGGTGCAAAGGTTTCATCAAAATCACTGGCTCTTTCCTGTAGATAACCCTTTGCAACAAGCCTAGTCTTATACCTCTCAACTGTTCCATAAGGTTTACGCTTTAGCTTGTATACCCACTTAGTTCCAATGGCCTTCTTACCAAGAGGCAAGTCACATAAAGACCAGGTACCAATTTTCATGATAGCATCATATTTAGATTGCATTGCAGCCGTCCAATGTTCAAACTTTTGTGCTTCATCAAACAAAATAGGTTCAATCTCATCATAGAGAGTAGAGGTAGCCACAGCATAGCAATCTGATGCAAAAGAGGCACTATGTACGGTATGATAGAGGTGCATCTAATTTTCTATCACGCAAAGTTTGCACCAGCCATTTTGGCATAGTTTTTGCCTCCTCAGTATCAACTCTCTCATCAAAAGTGCATCATGTAAATTTGCATCACAAATAGAATGATTTGCATCATCACATGAAACTTGTAAAGGCTGAGAAGTTGCCTCATTAGGACTAGCACTAGACAACCAACCTATAAAAAGAGGCGACAAAGTATCATACATGTCTTTGGAGCTAACAGATGTCTCCTTCGTACATGAAAGTAAAGGCTGAATAGCATCTTCCACAAAAACAACATCTCAACTAACCAAAATGTGTTTAATCTCAGGATGATACAAACAATAGCCTTTGCTTTGAGAACTCTAACCAACAAAAATACATTTTACTACTTTATCATCGAATTTCCAGCGATGTTGTTCAAGCCCTAATGCATATGCCAAACAACCAAAAACACATAGATGAGCAATAGATGGCTTCCGACCATGCCAAGCCTCATATGGAGTGATAGGCTGTAGTGCTTTAGTGGGAAACCTGTTAAGTACATTTGTTGCACACATGACAACCTCAAGCAAGAAACTATGTGGTAAAGCCTAACTGTTGACCATACACCTCGCCATCTCCATGAGTGACCTATTCTTCCATTCAACAACTCCATTCTATTGAGGTTTATATGACACTTTACAATGATTTTTTATCCCACTTTCAGCCATAAATGTATTAAAGTGAGAAGACATATATTCCTCCTCTCGATCAGAGCCCATACTACATGTTGACAGATTTTCAGCCAAAAACATAAATTGTATGAAGCACATAAACACTTCAGACTTTGCTTTGAGTGGAAATATTCATGCATGCCTGAAAAAAGCATCAATGAAAGTCATGAAGTAAAGATAGTTTCCAAAAGAAGCTGTCTGCATAGGACCACATACATCACTACGCACAAGTTGCAATTTCTGAGTAGCTCAAATTGAACCATCTTTTGGCAAGGATTAACACTGCATTTTGCCCAAAATGGAGCCTTCAAAAACATGTTTTCTAGGTGCCTCAAGTTTGGGCAAAGAGGACCATCTTAGATTTCTGTAGGCGTAACAAACTAGTAAAATTAAGATGACCAAAGCGAGCATGCCAAAGCTTTGCATCTGACATAGCTTGAGAATTGTTAGACGGCCGCCGAACAAAGGACAATTGTACTTAGACAGAGGTTTTTAATGTAGAAACAATTGTACTTAGACAGAGGTTTTAATGTAGAAAGAACCCTTCTGACAGTACGCGATAAAGAAAGATTCGCGTAAAACCTGGTAACAAAACTCTATTTAAAGCCATGAAAAGGGACGAGAAAAGAAAAGAGGGAGGAGGAGAGAGTCCCCGTGTTTTTTGGAAGTTGCGAATACATTGTGAGAGTTCCCGGTTTGGGGTTATTTTACTTCGTTTACTGTGTGCAGCGCGTAGAGTGTTTTGGTTCTGTTCTGTCTGTGCCCTTTGTCTGTGTAATCATTCGACTGTGTATGTGTGATACATTGTGTGTTACGAGTTGGTACAGCGATTGTGAGAGTTTGTTCGGTAACGAGCTAAAGAGCCTCCGGTGTTTTGGGAATTGTACGTATAAGTGTTGTATGTGTCGAACAAGAATAACTCTGTTCTGTCTTGTCTGCTCCTTTTCCTCTCCTGTGTATGTGCTTGTGTGCGTATGTGCGTTATATGTAGCGTTACGAATTGACACGGTGTTGCAGAGATTTCACCCGGTAATGATTAAAGTAATCCCTAAGTGCTAGTCGACAGGAATGTGTTTGCCTGATCGTTCGTCTGTGGAGCGCGGACGTATAGAGAACGAACATGGTTCGATTGTGAGTTATGAATCTCTGTGAATGACGGAGCAGGTAGTATATCTATGTTCAGACAGTACCAGTAATGTCAAGAATACAAGTAGAATGATGATAACGTGCGCAACAAACTATAGTCAGTAGGTCTTGCAAATCGAATGTGATACTCGGCAGAGTCGTAAATTGTGCAGAAGGATTTTGTGGCGTATTCGTGTTAAGTTACCAGCAGCGTGCCTTGTATATTGACTCTCAATCCGGATTACTGCTCAACTGTCGTAGCAGATAGATCTTGGAGAACGGGACTCTAAGACGTTGATAGCCTTGGTTGATCAGAAAAGAAACCACTGAGCTAAGACGCGCTGACCGAGTAACCAGCGAGTGAGAAGTTGGGAAAATAGTATAGGGCCTCTGTCTAACAGACCCCTACCACTCCCAAGAACCCACGTGGCTAGAGTCAATCTATTTTTACGGTAAGAGTAAATACAGAAAAGGAGAGACTCGGAAATATCTGGCACGCAGGTGTGGAGCCAGATTCTGGAGTCTCCGAAGGGTTGTTGCGTTGAAGTAGTACTTAACGACCGCGGTAGGTACGTAACAGTTACGATAATCATAAACGACGAGTTAACCTTTAACAGAATCATGTACTACACATGTTGAATCATTCACAGATTTTTCATATTCTATGAGCTTATACAACCCATGACATAAAATGCTAGAAGCAATAATCATGTCCCCATGTGACAGATCATGAACTTTACATCTATCATCAACAAATTTCACAACCAAGCCAATCTTGGCTAATGCAGAAACTGATAACAGAGTTTTCTTGATCAGTGGCACAAATAATGCATCCAACAAAGTGAAAGAAATACCATCAGCAATAGTCAAAATGATCTTATACCATGTTGGAATGAGGTTAACCAAATGATGAAGACTCCAAAACAAACCATGACAGAGTTTATTATAAAGGTCAAGGGGGTTTTTGATCAATTGGCATCCATGGGAGATTTTATTGAAGAAGAGGCCATCATGAGGAAAATTCTCAATGGGATTAGATGTGATAAGCAATGGCAATCTTTCATCACAACCTATGACCTCATCATGGATGTGAAAACTCCAAACATCAACATCTTTCTTGGAAAACTCTTCAATGAGGAGGGAAACAATAACATAAAGGAAGGTAACTCCTATCATGGTAATTCAACCAGTTCTCTATATGCAAATAAGAAGGACAAGAAGCCCAAAGGCAAGAAGAGGGGAGAGCATGAAGACGAGGCTTCCCAAGCCAACTTTGCAAGTAAGATTAAGTGGAAAGGAAATAAGAAAGGAGCAAAGCATGACAAAACCAAAGGCCACGATGTTCAACCCTGTGCCTTCTATGATAAGACCAACCACACGACTCAAAATTGTTGGTCAAATGGGAAGACCTAAAAAGGAAGTGGAAGAGGTGGATATGGTAGCAATAGAGGTAGAGGTGGATACAAATTCAACAATAACAATAGAGTCCATAACACAAGGGAATACAACAATTATTTTCAATATGAACATGAAGACTCATTGCTTTTGATGAATCTAAGCCATAAGGAGGGTAAAGAAGATGTTCATCTATTCTACGTAGATTCAGGATGTTCAAATAATGTTGCAAGCAACATGGCTCTCTTGTTTGACTTGGAAAGTCCAAAGCAAAGACATGAAGTACAAACAAGGGATGAAACAAAGCATAATGTGGAGAAGATTATTAATGTCAAAGCTTTCAATGGTATGAGAAACATTTTAAGCAAGGTGCTCTATGTTCCCACTATTACAAAAAACCTAATAAGTGTAGGCCAAATAGTTGAGAAAGGCTTGCAAGTTAGGTTCACACAACATGGAGAATTTGTGGAAGATCCATGTAAAGATGAGAATCATGATAGTCTCTTTAATTTTGAAGTAGGGGAAACCAAAAACATAGCTCTATTCAACTTTGGGTCTCATACCTTAAGTGAACTTAAAGTGTGGCATAAGAGGCTAGCTCATGTGAATGAAAGAGCCTTGAAGGATATATGTAGGGATTCAAAAGTTCTAGTAATGCCAATTATATCAAAGAAACACATGATGAATAGATGTGATGCATGTCAAATTGGGAAGGCACAAAGACAACCATTCAACCACAAGGTCTAGATCCACAACAACTTATTGGACTTAGTACATGTAGATGTATGGGGGCCAAGTCAAGAACCTTCATTGGCATGATCAAGGTATTATGTCTTAGTTATTGATGACCATCATAGATTGGCTATTATATACTTTATCAAGAGTAAGAATGAAGTGTTTGATTTCTTTAAAAAGTATATAGCACATGTGGAGAACCATATAGGTAGATCACTCAAGAAGCTCAGATCTAATGGAGGGGGAGAATACTTCCCCAAAGACTTTGATGCATTCTTGCAACATAAAAGGTGTCAAAAGGGAAGTGACTACTAGGTGCTCTCCTCAATTCAATGGAATTGTAGAGAGAAGAAACCAAACATTGGTTGGATCAGCCAGAATAATGCTTGAAGAAAAGAGGTTGCCACATAATCTATGGGTAGAGGCTATTTCAATTGTTGTGTACCTTGTCAGTAGAACACCATCCAAATAACTCCAAGGTATGAATCCTTATGAAGCATGGTATGGAAGAAAATCTATTCTTGGCCATTGCAAGGTGCTTAGTTGTTTAGCTTATGTTCATGTGCCATCACAAATAAGGGGTAAGCTAGATGAAAGGGAAACTAAGGAAATGTTTATTAGGTATAACTCAACTCAGATGCATTAGAGGTTCTACAATCCTTCAACCTAGAAATTCACTACAAGTAGAGATTTTGTGTTTGAAGAACACAAGTCGTGGTATGATGAAGATAAACAAAAGGTAACTCTACCATATGATTTTGATTTTGATTTCCATCAACTAGGAAGCAAACATGATAATTAGGTCAAAGATCCAAGACGTGATAGAGATGATAACCAAGATGAAAGGAAAAATGATTACAAGCTATGGAATTCAAGAGGCAAAGCAAAAATGCAAAAGTGTGGAGAATGCTCCAAGCAAACACCTAGAAGGTCAAGAAGGGAGAAAAGACAACCAAAAAGGTATGGATATGATTCCTCATTTATTATAAAGCATTCAATCTACTTGGCAAATGACTTAATTCTAGAAGAACCCTCAACCATTGAAGAGGCAAATGGAAATTCCAATTGGGAAAAGGCTATGAAAGAAGAAATAGACGCATTGAAGGAGATTGACACTTGGGATTTGATTCCAATGTCATCCAATCATAAGGTAATTGGTTGCAAATGGGTATATAGAATTAAATGGAACTTAGATGGATCAATTAGAAGGTAGAAGGCAACATTATTTGCTTAAGGATGCTCCCAATCTCATGGTATACACTATGAGGAAACATTCTCACCAATTGCAAAGATGACTATAACCAGAACATTGATAAGTGTAGCTATTGTAAGAAATTGGAGACTCCTCCAACTTGATGTGAATAATGCATTTATAAATGTTTGGATAAGTGAAGAGGTATACATGTCACAACTACCAGGTTTTGAAAACTATAATCATTCATCTTATGTTTGTAGACTTAAGAAATCATTGTATGGGTTGAAACAAGCTCCTAAAGCTTGGAATGATAGGTTTGTTACATACCTTCAAGATCAAGGGTTCATACATAGCAACTTAGATCCTTCTTTATCAATCAAAAGGGATCACAATGAGGTTATCTATCTCTGTGTATATGTGGATGAAATTATTGTGACAGCTGATGACTTGAATGGTATTCAAAGGATCAAAAGACACATGCAAGAGGAGTTCAAAATCAGCCACTTAGGTGGGCTCACATATTTCCTAGGTATGCAAGTGATTTATATAGATGAAGGGATGTATCTAACTTAGAGAAGATACATTTAAGAAATACTTCACAAATTCAAAATGGAAAACAACAAGATTGCAGGTACACCTTTGAAATTGAACAATAAACTAAGTGTTTATGAAGCTGAGCATATTGATGATCCTAAAAAGTATCAAAGTCTAGTTGGTAGCTTGATATATGCTACTCACACAAGACAAGATATATCATATAGTGTGGGAGTGCTTAGTCACTTCATGCACTCAGATAGAAGGTGACATATGGATGCTTCAAAGAGAGTGCACAAGTACCTCAAAGGGAACCTTAATGAAGGTATCTTCTATCCTTACTCTTCATATTTGGGTATCAAAATATATTCGGATGCAAATTGGCCAGGAAAAAAGAATGATATAAGACGTACTTCTCGATATTTAGCATTCACGTATTCAAAATTAGTTTCTTGAAGTTGCATTAAGCAATTAATAGTTGCTTTATCTTCAATTGAAGCAGGATATAGAGTTCTAACTACTGCAACTCAAGAAGTAATATGGCTGAAGGAGTTGTACTGAGATTTGGGACTTGTAAGTTCCAAACCTCACTTACTTGGAGATAATGTAAATTCCATGCGTTTGGCTGCAAATCAAATTTTCCATGCAAGGACAACACACATGGAGGTTCATTACCACTTTGTAAGAGAGAAGCTTATGGACAAGGAAATTGACATTTCATTTGTTCATACTAAGAAGAAAATAGGAGGCATGATGAAAAACACACTTGATGTGATAAATCTTTGTAGATTCAAATCTATGGCAGATATTCAACCTATATGATAGAATGAGACTCGAGCATACTTTAGTTATTGGAGCACCAAAATTTTATTATGCTTGAGATTAAGTTTTATCCAATCCCCAAGACAGCACATGGATGTTGAAAAGAGTTCATTTCTTGAGCACTCATGTGCATTCACATATCGTATTAAAAGTTTGATCAGGTGTTCACTTTTTTATGTAATGTATAGAGCATTTATCTTGTAAAAGGAAAGAATAAAAGACGTAAAAGCTACAATTTGGGAGTGTTTGAGATTGATTCTCAATCAATCAATCAAAAGGTAGTTGTAACTCCTATTTTCTCTTTTCCTAAATTGTAGGAAAATATTCCAATCAATTTAAATTACCAAAGTTGCCTAATTTCAAATCCAAATTCATGAAGAAATGGTGTGGCCTCAAGAGTCTGTGTGAAAATTCCAAATCATTTGTACATTTAGAGAGTGTTGATTTGAGGAGGTACGTTTACTCTTTGATCATTGCTTGGTGCCATTTGAATTTTCTGCTCCTTCTTCTTCATACTTAGTCAACTTGATCAGGTTTCTGTTCTCTCTATAGATCTCGAAATCAAGTGTTTAAGCATTCATTGGAAATTTGGCATGGTCTAGTGTGTGTACAAAAAACTTCAAGGCATTTGGTACATTAGATTTAGAAACATCTTATTGTTATAGTCTCTGGGTCATCTTTTGCACATCCCTAAAAAATCAGGATGACATACAATCACTGTTAAGGTTATTGCTCCTTCATTGGTTGTTATTAACTAGGGATTTTATGCATTATAGAAAGCTAACCCTATCTATGATACTCCATTAAGAGTAATTTTTACAATTGGAAATGTGCTCACTGCTTTGAGTGTTTGAAGTCATAACTTCCAACGATTTTTAGAAGGTTTTTGTGAGCTCGTCAAAGTACAAGCCATCTATTTTGCATCAACTTGTTCCTGTTGATGTTCCAAAGTACATATTTTGTTACAGTGCACTACTCGCAAGCGTACAATGTCTAGTTTACATGTTCAAAGAGCTAAGGCTACTCCTATGATGTTTTGAATATATAGTGCACTAACCACAAGCCTACAAGGTCTAGTTTACATCTTCAAAGAGCTAAGGCCTCTCCTATGATGGTTTGTTGGACCATCTTCACCACTTGAGAACCTACTTCCAATCTTCTCCAAACTTCTCCCACTTCTTTCACCCTTAACTACCATAGAAGGTGGTCCACACCCAATTGTATCATAATATTTCCTTCCCCTTAAGTTCAGTTTTGTCCTCAAAATAGTCATGGAGGGCATAGGTGAGAAAGACAAAGAATATATTTGTTGTTCCCATTGAACCCCATGTACCTAGTGTAGATGGTCATCTCTTTTCCCATATCTTCCTCATAATAAGACTCTTGTAAAGTATTCCATGTTGAGCTATCAAGCTCAACATGTGATGATCCAAGATCAAATGTATCACTTTTTCATTTCTTTGACATTTATAGTGGTCACACCAGTATATGCTAGGGATACTTCATTGAGCTTTGCTAGATTTGTCTACATAGAGTGATGGCACATTTGTTTCTTACCAAATTGCTCTTTTGTGGACATTAGGATTTTCCTTATGTATTTTTCTTTGTTGCACTAGTATTATTCTTGTATTAGATCATCCTTGTACATTATCTCTATGTAATAGAAGAAGAAGAAGAATGTCATTCTTTCTTGCTTCAATTTGTGTGTGCTCCTCTTTGTGTGTGAGGGTGTGTGAGTGAGATCTCTTCCTTATCTCCTTTCTTGTGACATGGTATCAGAGCTAGTGTGGTTGTAGATAGCCTATGGAGAAGGCTGACAATGAAGAGTACATGAGAAGGCATGAAGAAAGTGCAATTCGCAAATGGCCTCAGATCGCTATGAAAATTGGTGTGAAGGTAGAAGGCATCAAAATAGTTTCAAAAGTTATCCCTTTAAAGTCACTTGTTTATCTCATATTTCTGTTTCAGAGCCATCTTGACCTCCATTTCAAGCCTATAAGGTGCAGCCCACAGAAAAACTATTGGAGTTAAACGTTTGCGGAAGCACGTGAACAACACAAGGAAGAAGAAGAAGCTTGGAGCACAACACAACATACTGAATGTATTACTAGAGAATGTACAAAGATAAGTAGCCCATTAGGGAAATAGGCATATATACAAGCTGGGGAAAAAGAACCTCCTAAAGAGGGAAAAAAGTGTCGCGGCGGTCCTAGTGTGTTCACACACATCAGTACCTAAATATATCAACAAATCCAACCTGGGAGTGATGCGATGAACAAGGAGCTGGCACTCATGTATAAGGAAGTGCCAAGCTATGTGGAAATCCTCCACAAAAGGAAGTAAGCCCAAAGCTTTGCGGAAAGCTTCAAACTTCTCCCTAGGCAGAGCCTTCGTGAAAAGCTCTGCAATGTTCTCCTACATGGACACATATGCCAAGCTGATCTCCCCAGAAGAGAATCTCTCCCTGACATAGTGATAATGCACCTCAATGTGCTTAGTGCTAGCATGGAACACAGGGTTCCTCACAACTGCCAATGCGCTCTGACTGTCAGTGAAGATGGTGGTGGTGGAAGAAGTCTGACCAACACCCAAATCAGCCATAAGGCATCTGAGCCACACACACTCAACAGTCGCTGTGAAAGCTGCCCTATACTCAGCCTAGGGAGGTTTTCCTTAGGGAAGTATACCCTGTAACATCATTGTGTGAGTTACTACTTGAGACGATAAACCAAGGAACGGTCAGAGTGTTACAAGGATGTTGAAAAGGCCAATTCGACCAAGATTGAAAAAAAAATTGCACTAGTACACAAAAGATAAAATTGTTAACAGTACAAAAGGTCTAATCACTCGAAAGATGAACTAGGACATCTCAACACAGATGAAGTAATACAAATGCAGAGAAAGTATACAAGTGTGGTATACATTGCTATGAACTCCAGCTTACAAGTGACTATCCCTGTATATCCAATCTCAATGTCATGTCGACTGCCCCCAACACTAAATCTCTCACTCTGTATATTCTCTAACAGAGAAGCCTCTTCTACAGTGGGCAAAATCACATCAGAGAGCAGCAAATAATCAAGAAGAAGCCTGATTAGAACACTCTCAAAATACCACAGCAACACAAGTAGACCCAACTTGACAAAAGCTAGAATCACAGAGAGACGACAATGAGTGTATCTCTCAGCTTCTTAAATCTCTGTATATCCTTTCGAATGGACCCTTCACTAACATATATCTCTGACCATCTGAACGTACATGTATATGTGTTCCAAACGAGTGCAACTGCTTCTTATATAGATCTCGAGGCCCAAAGAGTGACTTCCGTTGGATTCCATCATTTAAGGCACCATCGCTGTTCACTGCACACGTGCGGCCAAGAGAGTGGCTTCCACCGGATCCCATCATTTACTGCACCATCGCTGCACGCTGCACACGCGCCGAACTAGTCTGACGAAAGTGGAGGGAGAGTTGGCTAATTTTGAGTAGGTGGTCTAAGTCTGGTATTGACCGCCAACTACCTCAAAAGCGCTTGATACTTCGGAATATGGCCTTGAATGCGAGACTCATTCATGAATCAACACTTAATCACAAATCTGCTAGCCGACTTGATTTTGGCGTCGAGGACGAATTTTGAAGGACAAATTTTGAGGGACAAATTTTGAAGGACAAATTTTAAAGGAAAAATTTTGAGGGACAAATTTTGAGGGACAAATTTTGAAGGACAAATTTTGAGGGACAAATTTTGACTAAGGGACAAATTTTGGATGACAAATTTTGATTGAGGGACAAATTTTGATTGAAGGACAATTTTGAAGGACAAATTTTGACTGAGGGACAAATTTTGAGGGACAAATTTTGAAGGACAAATTTTGACGGACAAATTTTGAAGGAAAAATTTTGAGGGACAAATTTTGACTGAGGGATGAATTTTGAAGGAAAAATTTTGGAGGACAAATTTTAGAGGCCAAATTTTGAAGGACAAATTTTGAAGGACAAATTTTGACTGAGGGACAAATTTTGACTGAGGGACAAATTTTGAAGGACAAATTTTGAAGGAGAAATTTTGGAGGACAAATTTTGGAGGACAAATTTTTGAAGGACAAATTTTGAAGGACAAGTTTGAAGGCTGAATTTTGGAGGGCTGAATTTTGAAGGATAAATTTGGAGGGCTGAATTTTGAAGGCTGAATTTTGGAGGGCTGAATTTTGAAGACTAAATTTGGAGGGTTGAATTTTGAAGGCTGAATTTGGAGGGTTGAATTTTGAAGGCTGAATTTTAGAGGGCTGAATTTTGAAGGCTGAATTTTGGAGGTTGAATTTAGAGGGCTAAATTTTGAAAGGCTGAATTTGGAGGGCTAAATTTTGAAGGCTGAATTTTGGAGGGCTGAATTTTGGAGGGCTGAATTTTGAAGGTTGAATTTTGAAAGGCTAAATTTGGAGGGCTGAATTTTGAAGGCTAAATTTGGAGGGCTGAATTTTGAAGGCTGAATTTTGGAGGGCTGAATTTGGAGGGATGAAAAATGATGCCCGGAATGAATTTTGAGGGACAAATTTTGAGGGCTGAAATTTGAGGGATGAACTTTTCCGACCCGATAAAGATGAAATGAGGGCAAATCTCGAGCAGTGTACTCTCAAGGACAAAAAGAAGTTTTTTTTTTTGGGCTTCCATACAAACAAGATGAAATCTTGCCCGATTACAGCCCCCCACATCAAGATGTTACACCGTCTCAATGCAATTCTTCAATATTAGCTAAATTTCTAAGAACAACATTAGAACTGTCTATGGGCAAAACAAGCTGAAACGAGAACTAGGGTATATACAATGATTGATTTTTTCCTTGAAATATTTCAAGTTAGATAAGCCTTCACCCTGGAGATGTTGACCAGAGGCAATTTCTCACCCTATAGGTCCTCTACTTGTACTGCTCATTGTTGAAATATCCTCAGCACTTTGTAGGGTCCTGACCATTTTGGTGCCAATTTAGTAGGTACAGATGGAATCTGATATACCAACACTAGAGCTCCCTCTTCCACCTTATTGGTCCTTAAGTGTTTGTCATGAATGTGTTTCCTTTCTTCTTGCTTTTCCTGTAGTCTCTTCATAGCTGTTTCCCTATATTCCTCCAGTGCTACCAATCTTCTAATGTGAGGCTCAACATCAATTCTTTTTGCTTCAATTTCTTTTTTGATGATGAATTCGAAAGGGCCTAATGCCTCTTTCCCATAGACTAGAAGAAATGGGCTCTCTCCCATGGTGCCCCTTCTGGTTTTTTGGAAAGCCCATATTGCACCAATGAGGGCTTGTGGCCATGAACTGTGATGATCAAAGGCTAATTTGTGTAGTAATCCAAACAAAATTTTGTTAGAACTTTTTGCCTGCCCATTTGCTCTCGGGTAGTATGCACAGGATTTCTTATGGAAGATCTTGTACCTGTCAAAGGTTATTTGCAACAACTGGTTTACAAAGTGCGTGCCTCTATCACTGGTGACTTCAAGTGGGCAGCCAAATCTTGAGAATATTCTTTTATACGTAAACTTGACTACTATAGTGGAAGTACAATCAGCAGTAGCCTTAGCTTCTACCCACTTAGTAGAATAACATGTGGCCATCAAGATATACTTCTTACCACCAGGTTGACCAGTTGGGCTGATTGGTCCAATGAAATCAAGACCCCAGCATTCGAAAGGTAGCCATCCCTTGGAGATTACTAATGGTTGATAATTCAGTCTACTAGGCTTGGGAGCATATCTCTGGCAGATATCACATCCTTTGGCAAACTTGATAGCATCTTTGTAGACATGAGGCCACCATAATCCCCTGTGGATAATTTTGTGAGCCAACTCCTCTCCTTTGAGATGCCCTTCACTGTGTGTTGCTTCAAGCAGAGAATTCACCTCCTCTGGATAAAGACATTTTCTCAAGATACCATCATGACAATATTTATACAAATGGCTATTTATAAGCGAATATGCTTTGGCTTTAAAGAGTAATCTCCTCTTCTCTAATGGTTTTATGCTCTCAGGGAATTTTCCAAAGTGAGAAAATGCACAATTTCATCATACCATTGAGTTTGAGTCTCTATCGCGAAGAGACTACTATCTACAAGTTCATCATTAATACCTGTTGTCTTTTTTCTCATAGCCGTCCTTGACACCTGATCTGCCATGTAGTGTTCTTTTCCTGGCCTAATATGAATCTCAAAATCATACTCTTGAAACAATAGTAGCCAGCGCCAAATCCTCCCAGCTACTCTAGGCTTATTACTTAAGTATTTGAGGGGCTAATGGTCAGATATGACAATGAAATGCACACCTAGAAGGTAGTGCCTAAACTTTTGGAGTGCGAAAACAATAGCCAAACCTTCCCTTTCCGTAGTGCTGTAATTTCTTTCTACTCTGGTAAGTAGTCTACTAGCATAAGCTATAGGTTGATCCACCTTGGGCACTTTGGGCATGGAGGGTTGAGCCAAAATTGCTCCTACTGCATGAAGACTAGCATCTGTATGCACATGAAACTCTAATGACCAGTTAGGAACAGTTAAGACTGGAGCAGTACATAGCCTCAATTTTAGTTCAAAAAATGCCTTTTCAGCCTCAAGACTCCATGAGAAAGGAATCTTCTTACTCGTAAGCCTTGACAGAGGCTTAGCTATTTCTGAATACATCCGTATAATTCTCCTATGGTAGCCTGCATGGCCTAAAAAGCTTTGTACTTCCTTAGGAGTCCGTGGAATGGGCATGGAAAGGATAGCAGTGACCTTTGCTGGATCTATAGTTATCCCATTTGTAGACACGATATGACCAAGGAGAGTGCCTTTAGTGACCAAAAAATGATATTTAGCAAGATTCAACTTCAAACCTGTTTTGAGACATTGCTCAAAGATTTCCTTCAGATTTTCTAAGTGATCATGAAAGTCTTGGACTACTGCTCTTCTATCTATGCCTGAGAACACTGAAAAGTCATCCATAAAAATGCGCAAAAAAGTTGTCAACCATTTCCCTAGTATCAAATACATTGTTCTATTAAATGAAGTAGGTGCATTTCGCATCCCAAAAGCCATGCCTGTATACACATAAGTGCCCCATGGAGTGACAAAAGCAGTTTTGTCTCTATCATCAGGATGAATTAATATTTGGTTGTAGCCACTCAAACCATCAAGAAAACTGTACAAAGTGTGACCGGCTACTTCTTCTAATACCTGTTCTGTGAAAGGTTGAGGGAAGCCATCTTGAACAATTACCTTATTTAAAGCATGAAAATCAACGCATATTCTTATTTTTTTGCTATTTTTCTTGGGTACAATAACCATAGATGAAAGCCACCTTGAATGTTCTGCTGGAACAATAATATATGCTTCCTCAAGTTTTGTGATTTCGAGTTTTACTGCCTCTGCATATTTTGGATTGAGTCGATATGGCCTACTTCTTGCAGGTGCAACTCCCTCTACTAGGGGTATTCGATGTAATCCAAGCTCCTCTGGAATCCCTGTTAAATCCTTGTAGGACCATGCAAAGACATTTTTATAGGAGAAAAGGAGAGAAGTTACCCTCTGTTGTAAAAAAAGGATAGTGCCACAACCAGGAGGCTAAGTGGACTATTTGAGGATTTCCTTCATCTCCCAGGTTCACTTCTTGAACTAGGACTCGTCTCTCTTGAAAAAGCATCTGCACTGTGAGCAAGGGTGGAATTCACCTTATATTCCACAATATGTTGCTTGATCCATCCTTGAGGGATTCCTAAAAACGGAAGGTCTTCTCTGCTCTCTGGCTCAAATTAGGCCCTTGAGACTCAAAATTAGCCTCCTCCAAGGCTTCTTCAATTTTGTCAATTATAGGTTTTTCTAACCTTTTGTAGAACTCTGTAGTGGTGCATCCTCACAAAATTGGCCCATTTTGATCCACTGGACCAATTTGCTCCAATGGCCCAATTCGACTATTTGGGCCCCCTGAAGAGACTAACTCACTTCTTGCTACTTTTTGCTCGCTTCCTGCTAATTTTTTACCACCAAGACCATTTTTTGAAAAATGCCCAAATTTGATCTCCAAAGGTTCTTTAATTTGGTCGGATGGCCCAATTTGACTATTTGCCCCCCTCGAAGATACTAACTCACTTTTTGCTACTTTTTGACCACCACGACCATTTTGTGAAAAATGCCCAACTTTGATCTCCAAAGGCTTTTTAATTTGGTCCGATGGCCCAATTTGACTATTTGGGCCTCCCGAAGATACTAACTCACTTTCTCCTACTTTTTGACCACCAAGACTATTTTGTGAAAAATGGCCAAATTTGATCTCCAAAGGTTCTTTCTTGACCTCAGTCTCTGTTTTCCTGCAAGGACTCACTTTTTCTCCTTTGTGAGTGATTGAGCCTAAATTTTCATTTTTCAACTCTGTTTCCCTTCCCTGGGCTTCTTTTGCAAGTTCTTCATTTATTTCAGTAATCTCAACAATGCAACAGTGTGCATCACCCATCATCCAATTTAACAAATTCTCTTCTTCTTGGGGTATAGAAGGCATTACCTGAGTATCTACATATCGAGTTGTCTTGGTGGAGTCACATCCTTCTTCTAAGTGTACCTCTAAGTGGTTATTAGTCTTCGAGGAGATCCACATCTGGTTTCTTCCCCAATCTTGTAGTGCTTTTGCTTGCCTTAACCAAGGCCTTCCCAAAAGCAGAGGATAAGAGCTTTCCTGTGGCAGGGCAATCACAACAAAATCTAGGAGGAATTGACAACCTTGTACTGACATGTGTACCTTCTCAATGATGCCAAGGGGCATAACACGATGCTAATCTGCTAATGTGACAGTGAAGGGTGTCGCCTTGGTTAGGTTCAGTTTGAGTTTCTTCATTGTAAAATCAAGCATCAGATTGATGCCAGAGCCTCCATCTATAATGACACCAGTCAGACCTTCATCGTTTATGAACACAGATAGCCTTGAGCTTTGGTAGTCTACCAATGGTGCGGGCGGAAAGTCAACCATGAAACCATCTACACTCGGTGGTGGGCTTAAGTAGGCCGAGTGTATAACTTTCAATAAATCACTTCTTACTTTCGAATCCATTTTTATGAGTTGGTACAAACTAACCTTGTGATGAATACCTTTCAAGATTTCCTCAATCTTAACCTCTTGTGTGTCTTCCTGAGAGCTTGCAGGTTGGTCCTTAAGGGAAGTAGTCACCATATCATAAGCTCCTTCAATGTCTGCTTGGCCCTTCCAACCAGCCTTCTTTTCCTCACCTCTATGTTTGAGTCCCTATTGTTCCTCTCTATAGGTTGCCACTTGCCTGGCTCTAGTCATCATGGGCACTGAAGAAGATGAAACAGCATAAGACTGAGTGGTCATACCTTGTACTTGTGGGGAGACTACAATCATGTGAATTGGAGCAGGGCGGCTTCTTGGGCAATCTCTAGTATAGTGATCCTTGGCATCTGGACAATGCTGACAGGGAGGTGCACCTTCTGGTAGAGAACACCTCTTCTGCATATGGCCATACTCACCACAACGATAACACATCAGTGGCCTATTATATCTAGGCCGAGTTAGATGGGTCTCTTCCCTATTAGGTGCATTTGAAGTACTAGCATAATACGAATCAAGAACAGGAGGGTTACCATGCTGTTGTACTCCCTTGAGGTAGTAGCAGTCTCTTGCTTCATGACCATCCTTGCCACAGAATTGACAACTCACCTTGTTAGGACAATTAACATTTGAATGTCCATTTTTGCTACATATTGTACACCAAACCTGCCTTCATATGTCCTGTGTAGTGCGCAAATCTTCTAACTCACAACGAAGTTGAGCTACTTCATCAACATTGTGGCACGGTGGTGGTGGTATGACCTTCTCTTCTTGTTGACTCTGATGCATTCTTAAGGCTTCCAACTCCTTCCTGAGTTGTTCAATAGGATCTAAGTGTGATGCATAATTTGGTTGAGTATATCCTTCGAAATGTAGCCTAGCTTCCTCAATGCGTGATGCAGCTGCAACAAAATCATCCAGTGTTGCATCCAATCTAATAGATTCACGAAGCTTCTGCTGAGATGACTTGGGCAAAGCTTTCTCTATCCATTTTTTAACCAGGAAATCACCTGAAGCATGTGACAGACATGAAACAAGTGCTTTTGTCCTAGTGTGAAGTTCATGAAAGGATTCACCTGGTCTCAGCTTTAAATTCTCTAGCTGATCTAGAGCTCTTTCCGAGGAGTCACTTGGTCTGAATGTCTGTGAGAATGTCATCTTCAGTACCTCCCACGTAGTGAAGTGGCCATCTGCATATTGACTATACCATTTGTCGGCAAGACCTTCCAATGTAGATGGGAAGAGTACCAACATTGCATCCTCTCGATTCTGCAGTCCTCGTCCGCGGCATAAGGAAATGAACCTCCTCACGTGATCATGTGCATCCTCATAAGCCAGCCCCTTAAAAGTAGGGAGCTTGATATTCAACCTAGAGCGTAAATGAGAAAGATCCTCTATTGGCACTGGTGCTTCTTCTGAAGTATCTGAGGAAAAATCTAATGTCCTCCTCAGCTTCTCTTTTGAGAGTGGGATTGAAGCCAATTCAATGGACAAATTTAAAGGTAGTGGGGTACTCACGGAAGGTAGAGCTGACTTCTTGATGCTCCTTTCTACACGAAGCGGTTCTTTGTCTACTCAAGTGTGGATCATGTACCCACTCATAGGATGCAAAAAACCAAGAATAGTGTGACACACTCTATGCTGCACTAATTACCTCACACAAAAATGCAAGGGTCCCACCGTGCATGCCAAACTGTAGAGGGGGTAACCGGGTCTATACTTCCAGTACTCCTTCTAGTCAAGGGAGGTTTTCCTTAGGGAAGTATACCCTGTAACATCATTGTGTGAGGTACTACTTGAGACGATAAACCAAGGAACGGTCAGAGTGTTACAAGGATGCTGAAAAGGTCAATTTGACCAAGATTGAGAAAAAAATTGCACTAGTATACAAAAGATAAAATTATTAAAAGTACAAAAGGTCTAATCACTCGAAAGATGAACTAGGAAATCTCAACACAAATGAAGTAATACAAATGCAGAGAAAGTATACAAGTGTGGTATACAATGCTATGAACTCCAGTTTACAAGTGACTATCCTAGTATATCCAATCTCACTGTCATGTCGACTGCCCGCAACACTAAAGCTCTCACTTTGTATATTCTCTAACAGAGAAGCCTCTTCTATAGTGGGCAAAATCACATCAGAGAGCAGAGAATAATCAAGGAGAAGCCTGATTAGAACACTCTCAAAATACCACAGTAACACAAGTAGATCCAACTTGACAAAAGCTAGAATCATAGAGAGACGACAATCAGTGTATCTCTCAGCTTCCTAAATCTCTCTATATCCTTCCAAATGGACCCTTCACTAACATATATCTCTGACCAGCTGAACGTACATGTATATGTGTTCCAAACGAGTGCAACTGCTTCTTATATAGATCTCGAGGCCCAGAGAGTGACTTCCACTGGATTCCATCATTTAAGGCACCATCACTATTCACTGCACACGCGCGGCCAAGAGAGTGGCTTCCACCGGATCCCATCATTTACTGCACCATCACTGCACGCTGCACACGTGTCGAACTAGTCTGACGAAAGTGGAGGGAGAGTTGGATAATTTTGAGTAGGTGGTCTAATTCTGGTATTGACAGCCAATTGCCTCAAAAGCACTTGATACTTCAGAATATGGCCTTGAATGCGAGACTCATTCATGAATCAACACTTCATCACAAATCTGCTAGCCGACTTGGTTCTGGCATCGAGGAAGAATTTTGAAGGACAAATTCTGAAGGAAAAATTTCGAAGGATAGATTTTGTGGGACAACTTTTGAGGGACAAATTTTGAAGGACAAATTTTGAGGGACAAATTTTGAAGGACAAATTTTGAGGGACAAATTTTGAAGGACAAATTTTGAGGGACAAACTTTGACTGAGGGACAAATTTTGAAGGACAAATTTTGGATGACAAATTTTGATTGAGGGACAAATTTTGATTGAGGGACAATTTTGAAGGACAAATTTTTAAGGAAAAATTTTGAAGGATAAATTTTGACTGAGGGACAAATTTTGAGGGACAAATTTTGAAGGAAAAATTTTGAAGGACAAATTTTGACGGACAAATTTTGAAGGAAAAATTTTGAGGGACAAATTTTGACTGAGGGGTGAATTTTGAAGGACAAATTTTGGAGGACAAATTTTGAAGGACAAATTTTGAAGGACAAATTTTGAAGGACCAAGTTTGGAGGACAAATTTTTGAAGGACAAATTTTGAAGGACAAATTTGAAGGCTAAATTTTGGAGGGCTGAATTTTGAAGGCTAAATTTGGAGGGCTGAATTTTGAAGGTTGAATTTTGGAGGGCTAAATTTTGAAGGCTGAATTTTGGAGGGCTGAATTTTGAAGTCTAAATTTGGAGGGCTGAAATTTGAAGGCTGAATTTGGAGGGCTGAATTTTGAAGGCTGAATTTTAGAGGGCTGAATTTTGAAGGCTGAATTTTGGAGGGCTGAATTTTGGAGGTTGAATTTAGAGGGCTGAATTTTGAAAGGTTGAATTTGGAGGGCTACATTTTGAAGGCTGAATTTTGGAGGGCTGAATTTTGAAGGCTGAATTTTGAAAGGCTGAATTTAGAGGGCTGAATTTTGAAGGCTAAATTTGGAGGGCTGAATTTTGAAGGCTGAACTTTGGAGGGCTGAATTTGGAGGGATGAAAAATGATGCCCGGAATGAATTTTGAGGGACAAATTTTGAGGATTGAAATTTGAGGGATGAACTTTTCCGACCCGACAAAGATGAAATGAGGGAAAATCTTGAGCAGTGAACTCTCAAGGACGAAAAGAAGTTTTTTTTTTTGGGCTGCCATACAATCTAGATGAAATATTGCCCGATTACAACCAAGATATACATGAGCTACAAAGCATGAAGCAAAAGCCTCTAGTGAGCACACGAGTGTCATAGCAACCAGCCCAATCGGAGTTAGAAAAAGCATGCAAATCTGGTGATAGCGACCCCCCCTAGGGATAAAACAACCCAAGTAGTCGAGTACCACTCAAATGGCGAAAGATGTGCTTAACTGCCTGCCAATGCTTGACTCCTGGGCAATGCATAGACCTGCTCATTTGTGAGACAGCAAACTCAATATCTGGCTGAGTAATGCATAAGTAAATCAAGCTTCCAACAACCTGCTGATAAAGAACAACATCAAATGCATCTCCAACATTATGAAGACTCAATCGTAAACCTGTCACCATAGGAGTGGCAATAGGCTTACAGTCTTCAAGGCCAAAATGCTGCAATAAGGTGTCAATATATATCATTTGACACAAAGCCATTCCACCATCAACTTGCATAAACTGAATGCCCAAATAGTGATGCAAATGCCCCAAATCAAACATCTCAAATGAGGCATGCAAATCAACCTTAAAATGCTTCTCAATAGGACCAGTGAGTACATGTCATCAACATAGACAACAATGATCAGAAGCACATCATTAGCATGCTTAACATAATAAGGTTCTTTCAGTTGGACTGTTCTCAAAACCATGTGCAATCAGATAGGCATGTATCTTCTCATACCAAGCACGTGGTGCTTGCTTTAAACCATATAATGCCTTCTTTAACCTGCACACGTGGTTTTCATGCCCTTTCTGCACAAAGCCACGAGGCTGAAAAACATACACTTCTTCATGCAAGTCACCATTTAGAAATGTTGTTTTAATGTCCAACTAATGTACATTCCAACCATGATGAGTTGCAAGTGCATAGATGCTCTGAACAGTAGTCATACGGCATGTAGGTGCAAAGGTGTCATCAAAATCAATGCCTCTTTCCTGTGCATAACCCTTTGCAACAAGCCTAGCCTTATACCTGTCAACTATACCATCTGGTTTATGCTTCAGCTTGTATACCCACTTAGTGCCAATGGCATTCTTGCCAGGAGGCAAGTCACATAAAGACCAAGTACCATTCTTCATTATAGCATCATATTCAGATTGCATAGCAGCCATCCATTTTTCTTAATTTTTTGCTTCATCAAACGAAACAAACTCATTCTCATCACAGAGACTAGATGCAGCCATGGCATAGCAATCTGATGCAAAAGAGGCACTATGAGAGCCTAAACGAGTACGATATGACAGAGGTGCATCTAATTTGCTATCACGCAAGGTCTGCACCAACCATTTTGGCATAGTTTTTGCCTGCTCAATATCAGCTCTCTCAGCAATTGGGGCATCATGTACATCTGCATCAGAAATGGAATTATCTACATCATCACATGAAACCTGCAAAGGCTGAGAAGTTGCCTCATTAGGACCAACACTAGACTGTCCACTTGTAAAAAGAGGAAACAAAGTATCATACATGTCTTTGGAGCTAACATATGTCTCCTTAGTACATGAAAGCAATGGCTAAATAGCATCTTCCACAAAAAAACATCACCGCTAACCAGAATGCATTTAGTTTGTGGATGATACAGACGATAGCCTTTAGTTTCAGAACTATACCCAACAAAAATACATTTTAGTGCTTTATCATCCAATTTTTTGCGATGTTGTTCAGGCACTAATGCATATTCCAAACAACCCAAAATATGCAGATGAGCAACATATGGCTTGCGGTCATGCCAAGCCTCATATGGAGTGATAGAGTGCAGTGCTTTAGTGGGACACCTTTTCAGTACATATGTTGCACACATGACTGCCTTAAGGCCAGAAACTATGTGGTAAAGCCTAACTCTTGACCATATACCTCGCCATCTCCATGGGTGACTTGTTCTTTCGTTCAGCAACTCCATTCTGCTGAGGTGTATACGGCACTGTACACTAGTGTTTTATCCCACGTTCAGCCACAAATTTATTAAAATCAGAAGACATATATTCCCCCCCTCGATCAGAACGGAGGGTGCCTATTTTACATGCTGACATATTTTCAGCCAAAACCAAAAACTGTTTGAAGCACATGAACACTTCGGACTTTTCCTTCAATGGATATACCTATGCATGCCTAGAAAAATCATGGATGAAAGTCATGAAGAAAAGATAATTCCCAAAAGAAGGTATCTACATAGGACTACAGACATAACTATGTACAAGCTACAATTTCTGAGTAGCCCGAATTGAACCATCTTTTGGAAAGGAAGAACGATGCATTTTGCCCAAAATATAGCCTTCACAAACATGTTTTCCAGGTGCCTCAAGTTTGGGCAAAGAGGACACCATTTCAGATTTCTGCAGGTGTAGCAAACTAGCAAAATTCAGATGACCAAAGCGTGCATGCCAAAGCTTTGCATTTGACATAGCCTGAGAATCATTTACTGCACATGCCAAATCATTTATAGATCTTTTATAGTCTATGAGCTAATACAACCAATGACATAAAATGCTAGAAGCAATAATCACATCGCCATTTCACAAATCATGAACTGTACACATGTCATCAACAAATTTCACAACCAAGCCAATCTTGGCTAATGCACAAACTGATAACAAGTTCTTCTTGATCCCTGGCACAAATAAAGCATCTGACAAAGTGAAAGAACTACCATGAGCAGTAGTCAGAATGATCTTACCAACTCCCATAACACGATAAGAGGAGTTGTTGGTGCATGTAACAGTATTCCCTGTAGGGGCAGACTCGAGTGAAGAGAAGAAACTGCACTGCGAAGTAATATGTTTGGGCGCCCCACTGTCAAAATAACAAACATCTAAGTCTACTGCAGACATGCACTGCTCATGAGAAGATGGGTCAAACTGCAGACAGTAGTAAACGCCCATTCTTCTTCGTGCACAAGATTAGCAGACTTTGTTTTTGGTATAGAGGCCTCTACAACAACCATTCTAGCCTCTTTCTTCTTTGCCTCTTTAGTAGCCACTTTTGGAGAGTTCTTTATGATATGATCATTCCCTTTATAGTACTTACAAAACAATTTCTGCTTTTCTGATTTCTTATCTTTCTTCTTCGAATATGTAGAATTAGCATATTTTTGCTTACTAGTTGAAGAGCTCCATTTTCCTTTGCCCTTGTGACTAGCCAACAAAGCTTGATCTGCAACTCGCATAATGGACCTGTTCTGCCTTGACTAATCTTCCTGCAATAGAGTAGAGTCTAACTCCTCAAATGATAAGGCATTTGGATTTCCTTTCATCATCAACCGAAGAGTAGAAGCAAAACTGTGATATGAATCATCAAGAACATTCAGAAGGGTCTGCACAAGTGAGCTATCTGGTATAACCTCATCAGCAGAAATCAACTGTTTCTTCAAGTCTTCGATCTTCATTAGGAAACTGTCCATAGAATCACCTTCATTCATGTGCTTACTCTCCAACTGTTTTTGGAGGTAAGCAACACGAGCCTCATTCCTAGCTTGGTACAATGTGGTAAGTGTATCCCAAGCATCCTTAGCTATTCTGCAAGAGCGAATGTGAGGAATAATGGCATGTTTGACAGACAAAGCTATCAATGCATGCGCCTGGGCATGCATGCCATCCCAACAAATGTGCTCTGCAGTAGGTGCAACAAAAACTGCAACACGAACAGGAATATGCAGAATATCATCATCTTTGACACCTTCTGCATTAGCTTCAGTACCTGCAGTTGTAAGAGTTGCAAGTGTGATAGGATGTTTTTCGACACCCTGCACAATGTTCCACAGTCCTTTTGCAACCAACACATGTTGCATCATATAAGGCCATAATGGGTAGTTGGTACCATCCAAGTTATCCTCAACAACCAACATACGGAATACATCAGTGCTTTTAGCCATGGCCGATGACTAAAATACCTTGATGCAGAAAATCGAGTGTGTCTCAAAAAGCTGAACAGAATTGCCCAGACGAATTTCGTTAGACCTATAGCCTGCACAAGCACTACGATAGTGCGTTCGGAGGCCAAAACGAGCTCAGATCGTGATTTCGGCACCACAAAGCGAAGCCGTTTTGATCTCGAAAACATGTTGAGTATGCTCCCCAAAATTCGTGCGATTTTGAGACTCCAACCGGAGGAGTGTCGACGGCACCCTAGATGACGCAATGACCTGCTTTGATACCAATTGTTGGAGTTAGATGTCTGTAGAAGCACATGAACAACATAAGAAAGAAGAAGAAGCTTGACGCACAACACACAATACTGAATGTATTACTAGAGAATGTACAAAGATAAGTAGCCCATTAGGGCAATAGGCATATATACAAGCCAGGGGAAAAACACCTCTTAAAGAGGGAAAAAAGTTCCCCGGCGGTCCTAGTGTGTTCACACACATCACTACCTAAATATATTAACAAAAACTAGGTTATTTTGCAAAATTATAACTTGCCTTCTATTTTTCAATACTGAAGTATTCTTGATCCAAGATTTTAAGAAATTCTATGTATTGTTGATATACAAAAATCTTGTTTTTCTGAGATCAAATTGTCACATCATAGTGTGAGAGTATTCAAGTAGACGTACTACTTATAGTGTTTTTTTAGCATTGTGATTTGCTACAAAAATGGAAAGTGCAGATGGAGTGATTCAACTTATGAGCTATAAGCTAGACAAGAATAACTTCCACGTTTGGAGATTCAGAATGAAAAATTTCTTGATGGGAAAAGGCTATTGGAAGTACATCAAAAGAGAGAATGAAAATGCTCTGTAGTTACCAGAGAGGAATTGGATTGCAGAACTTGTTAAGCGTATATGAAGAATGGAATCAAGGAGCATAAAAGTTAATGTATTGGCTAACTGTTAGCATACATGATAGCATGATTGGGCATATAGGATGCCAAAATACAGAAATAGTCTTGGAATAGTTTGGTCACATCGTATGAGACCAATACAAAGGCATGAATTTTGCAACTCAAGGAAGAGTTGCATACATTAGAGAAGAAGAGCATGTTGATAAGTGATTAAACCCTAAAAAGCAAAAGAATATGTGATTCTCTTACATCTATTAAAGTACTTGCAAGACAATGACATAAAGAGGCACTTCACATGCACGTAAATCCCTCAAAAAAATGGTGTTACAAAGAGGAACAGTAGGCATTTGGTTGAGATAGCTAGATGTCTCATAAATGAAGGTATGTTACCATTATGTTATTGAGTTGAGGCTATGAATACAACTTTTTACTTGATAAACAGGGTTGGAATAGGTGGTGTGTACAACTTGACTCCACACAGTCCACTATGGCAAGAAACCAACCATGGAGCACGTCAAGGTATCTGGATGTGTATGCTTTGCTCATGTTCCTAGTGAAGTAAGAACAAATTTAGAGCCTAGAGTGAGAAATGTATGTTTATTGGCTAATCAAATGATCAAAAAGGCTAAAATGATCATGGGCCCTAAGAAATACCTGATCCAAATAATCCTAGTCAAGTGATTCCGCCTTATGCTAATCTTCTACTGCTTGGAGATGTAGAAATGTAGATACACTTTGTGCTCTAGTAACAAGTACTATTGATAGTGTTTTGACTCTCATTCAACATACTACCAAGGCATGTGAAGCATGGAGCATTTTGAGAAATCAATATGAAACTCGTAGTTAGACATGGATTCAAAACTTGGAAGATCAGCTAGCAACAAAAAGGTTTGTTGATGGGTAGACTGCAGAGGTGTTTATCACTCACATAAAGAATCGAAGATTTCAAATGGCATGAGTAAGTGTACAAAATTCAAGTGAGGAGCTAGCTTGACATTGTGTTTGAATTTGTCCACCTAAGTTTGATGGTTTGGTAACTACTCTTAGTACTCAAATCAGACCTCAACCACTAATGTTTGAAGAATTCAGTGCCTTAATCATGGAGGAGGAGCTATGGCTGAAGGCAAGGAGTGGTCGCAGCAAAGGAGATGATGTATCCATAGAAAATTCCAAAGGAGGAAAATTGGAATCTTCAAAAGGTGAAAAAGAAGAATGATATAAAGAAGTTCAAAGGAGAGTGTTTCCACTCCAAGAAGAAAGGACATAGAATCCAAGACTGACACATCAAGAAGGCAGAAGAGAAGAATGGCTCTTTCAAAGATGGCAAGGGCAAGGAGTCTACCAAAGCAATAGAAACAGAGCTTGAGTTATTTGTTATGATAGGGGAGGTATGCTCCTGAGATAAAGATTCAGGAATGGATGACTCATGGGTGTTGGACAATGGTGCATCTCATCACATTAGGAGGAGAGAAGACCTTTATAGTTCCTTATAGCCTCTAAAGGAACCCATCACAGTGAAGGTAGGCAACAATGCAAGATGTCTTGTAGAGGGCGAATGTATGCATTCTTTCCTTAACTCTAATGGGGATGAGAAAAGGATTTCAAAACCATGTGAAGCAGGAAAGCAACAGAGGAAGGTATTTTCACAAGAAATCAAGAACTGGGTAAGCTATCCTTTAGATTTGGTGCATGCCTTCGGTGGATATTCCTACTTATCGTTACTTGTCGACAACTATAGCAAGAAGATGTGGGTATATTCCCTTCACAATAAGGCTCAAGCTTTTGGTAAGTTTAAAGAATGGCTTCATCTTGTTGAAATTGAAACAAGAAGAAGATGAAGAAATTTAGGACAGATGATGATGGGAAGCTCACATCAATAGAGTTTGAAGATTTCTACAAGAGTAAAAGAATCAAGCATCAACTCACAGTGGCACATAGCCTTCAACAAAATAGTGTCGCAAAACATTGAAATCAAACCATCATGGAGATCGAAAGGTGCATGTTGAAGGGAAAGGGTTTTCCTAATCAATTTTGGGTAGAGGTTGTCAACATTGCTATCTACATCTTGAATCAAAGCTACACCAAGGCACTTGATGGAAAGACTCCACAAGAAGCCTACATTGGTAAAAAGCCTTCTATTTCCCATTTCAAAATATTTGGAAGTCAATGTTATGTACATGTTCCAGATAGGGAGAGAAATAATCTTTAACCAAAAAGTATCAAATGTATCTTCCTAGGCTGCAACAATGATAAGAAGGCTTATAAGCTTTATGACCCTGGGGCTAAGAAGGCCATGGCAAGTCGTGATGTGGTGTTTAAGGAGGAGAAACCACATACAATGGAGGAGGAAAAGAGATCTTCCACTGTATCATCAAGCGAAGGGACAATCCATTATGAACCTAACCCAAGAGCTATCCCTTCTACACAAGAAAAGGAAGCATCATCTTCCGATGATGAATTTGAAAGTCACCAACGTATAATCACCCAAGTGGAAAAGCCATTGCCATCCTGGGTGAGGTAGCTCTATGATTCTTTAAACCCCATCCGAGAGTCAATAGAACACGTTGCAGATGGATCAAGGTGATCACAAAGAATAGAGGAACAGAGATGGAGTGCCCATATTGTAAACATAACCTTGATGACTATTCACATTCAAGAACAAGCAAAGGAATCAACCAATGTGGAAGAGGCACTCCACGATACAAATTGGAGGACTCTCATGCAAACATAATACAACAATATCATGAACAATGGAACTTGGGAGCTAGTGGATCAACCCCCTAAGCACAAAGTCATTGACACAAAGTTGGTTTGGAAGCTAAAGTACAAGGCTGATGGTACTCTAGAAAATTACAAAGCAAGACTTGTTGCACATGGCTACTCATAAGTTGAAGGCATTGACTTTTGTGATTCATTTGCCCTGACTACAAGGATGACTAATATTTGAGTAGTACTAGTTGTGGCTGCACATAAGCATTGGCCAATCCATCACATGGATGTCAAATTAGCATTCCTGAATGGAGACCTCAAGGAGGAGGTATATGTGTCTCAACCACCAGGGTTTGAGGCTCTCCATTTGGAGAACAAGGTACATAAGTTGAAGAAGGCATTATATGGGCTGAAACAAGCCCCTAGATCATGGTACCAATGGATAAATAAGTATCTCTTGGATCTAGGTTTCAAAATATGTGCTTCTGATGCTACACATGTATGTTCTAAAGAGAGGTGGGAAGACAATCATGCATGTACTCTATGTAGATGACCTCGTGATTACATGAAATGATGATGCCCTTCTTTAACAAACCAAAGATGCCCTTAGTTCAAAATTTGAAATGAAAGACTTGGGCTTAATGCATTACTTCTTAGGCCTTGAGGTTTGACACGAACTAGGGAAGATTTTCATCTCTAAAAAAAAGCATGTAAGACAGATATTGAAGGCATTCGACATGGAGGATCGCAAGGAAATCTCTAGACCCATGGAAGTCAACAGAAAATTATGTATTGATGATACTTCACCTTGAGTGGATATTGGAAGATACAAGAAATTAGTTGGAAGTCTCATCTACTTGTGGAATAGCCGACTAGATATCTCTTATGTTGTTGGAGTAATAAGGAGGTTCTCTAATAATCCCTGCCAAACTCATTGGAAGGCAAGCAAGCATATACTCAAGTATGTAAAAGGAACCACCAATTATGGTATTCTTTATGAAGAAGGATCATCTCTAGTTGGATACTGTGAGTCAGATTGGAAAGGAGATATTCTTCCAAAAAAAGAAATTTTTGGATATTTCTTTTCTTTAGGATAAGGTATTTTCTCTTGGAACAGTAAGAAGCAACCTATAGTAGCATTATCGTCTACTGAAATCGAGTACAAAGCTGCACGTGTTGCAGCATGTGAAGTAGTATGGTTGAGGAGGATCGTATGGCACATAGTAATACAAGGAGAAAAAGGCTACAGAGTTGAAGTGTGACAACCAAAGTTGCATGGCCATTTCAAAGAATCCTGTTTTCCATGAACCTGCCAAGCACATAGAAATTTAGTATCACTATGTGCATGATTTGATTGAGGACAACATCATGGAGATAAGCTATTGTCAAAATGAAGGAAATGGAGTAGATAACTTCACCAAGGCTCTTTTGAGAGAACAACTTCTTAGACACTTTCCAAAGCTTGGGATTGGACGAAGGATGTAGTTCACCGCAAGGTGGACATTGAGGGGGGTGTTAGATATGCTCAATACTCCATCCTCAAGTGACCACAAATTATTCATCATGCTCTAAGTTGTAAGGTGCCCATTATGAGGGGAAGACATTGTGAGATCTTAGACATTTGTGGAACCCTAACTTGTAAGTTAGATGAGGTCTATGTGCGACCATTGATGGTTATAGATGATCTTTGTGAGCCTATCCATCAAGTTAGGTAGGGCATAAGCTTTGAGGTTATTGAATGGCAAGTTGATCTTTAGAATAATCCTTTTAGTCTCTTTTGTTATGGTCTCTATAGTTTTAGTTGAATTTTTTTCCACCTCTGCCTCTATTGTTGCCATATTGACCTCTTCTAGTTCCTTTCTAGGTCTTCCCATTGAACCAACAATTTTGAGGGGTGTGGTTGGTCTTATCACATATGGAACAAGGTTGAACATTGTGACCTTTGGTTTTGTCATGCTTTGGTTCTTTCATCTTCCCTTTCTACTTGCTCTTGCTTGCAAAGTTGGCTTGGGAGGTCTCCTCTTCATCCTCTTCCTTCTTCTTGCCTTTCGGCTTCTTGTCCCTCTTATCTGCATATATAGGACTAGTTGAACTACCGTTTGAAATTCGATAAGCCTTCCAGAAATTTAAGAGATATCGAGTCGTCGGAGGGAATGGGCTTCCACTCGAATTATTTAAGGTTCTCGTCCATGATAAGGGTCGATGGTTTGACTCTTCCTCTCCTAACATGCTGTTTGGCGAGGCCATTTTGAATCTTGTGGAGAATATGTTTGAGAAATGGTGTATTCCAAAGTTTGCGCCTACAAGAGTGGTGGTTTCCAAAGAAGGGACACCTAACTCACGTTGATAATTACTGCAGGATATCATTGATCTTAGTTACGTTAAATATTTTAGTCTTTATGTTAGTGAAGAGGCTTACTAAAGCTCTAGAGGCTTGTATTTTTTCCAATCGGGGCCAAGTTGGATTTCATGCATGTCATGAATGCACCGGGCAAGTGATATGCATGCAAGAAGTGATGATTCAATGTGTTGCACGTAAACTCTCTACGTATGAAACATATATTGAGTTCAAGAAGGCATATGACATACAACTGCATCAAGCCATGTTCCTTAAGCTTGAAACGGCTGGCCTAGTGGGTAGAGCGTTGAAAATTTTCCATTGAAGGTTCTGGTTTATGTGGAGAGAAACCACTTCAATGAGCCCATCTCGATGCTTTGCGACGTTCACCAAGGTTTTCAAGATTCTCCCATGCTCTTAAATGTATCTTGGCTTTTGACTTAGAAACTTGCCTAATAGTTTCCCAAGATTATCTACCCAAGGGTAGTATTCAACTGACAAATCTAGAAATTCAATCCACATAGGGACACGAGTAGGTTTAGGACCTCTCATATTAAACCCCATGTGCCATTTGATAAAGGACACAAGGGAATTCCTAATCAAACAATGACCATCAAATATAACTTGCATGAAACTACTATGTCAAGAATAAAAACAAGAAGTAATTGTTTGGCAAGAATTGAACATGTTGGAACTCATCCATGCCTTAAGGACTGCTTGGCTAGGATGAGGCCCATGGCATAGTGCTATGAGGCTTTATCAGAATTATGAATCAATTACAAAGCTTACGAGAAGGTGGAGGGACATCAAGTGTTTGCTACTACTGGGGGCTGCAGATGCTGGAGTTCTTATTCATCCATCTTTCCTATTTGGATGAATTTAGTTCACTAAGGTAGAAACTAATTTGTAGATTCTTCCACTATAGTGAATTCATCTTCTATAGAAGTTTTGTTTGATCTAATGCATCAATCTCAAAATACTCCTATAGACTAAGACACTATTTTCTCCACTAATTCTTTTCTTCTTGGAGAAAAAAATACATGTCAATCTCGTAACATTCCAATATATAAAAAAACTATCGATTTTTATATTTTCATATATTTGCTTCCTACGGAACAAAGTTAGGATTCTCCCACTAAAAACAGAAAGCAATTCTTCCTAAACTTAGTTAAGTTACTTAATTTCTTTGCACTTGCATATCTTAGATTATTCATACATTAGCACATTCTCATATTTAATCACCTCAATCGGCTTTGAACTTGCTTTCTACTTCTAAAGCAGTGTGCCAAACACCCCGGGTTTAGCCATAAAGAGACCCGTAGAAAAGTCAAACCCGATCCATGCACTGGTCTCGTTTTATGCTTCAATAATGAGAGATCCTAATAGAAGGGGTTCCCCCAGAATTAAATGGGGGACTTGCATAATCCAAAAAGATCAAGATGGGTTGGGCATCCTTGACATTGATGGTATGGCCAATAAGCTGACGACCAAATGGTTCATTAAAACATGAAGCAATATTAGAGATGCCTCTTGGGACAAACTCATTTTTAGAAACAAGAGTGCTCTCAAGCTTGTGGGCCTTCTAGGGTGGAAGGGTCTTGATCATCTCAATCTTTTATTTTCCCCCTATTAGGTGACTCCCAATGGCTCGAGCTTAGTTTGCTCCTTGTAAAAGAGTTGGAATGAGGTGAAATAGTTTGTCAAGATCCATGAAGATTGGAAATGGATGCCGATTTTAGACAAAATGAGTCAATCTAGTTCCCTACCAAGGGCATCAGAGATGTGGACCTTGGAACGTCCGAAAAGCTAGGGGGCTTTGGAAAAAATGTTTCCGCTCGTGCAAACATCTTTGGAATCAAGAAACATGGAAATGGATTAGATTTTAGGACATTGACTTCGCTACGAAGTTGACTATGAAGAATGGTGCTTGTTGTAGATTAGATTCAATGCTTGGGGGTGCCCAAGAACTCACCTCCTTATTGGGCATGACTTCCCTGACATTGTGGGCCTTAGATGGAACAATGACAATAGTCTTGATAAAATTCTGAGATCCAAGAAGGACATGGACCTTCATGTCACGCTAAATAGGAGATAGTGTCTACATTGGTCAAGTTTTAGATGAGGTCCAAAGTTCCAATCCCTATGCATTACCTCATTGGGGTCAAAAAATTAGTTCTTATATGGCAAATCCTCCGCTAAGGGATTTGGACCAATGTAAAAAGCTTCGAAAATTTTTGAAGCCCCGCCATGGTTTAAATGTTGCGTTCATGGCAATGAGGACTTGGGACACCTCTTCTTTACAAGCCCCAAGTCAATGTCAGCGTAGTGCATCCTTGAGAAAATCATGTTGGCGTCAGGGACAAATGAACTAGAAGCAAGCACTATTGGGTACTGAAGCGATTGTTTGTTCCTCAACATTGTGGAATGCTATAGGAGGAGAGACCCTCTTGAAGTTCTAAAAAGAGGGGTGTGCCGCCAACTTTGGTAGCCCCATAAAGAATGGTAGATCAAAAAATCTATTTTCCTTTTACGCAAAAGAATATACAATTGTAAAAAGCCCCATCTTTAGACAACATAGAGGGTTTTTCCTCAAAAGCAACAAGATTAAAAACAAAGCGGGTGCCCATTAGGAGGATGAAAGAGTTATCAAACCTTCTTTGTAATGTTTTTTAGAAAGTTTTAAGCAATCAGTACTTTGTGAGATTTGGGGGTCCTATGGGTTCTACACCCGTTCACTTGTAGAGTTGTTCTTTCTATTAATTAAAGTGCTATTGCCAAACTTCAAATAAATAATGATATTTCTATACAGGTTTTACGTCTAAGTTAAGAAATTGCAATGCATGATATTTGCGTGAACTGAAAATTCGATTTATCATTTCTTCATTAGAGCTTAACCTGCTTTGTGCAGCTAATGAAATGAATATCCAGTAGGTTGATGCTATAAGCCACAAATAACTAGTTTGGGCAGAAGAAAACATTTACTATATTACTGGTTGTAATATAGAAATGCAAACATATCTATAAAAGCTACGTTGAAAAGGAAGCAACTGCTTTTCTTCCGCAGATCTACGAGGACAACAAAGAGTAGGTTTCTTTCTGTAACCAGGCATATTTACGCAATACACGAAGCTTTTCTCGCAGACAACCTGAATCTTCTCTCAATATTTTCGGACAATTCAAGCTCTTTCTAAAATGCAGTGAAGAAGTGAAAGGTCGCTGGTTTTTTGCAAATCTAAAACAGTCAACTGATCTCGCAGACCGTAAGACACCTCCACCTTCTGTTGATCATAACAGACAAAGAATTGCAAATGTGTTCAACTGTTTTATTACCGAATATACATGTATATACAGGGAGAATGGCGGTCATACCGGGATCTGGAGAAAGCATTTACACACAAAGAAATTCCGAAAAATTATTAACTGGGCAGAACGATTAGCTCAAATATTATTTTAGGTGATCACGTGATGGCAAGGAAGGTAGTAGGGAAGGAGATAAAACTTAACCTAAAAGAAAACATGACCTCAAGAGAACACTTGCTTCTAGAGATGAATTTTGCGGTACTTCATTATTTAATTCATGAATACATGCATGTATAAAGCGCACTGCTTGGCTATCATTCATGAGCCATCATCAGGGAATGCTTGCACGTTGCTTCTACGGCTACTGTTCGCAAGTTCTAAGATGAAGCTTAATGACCACCTTGGTGAGTCAGAGAAAGATTTCACTCAATCCCTTCTCTATTCCAATGTGAGCTCCTAAATCATAACGGGACGGCTTTAACTAGAGTCCATTCTGGATAGTTTCTATGGCGATGCGATTCAGCAATGTAAGACAAGAAATGGACAGCAGAGTCTTTATGTCAGCCTCGCTCGTATTTCCTTCGCTGCTCAAACATCCTGCAAGTTTGCTAGATATGGATCCTAGTTGCATAATCTGATGGAGAAGCCTCGCCCATATGTCTTGTGAATAAACATTTGAAATGGGGAGGTGCGTGTCTGGCTTATGGAGTTCAGAGGATACATCACTAGTCATCATATAATTGGCTTCAGAGTGAAGCGAGGGTACATATTTATCAGAGTTCGAGAGAGTCAGGCTCATAGACTTTAGTGGCATGTAACTACATTGTTGCATAGTACTACAGGTTTTAGGAGCTCTACAGCTCTCAGGAGAACATTCCGGCGTAGTTAAAGAATGTTTATAACCTGAAAATGAGAAGTCCCTTGAGCTTTGAAGCTCGCTGCCGTCGCAAATGGCACGAAAGGAATCAGAAATTTCAGATATTGAAGAGAATGGGGAGGTGCGCGTAGCTTGGCCTGGTGGAGTGGCCACACCAGTATGTGCCAGGACGAGTGCTTTGAAATTGATCTCGTTATATACAAGCAGCTGCTTAACAAAGGGCTTAGGCTTAGCTTTCGATTTGCGCTTCCTTGCCTTCGCGGAGCTGGCCTTGCCTGGTGCGGGCGGTTTCAAAAAGGAATCCACTCGCTCACAGCTGTTCGGAGGCGCCATTGCTTACGGCACTGAGAAGAGTGTGGCTGAAGGACAATACCGCCTGCTAAAGGTGTCTTGAATGTACAAGAATATGGTGGATGCGAAGGACGTATGAGGAAGAGGAGCTCAGAAAGTCCCGACTAATCCCGATCATGATCGGCTAGATAACCAATGTGCTGCAACGTTGTTGTGTACAAGTCTAAATTGAAATTCACCGACGCCATCACTGCCGTTTTCAAAGCAAAGAGCGCCAAATGATTTCCCCAATGTAGACAAACGCCAATTTTCGAGACATACAAACCAGTCAAACTTGGAGAAGATTTGTCACTCAAATTCTTAAAACTTTTCTTTTTAGAGAGGAAATTGATTTCAAAGCAAAGGTCGCCAAATGATTCCCCAATGTCCGATGTAGACAAATGCCCATTTTCGAGGCATAGGTATTATGTTTTTTTTTTTTTAAATAAAGGAAGTTCGGCCTTAGCCTAATCTCCCGGACTTTAATTATAATAAAGAGAAAAAGTTACAAGTGAATGGGCCTAGTGCCCATGGGACCCCCCAAATCCCACAATGCAGGGGAGGAGTATGGCAAGCTACAAGGCATTACAAATGAGGCGGATAAAATTATCATCACCCTCATGTGGGACCCATTTGGGTTTCAACTTGTTGTTTTCGAGGAGATAAATACAGTGATGTCTAAACGGTGGCGATCTCTTGACTCGGGAGATTCTTTTACCTAGGAGAAACAAGGATTTCTCGATCGACCATTCCTTAGGAGTTTGGCCAAAATTGACAGCACAACGCTCCCTCCAAATCTTCCAGAGAGCCTCACCTCTGATGGCATTCCACAGCCTTGATGAGCAGCCGATCGCCTCACCCAACATCACATGTTGCCAGTTGATTTGACTCGTGAGTCTCAATACCCGGGTCACGTGATGCCAGATAACACGGGACTTGGGGCAGTCGAAGAACAGGTGAGCGAAATCTTCGATGCACCGATGGCAACGCTTGCACTATGGCGGCACACCACAGATTTTGTTAGCCCTTGCATTGGTCCAGATACCTTTATGCAAGATCTGCCACATGAGAACAGATTTTTTGACCTCAATTAGGGGGTGCCAAATAGACATGAATTTTAGCTCCCACCGAAGTTTGGTCCAAGAAAGGCACCATCTCTTGTTAAGGGTGTGGTGAACATCTAAATCCTCTTTGAAGTTGGGGATTCTGGATAGCTTCTTACCATTGCTCCATTTGAGGCCCTCCAAGCAAGGAAGATCCTGACCGCAGAGAAGGCGGGTAGTTGAGCGGTCCCATGCTAAACACCTGCTTTGAAGAAGAGTCCATTCCTCAAAGGTAACTCTAAGTCTCGGATCCAATTCTTCGAACCTAATCCACTGGCTGGTCTCTTGTTTCCAGAGTTGTTTCCACTGTTTGAACCCCTTGTTCCATAACCGCCTTGCAGTTTGGAGGTTCCAAGACTCCACCCCCCGAATGCCACTGATCGGGAACCAAATAGAGTCATTTTGTCTTATGCCAGCCGCCCACTTCCACTCTGGAAACCATCTTCGTGAACTTTTGGCTGCATCCAAGGTCTTTCAATGATTGAAGGATAAAGTCCCATTCCAATCTGTCATACGCTTTGTCGAAGTCGATCTTAATGAAAACCAGATCTTGAGCAGACTCCTCAGCAAAAGCAAGGCCTTCCCAAATATCAAGAATTGCTTCAAGTATAGATCTACCTTTGATAAAACCTTTCTGGTCCTCGCACAACCATGACTTTAAATGGCAAGAGATTCTGTTGGCGATAACTTTTGCAATTATCTTGTATCCTGTTTGGAGCATGGTAATCGGACGCCAGTTTTCAATTTTGTTTTTATCTCCCCGTTTGTGGATTAACTTGATGACGCCATTATTCAGGCACTCAGGGAGGGCACCGAAAGAGAGAGCCTCTTGCCACACGAGGCATAGTGGGGTGGCCACTTGATGTTTGAAGGACTTGAAAAACTCATTGGTAAGGCCATCCGGACCTGGACTTTTCCCATTGGGAAGGGCATCAATAACCTCGATAATTTCATTCTCGGAGATGTTAGCATCCAGTAGAGCAATCAAGTTCTGTGGGATTCTGGTTTGAGCAACCCTTGAGATGGTTGCCATGGAGTCGCGCCTGTGGGGGGAAAGAGGAGTCGAGACCCCGAGAAGATTGGTAAAGTGTTCGACGATGATAGATCTATTCTCCACTTCCGTGCAACATTCAGTTCCATTGTTATCGACCAATAGGGGGATGGATTCCCTAGCTTGTTTCCTTTTAAGAATGTTACACATCTCTTTCGTTGGTTTGTCGGCCTTCCCTGCCCACCAATCTTTGAAGAAAATTTGAAGATTTTTCCTTTGAACCTCCTTCTCTAATCTTAGTCTTCCCCTGATTTTCAAAAGACCTTGCTGGCAATGTAACTTACCTTTGTTCACCTCTTCTTCAAGCCGTGAGAGCCTCTGGTATACTGTTTCCCTTCTTTTTTTTCGGATTTCTCTTATAGCCTTTTGAGTCCTGATTAGAATTTTTGGAGTCCTTTCTACTGCGCTTCTCCAACACTTAGCCGGTTCATTACAGTAAGCAAAGGCTTCCGTCCACACCTCAGAAATTTCTTGGTGGACAGAGGGGAGGGAAAACGATGTCTGACAAGCATGAAACCAAGGAGCTTTCTGGAACATGGGAATCGGTTTGAAAGACAGAGTAATCTGATAGTGGTCTGAGTAGTCAGGTCCATGTGTTGGGAAATCGAAGGAATACCCCACTGAAGGATGGTGTTCTGATCGATGTAGCATCTATCAAGTCTTGCTTTCCTCAAAGAGTCCCCCGACTGGAGATTTGACCAGGAGAACCCCTTCATGTCTTTCACCTCGACCAGGTCGAGATGGAGCTTGATTTTATCCCATATCTCTTTCTCCTGACCGTCAATAATTTTTCCTTTGTTATTCCATCGGTCCTCAGGAAACTCCACCATGTTGAAGTCCCCACAAATCAGAACATTGTGTGAAAGGGAGTCGAGGGAAGCCCAAGTATCCAGCCTAGGTATTATGTTATACAGCCTCGGTGCAAGAGGTCTTAGAGGTGCTTTAAAAAAATGGAAAAATTAAACCACCTCTTTTATCCTGCCACAAAGTCAAACTTGGAGAAGATTTGTTGGTCTAGAGCTCTAGGCCCATTTCCTAGACAACAATCCAATTCTTAAAACTTTTTTTTTTATAGATGAAATTTGGGAGAAGCCTCATCTCTCTTTGCTTGAGGAAATTTGGCAGAAGTCTAATCTCTCTTTTTTTTTATAGAGGAAATTTGGCAAAAGCCTTTCGCTTTTCTTCAATTGATTAAAAGGAAAATTGTACAAGTGAACGTGCGTAGTACTCATGGGATGCCCCATATCCCACAAAGCAAGGGTTAGACTGCTCAAAGGCAACACATGAAGAGGACTACCCGAAGGCAATTGTTTTAACTGGTTTAAATTTTCCTGGAGACAATACACTAGCCTAATGCCCACAACTATCTTGCCGTAAGGAGGGGTTGGACCCTCACTCTTGCCTCAAGAGGCAAAAGGCACAACCAGCCAGCCTAACATGCATGGATATCAATTCTTATAGCTTCTAATAAACAAAACACCACTTGATTAAAGGCCCTAATCAATTAAGTAATAGGTAACAGCTACGTGGGAGTGGTACTGTGGCTATTGAGTTAAAACTGACTTGGCACTCCCTCTTGATGGATAGTGTGATAGATTGAAACCATTGATGGATTGCCACATTTTTCAAGGACCCTGTTCAGATCACCATTGCCTCCATATATGCTTCTAATTCTGATACAGAAAGATTGACTACTTGGCAGTCTTTAGAAACTCTTCTCTTTGAGATCATCCTATGTGGACACTTTAATATGGTGGAGGTTATGTTTGATAGATGGGGAAAAAGTGGCATGTTATTGATAGAATTAAGAAAGAGTCTTGGGACCAAGTTAAGCTACACCACGATCACGTGCAAGTCAAAGAAGGGCAAGGTTTCTCTTGGTCAAACCTTTGGTCGAGCAACGATTTGTGGAAAGCTAGACTTGATAGATGTTATATCTCACATAACATCATTGACAAGCAGGGTCCCCCCATCCCTTTTGCAATGTGTGGAATTAGTTTTATTTGACCACTATCAAATGATTCTCACCTTCAACCCACATCTTAGACAAAGGAAGCCCCCTTGGTTTTACATTGATACCTCAACCCTCTTCCTTCCGTCTGTTCAGTAGGTGATCTGAAAGACTTGGAGTAAGGCCTTTAGCAATTGCAAAGGGATTCATAAAGGACAAACCCATCTTGGAGGCCATTATTGATGTGTAGGAAAGCTAGAATTCGCTAAGGAATCTTCACAAGTTCCCCTCTTCATCAAGATTCATTTTGATAAAGCATATGATCCCCTAGAGTGGGACTTCATTTTGCAATCACTACAACAGATCGATGGTATACTGAGGTTTTTACCGAGGAAAATGAATGCGGCTTTATTTGCCGCGACGCCAGTGTAAAGGTCGGTTTGCACATCTGTACCAAAGAGTCGGTATAGGCGTTGGTATATGCGTTGATATATATGTCGGTATAGGCGTCGGTATATGCGTCAGTATAAACGTCGATATATGCATCGGTAATCGGCTTCTGCTGGAAGTACCGTCGCCTATACCGTTGCCTTCTGGGTGTACCGACGGTTATTCCGATGACACTACTGGGAGTACCGTCACGTATACCGACGACCATACTTGCAAAAAAAATTTTGGGCAGAGTGTTTTGTCTTTTGCTACAGCAACATTACCATGATGTTGCTTAACAAAAGACAATACACTCTGCCCAAAAAAAACCGAGTACATGTGATGTGTACTCTAATGACAACCGAAATATGATTTCATGAAACAGAGTATTATTGTACACAAAAGAGATAATCAGAATGAACAATGAACCATGTACAAAAGAAGTTATATATTTCAATAATGAAGCATGTACAAGAGTGTGGCAAACCACTGTCATATATGACGCTTTTACAAAATGTGGCAAAGCAATGTATTGCCATATGGAAATCAAATACAAAATATTGGTCTTCCACTACCATACACATGCAAAGAGGTTCCATATCAACAGTCCTGCAACAAAGAACATTAATGGAATGAGATAAATTCACATGAAAATTACAAACAACAAGTAAAAACCAAGTTTATAAATTAATTACCTCATCGCAAATGCTCCCATGAAACTACCGCACCGCGTCCCTCCAAGTCCTGCAATAGTGCAGTCAACCCATGACTATATCCGTAAGACTCCTCCGTTCGTGTTGGAGGACGACCCATTGCTAGCTCCTGAAACAAATATAAAACGATTAGAGAAACATATATGAGAAATTTAACACAAATAAATTCAATAAATGAAATGGTACTTACAAACTCATGACGCATCGTGTCATATTCGCCGCTGCCCAAATGTGATGGTCCAATCGTGTCTAGACGTGTGGCTGCGGCATTTCGCTGCTGGCGATATCGATCAGGAGTCTACTCCTTCTCGTCACGAATCATGTCCCACTCCTCAGCATCTAACCATACAGGCTCTTGCAATGAATGAATCATACGTTAACCTTTAAACATGCTATTTAGCCCTATTGGATGACCTTATCTCACCATTAGGTGGTAGGAATCTCCTCCTCCTTGGTTTAAATGCTTTAAATCCTAAAATTTCTAATTTTTCCATATCTTCATCACTTGTAGATCCCATGTCTACACACCGATGGTCTTCATCATTTGTCTTTTCCTTTCCTTTGCTACTTCCTTCACTTGAATGAGCTTCATTCCTTTTCCTTCCATGCCAACCTAATTGAGTACTTGTTGGAGCAAATCAACCCCTAATTGGTGATTATGAAGAACTTGAATCAAGGCAAAAATTAAAATAAAGGCAAAGAAGTCATTGGAGAAAGTGAAGAGATCTCAAAAATATAGCTTGTATACTTATGTACATTATAGTTGAGAATTCTTGTACAATGGATATAGATGATCCTTAGAATGATAAGGAATAATGTAATAGATGCAGGATGAGTCTAGAATCATATGTATATAAGTCAATCATGTAAAGAAATAGAGAGAAAGAGTCATTAGAAGATGTGTCCATGAGATAGATGTGTAGAGAGTCAACTTCTTGAGTTAGCGTCGAGTCTTTCTCTGATTTCTCTTAGCTTCATCATGTGGATTAGAGAACCTTTTGTACACATCTAATCTAGAAGCTAATCAAGCTATGTTCAAAGTTTCATCATCTAAATTCTTTTCAGGTTGTGTGTATCATTAATAGGAACATGTATATGTAAAGTCTACAGATAGAACTCTTAGAGTCACGCACTTTTTTGTGTCAATATTTTACTTGGATCTCAGTGCAAAGTGCAATTTTTTTGATGATTGAGCATCCAAAATCTAAGTTATGAGGTACGAAAGCTATGGCTGAAAGCATTTAGCAAAAGGGGACTTGTGCTATGAGGAATCAACTTCAGAAGTTGATCATGTCAAAGTCCATTGTTTAGGAAAACAGTTTATGACATATCTTTGGTCTTAATGATCAAATCAGAGTTTTAATGATTCTTTTGAAGATTCAATCAATGTTATGATTTTGCAAAGGTAGCATGGAGGTATGTGCATAATTAGATTGAAGAAAATTGAAGTTATGTGCATGTAATGAAGTTAAATTCGAAGCAGACTTCTTGAAGAAGAAGAAACTTCACTCAGAGAAGTGATTGTGATGATTTTGTAAATCAAAGTAACATTTGTGTAAAGTTTGGTCTATTATTGATATATAGGTGTTCTTAAATCAGTATAGATCAAGCCTTTACAGATTAAGAGGCCTCCAATAGTGGTATCAGAGCAAAAGGTGCGATATAAAGTGAAGTAAATAGCATTGGAAGTTCCGAGAGGAAAACTAGGGGTAAGATGGGGCATTAAAAGTACGCTTCATAGGAAATGTAGGTTTAACATAAAGTGGTCGTTGGCACGGTTGTTGTAGATGGATTGACTTGGTTATGGACTGGAATTCTTTTTCTGCATCATAGGCAAAAGATATGGCCTCGTTGAGGGTTTTAGGTCATAAGGTGTGAAGCTTAGCTTGGATTCCCACCTCCAAACCATGTTCATATTTCTACTGCAAGATATCCTCTAAGACATCTTCAAACATTCAAACAAGTAGTAAATATTGCCATAACCGCTCCGTGTAGGTAGTAACCGTATCACCCTCCTTCCATGTAAGGGTCGTCCATGCATGTCGAACATGTAAGTGGTATTGAGGAGGAAGAAAAGAATCCTTCACTTTTTCTTGGAAAGCCTTCCACGTTGTTGGACGCTCAGTACTGTGCCGCAGGACATTCCACCAGAGTTGAGCTTTACCTACTAAATAGTTAGTGGCAAATTTAACTTTTTCAGTTTCAGCATACTTTTCATCAGTATAAAAATCATTAAACCATGACAGCCAAGAAAGGACTAAAGGCCCATCCTTTTGGTCATCAAATCGTAGAAACTGGTAGTTTCTAGCACGAATGTTTGAATGAGTAACATCAGATTGGGCAAAAACAATAGCTTTTACTACTCTCGTAAGGTTGTCTTCCTCAGTTTGTATCTTTTGGAGGACTTCATCACGTTGTCAGATGTCATTTTGAGCTCCTCGAAGCTCATGCCGCAAAAGCTCTAGTTGTTCTTCAAGTGTTGCCTCAAGTAGAGGTGAATTATTGTAATCCTCCATAGTGCTCTTGGACCCTTAAGCTAGTGCTTTCCTCTCGGGATGTTCCCTTAGGGAATGTACCCTAGCAGAAAAAGTACCCTGTCTGGATGTACCGTGACAGGATGTACCCTGTCTCGATGTACCCTGGTGTACCTTGAGAAGTGTACCCTGAGAAGTGTACCCTGAGACGTGCCATGTGGCGTCGCACTGTGCCGCCTTGAAAAAGTAAGAAAAACTACAAGTTATGTTAAATATAAGAGGAGAGAACTTGAGTATCAAAACCAAGAGATGGAGGAGTGGTTAAAGTACTTCCCTTGTAAGTACGAGGTTGTGGGTTCAAATCCTCCTACCATAGGGAATCTAAACCTCTCTATTGCCACCCAAAAATTAAAATTGCCTCGCGCGTAGCCAAGGGCTACCAACAGTCACCAAGGGAGCCTTGGGTGCCAATGTCGCCAATGTATTGCCTAAGTTATTGCCTAAGTTCTTTGCCTTAGTCGACGCCTTAGTCAACGCCTTGGAGTAATCCGAAGGAGTAAACGTAGGTGTAAACGTAGGTTCTGGTTCTGGAACACAGAAACACAAACAGAAACTGGAGCTGGAACTGGAATAGAAACAGAAACAGAAACTAGAGCTGGAACTGGAATTGGAATTGGAATCGGAAACGGAACAGAAACAGAGAACAGAACCCTCCGTATTGACGTGTGCAGAGCTCTGATACCACTGTTGTCAGGATCTTAACTCACGCGCATACAGAGATTACGGATGTTGAAAACACACAGAAAAATAGACGCAACAAGAGATGAGACAGGACACAGTATTGGGAGCAATCTCCCCCCATGCACTCTGTTCCGACAGTCCACAGAGTGCATGTATTTATAGGAACTTTTGATTACGTCGAAAAGAGTGGTTACATGAGAGCGGCTTCGAAAAGCAAGCGTGAAACTAAAAGTTAGTAACTTTTATAGAAAGCAATTTCTTTCAATAACAGAAACTGCGGTCTACAACGACCCTTATACTAACCATTACTTTTCTAACTGTTTCTAACAATAGAACCTTCTACGCAGGTTTATTTACAAGATTAATAATAATTATTTGGATTATTGATATCCGCCCTTCACGCCTTGCACACTCCTCATGAACCTTCAGCTACTATATCAAAAACATCAAAAACACAGTTGGCTGAAAATCCAGCTAAGGAGGAGTTAATTATGGCATTATAGGCTGCATTAGTGGAGCTACATTTGCTTGTCCCAATCCATTGCTAGTGGCCCCAACCTCATGCAAGCTCATGGAAAATATTTTGTATTTAAATGTGCAACCTTTTTAGAAAGAGATGCTTGAGTGTCCATCACCTTCTCGAGTTGCTTGCATAAAATATTGAGTAGAAATTCTATTGCACTTTTAGGGCTAAGTGCAACATTGGTCATAGTCGTAGTTGTATCTGCTTGCATATTGGAATGCCTAGTTATAGGTAAGTCTCTAGGTTGATCAGAATTAGGATTTTCATATAATATGGATTGATGTTGTCCCATTTGAGAAACGGCTTCTATTTCACATTTAATGGTTTGTGAGTCATCCATCAACCCATATCTTTTACTAGGTTCTTCGATTCTACATTCTGTCTTGGATCCGTCCTTTGGACTTAAGTTCTTTAGGAAATGGATGATAAGATTTGGGTTTAATGCATTTCTCTCTGCTTCTAGAGCTGAGCAAATCATCCCATAAACTCATCATGTAGGTGACCCAGAGACCCACTATATTTTGGAGAGTTAACCCATCTTAAGAACCCTTCCTGACTATTTTGGTTGAAGTCTTCAAGAAAGAACATCTTATGAAGTTCTTTCTGGAAGTCAGTCCAAGTTTTGGTTGCATGTTCATGAATACTTTCTAAAATAGATCCAGAGACAACTCATCCGAAGTACTTTACCAGTATATCATTGGGTAATCCCTGGATCTATGCTTGCTCCTCAAATGCATCCAAGTATTCAGTAATATTCAGACTAGTGAATTTTCCTTTTTCACATAAGATTGTCTACATTGATCATGCACCTTGCTTCTCAATGACCATATTTTCAAATACTTCTTCCATTTTATGCTCTTGATGCCATCTAGAGTGACGTATTGAATCTATGATGACATGTTCTAAAAGCTCTTTGAATTGCCTAAAACTATCACTATATGGGATAGCCAAGAGATTGAAATTTGTTAAAACTTAGACTTTTGACCTATCTTTTCTCTTGCTTTTCTTTGTTTTTTTTTTCTTTGTACTCTTACTTTTGATTAGTTTTTCTTTGTCCCTCATTTTTTTGTTAATTCTCCCTCTAAGAGAATTTGTTTTTCTTCTTTGTAGAGTTTATGTATAAAATAAGACCAATTAACATGACATTTATAAACAACAACTAAAAACACGAAACCAAGATATAACTTTACCTAATCAAGAATATTCTCCCATGACACAATTGCACCACATCCCTCTAAGTCTTGTAACAGTGCAGTCAGTCCATGTCGATATCCATATGATTCTTCAGTTCGCATTGGAGGACGACCCACTGCCAACTCCTATAGTAAATATGCAAAATGTTAGATGAATATACATAATATACTTAACACAAACAACTTCAATAATTAACATCATACTTACAAATTGGTAGCGCATACTGTCGTATCTACCGCTACCTAAATGCGACGTTCCAATCATATCTAAACGTGTGGCCGCCGCATCTCTCTGTTGACGATACCGATCAGGAGTATGTTGATGCTCATCCTGAATCGATTCCCATTCTTCGGCATCTAGCCATACAGGCTTTGGTAAGCCTGCTTTGAAAGCATCGCGAGCTTCCGATCGTCGATGCGACATCACCTCGCATGCTGTATGTTGAATCCATTCCGAACTCACAATAGGATTGCCAGATGCTGGCCGGTCCTCTTCATATATGCATTGTGTGATATGATTTTTAGAGTCTCTATCCTGTTCGGTCCATTTTAACATTACTGAATGACCGAATACGATAGAGCAGAGTTGTCGTATACGCTGACGCATTGACTTTCCCACCGCATCCATAAAACTGGAGCTCCATTACGGATATGATATATCTTTGATTCGTCATGATCATGTGCACGCCAAGGTGTACGTGGAGATCCCATCTGATGCAATATGAAGATCTCATCTTATCCAATGTATATATATGCATGCTTAAGCTTGTATACATATGCATTCATGTATACATATGCATATGCATTCATGTATGCATATGCTTGCTTGTATGCATATGCATGCTTAAGCTTGTATACATATGCATTCATGTATACATATGCATTCATGTATACATATGCATATGCATATGCATACATGTATACATATACATATGCATATGCTTGCTTGTATACATACATGTACATATACATGTATGCATATGCATATGCATACATGTATACATATACATATACATATGCATATGCTTGCTTGTATATGTATACATGTATACATATACATATACATATGCTTGCCTGTATGCATATGCATGCTTAAGCTTGTATACATATGCATACATGTATACATATACATATGCATTCATGTATGCATATGCTTGCTTGTATGCATATGCATGCTTAAGCTTGTATACATATGCATTCATGTATACATATGCATTCATGTATACATATGCATATGCATATGCATACATGTATACATTACATATGCATATGCTTGCTTGTATACATACATGTAAGCATGTATGTATGCATGCATGTAAGCATATGCATGCTTAAGCATGTATGTATGTATGCATATGCATAAGCATGTATGCATATGCATGCATGTATGCATGCATATGCATATCCCTCTCTCTCTCTCTCAAACAAAAATAAAGAGAGAAGATATTAGAAAACAAAAATATAAAGAAATAAAACAAAAAATAAAGAAAGATATTAGAAAACAAAAATATAAAAATTCATGCATGCATGCATGTATGCATATGCATGCATGCATGTATGCATATGCATGCATGCATGTATGCATATGCATGCATGCATGTATGCATATGCATGCATGCATGTATGCATATTCATGCATGCATGCATGTATGCATATGCATGCATGCATGTATGCATATGCATGCATGCATGTATGCATATGCATGCATGCATGTATGCATATGCATGCATGCATGTATGCATATGCATGCATGCATGTATGCATATGCATGCATGCATGTATGCATATGCATATCCCTCTCTCTCTCTCAAAGAAAAATAAAGAGAGAAGATATTAGAAAACAAAAATATAAAGAAAGATAAAAGAGTGATATATTTCTTACTTACATTGATGTAATTTTTGAATCAAGGTTGTCAAAATCCACTTGAAGTTCTCCTTTGTTGAATTTCCAAAGATTTGATCTCAAAAATCTCTTGCAAAACTAAAGAGAGAAGATATTAGAAAAGCAAAAACATAAAGAAAGAAAACAGAGTGATACAATATGTGAGATCTACTTACCAAAGCATCAGATCTATAAAAATAGAGGTGTGTTTAGAGAGAGAGAGAGAGGGAAGGAGAGGGAAGGAGAGAGAGAGAGAGAGAATTGTTTGAATCACGGTCGTCAAAATCCACTTGAAGTTCTTCTTCATCAAATTTCCAAAGATTTGATCCCAAAATCTCTTGCAAAACCAAACAAAGAACATATTAGTAAAGAAAAAACATAGAAAAAGAAAAAAGAGTGCTACAATATGTGTGATCTACTTACCAAAACTGTTGGAAAACAATGTCCCATTGGTCAAGGATTGGTCAATTTTATCCATTCTTTAAAGCATGTGTACAGAATCTGTTCACTCCCTTGTACAAGAAAGGACGACGGGCGCAGTGGATAAAGCATTTTCCTCCCATCCAAACGACCCGAGTTCAAATCCCATCCTCAGCAGCGGGCGCAGCTCGCAATATTTTATACAATGCTTTTGCTTTATTAATAGCTTTTGGAAGAGAAGCTCTACTATATAATAAGAGCATGCCTTATTGTTATTCATCCTTCACCTAGGATCAACACAAGCTTTCTAGAGCTTGGACCTCAGTAGAGGTGGTGTTTCTTCTAGCACATGGGGCAGCCATGGTGCTAACTTGAAGCAGGTTGAGGAACAGCTATGGAGTTCTTCTTGGTGATTCTTCTTGGAGAAGATGAAGGGTGTGCTCACACTCTAGCTCATGGAGAAGAGGTCATCTCTTGTTCATGGCAAGAAGACTTGATTATTAGCAGCTTGATGGTGAGGATCGCCCATCTACATGATGTATTTGAAGATCATCTTCTACAAGAAGATGTTAGGTTGAAGATTATCTTCTACAAGAAGATGTCTGGCTACTTCAAAGACATTGGATGGGACCATCTACATGATTTTGAAGATTATCTTCTACAGGAAGATATTAGGTTGAAGATTGTCTTCTACAAGAAGATGTCAGGCTACTTCAAAGACATTAGATGGTGATTAACATAAGATTCACATCTTATGTTAAGTATTGAGGTACATATTCTCTTTATGCACACAGGTACTACTTGAAGTTTATGGAGGCTGTGGCGTTCATATCAGAAGGAGTCCTATTCGGCATAGGTACAAGAGAATCAGTACTTATATGCTTTATGCATATTTTTATGAGGTGTTTAAGAAGGTGTGTTCACATGAGTTTGAGGATTTCCTTCACACTGATCCTTCCTCTTTCAGTCACTCATATTCACTCTTCTATAACCTATAAGGTCACACATCTCATGTATATTCAGATTACTGCCCACACATCTAAATATGTTTGTTACATTGTACATTCACTCATGCATCTATTTCTCATCACATAGAGTGGTTGAGAGTTTTGCTCCCACATTGTACATTGAACATTGGTATAAATGATACTATGAGTAAGCGATGGCTTACGTAAAACCTTACACATGACGTCTATTCTTTCTTTATCTTTGTCTCATCATCTGTATGATTAAGTTGTGGTATGTTCATGTTTTGTCAATATGGAAGATTGCTGGAACTAATGTTGTACATGACTAGAACTATGGAACCATGGACCTGTGACATGAGCCTAAGGGCCTACCTCACTTCCAACATTTGGTATCAGAGCACTAAGGTTTTGGTTACAGAACTTTAGATCTTTGGCATCAATGCATTAAGGCTCATTCATAATCACAGGTTCCCAGAATTCCAGATTTACAACATTTGATTTGAAAGCATCTTCTAACATTTGACATTTGACATACACAGTTAATCTAGATGAGTAGAGATTTGAGAATTAGACATTTCAGTTACATGTGTATTCATCAGTGCAGAGTATGAAGTTGATGATCTGTTAGCAGCCCATATTTTTGAAGAGTATGCAAAGACTTTACAAAAGTATTGTTTGAAGGCCCAGACTTGATGAAGAGAAGACTACTTCAAATTCAAGGAAGAACAATGGTTTAGAGAAGATGAAGGAATCAGATCAACATCAAATCACAGGTATCAATTTCTACTATCAGATTATCATTTGCAGGTTATATCTTAGAAGAGCAGTTATGAAGAGATTTGAAGAAATTCAAGGATTGCTTTTATACGCTTTCATCATTTGAAAGTTAAAGGCTACATCGAAACAGGTATCTAGAGGTTTTTCTAGAGAGTTTTTGAGAAATCTCTTTCATGGCAAGAAAGTTCATCTAAGAAGACAAGTGCAGAGATGAGATGAGTTTTTCAGCCAAATTTCTATTGTAAGTTGGTTGGATATCAAGGTACAAATGTATCTAGAGAAGGTAACTCTAGAAGGACAATTCATCATTCAGACAACGATTGGTGAATTTAGTCGATTCAGACATTTGAAGCAAAATTTTGATTCAGAGATATGAGGAGATGATAAAACATGTTTCTATATTCAACTTCCATTTATATACCATGTTTGTTTTATCTCTTACTCTAAGCATTAGAGGAAGAGAAAAGTTCATTTGAAGAGGTCAAGAGTGTTTGCTACTTCAAGATGAAGAGAACAAAAGGTATGGAAGAGAAGTTTGAAGATGTTGACATCATCAGGTGGAAGAAAGATGCAGAAGAAGAAAGTCCATCATTTCCAAAAGAAAAGTAAGGCTTCCTTTTCTCATATATTTTCCATATACTTTTCCTATTTTATCCTCTACATCCAAAGACAAGTCTACGAGAACATCTTGTTTAAAGAAGAAGCAGTTTCTTGTTTTGCATTACACTTGGTCATGATTTAGTAGATTTGACAAAGAATTGCATTGAGAGAAAGAAAAGCAGCAGATATATGTTTTGACTCATATATATATGAGTTATGAAGCTTTTAAGCACGCAGCTTATATGTTCCCTCAAAGAATTCTTGGAGTGTCAATACAGAGCTACTTGGTATATGACAAGTTGCAGAGAAGTATATTTCTTCTTTATCTAACTCTTGAGGTAAAAGAGTTTTCTGTAGCAGATGTTGAAGACTTGGGTTGAGGTTTTATGTTTGGAAAAGATTACCTCATATTCAGTATTTTTAGAAAACTTCAGAAAATTCAGAATCTTGTTGATGTACCAGTCAGTTGAAGAATCTACTTTCTATGATTGTCTTGATTTTTTGGATACATGCTTGTATTCAAAAAGGTGTTCCATTAGATCCTATCACTTGATTGAAAAGTGGAGTTAGCCAAAAGAAAATCAAGCAGGTACTATCACATTTCACCCGGGTAAAATATGAAAGTTATGAAGTATCAACTTGCAGCTTTTGAAGTTCTCAAGGAGAGAAGTTTGTCCACTTATGGTTCAAGTAGGAATTTCAGATTCCTTAAAGGATTTGTTTGAAGAAAAGTTTTACAACTTTTTGAGAAGCATGGACACTTAGAGACATTCAGGTAGCAAATCAAACATTCAGTCATGAAGGTTTGATGACAGCAGATTCTACACAGGAGAGATCATTGATCTTGAATAGATCTTGTATGATCTTGAGTATTTATGATTCAGTTGTCTATCCTTTGTTTGTGAAGATTCTTAACATTGGAAGAAGTAAGTCAAAGATTCAGATTCTATCAGATTTGTGTTGCAGAGAAAAAGAAGATACTTGTTATGTTACAGAAAAATATGGATCCTAAAACTTTTGTTTCAGATACAAGTATTGATCACTAAAGATCAGATTTATTGAAAGAAGGAAGACGTTCCACATTTCATAAAGTCTGATATATTTGAAGAATACTGGATACTAGTGTTAAGTCATCCAAGGGGGCAGATTCATACCTACAGGTATTCCTATTTCAGGTATTCCTATATTTCCTTTGTCAGGTTCTCTTTATGTTCCAGCTTTGTAAAAAGAAGGAAGAAGAAGAATGTTTGGAGAAAGTTCCTGTTACGATGTTCCTGTTCAGGAGAAGGTTCCAAAGTTCTATTGAAGAGAAGCTTGATATTTCAGAAAGGTTTATTTCAGAAGTGTGCACATATATGTTTATACCAAGTTCTGAAGGAAAGAGGTATGAAGGATTTAAAGGATGAAGACATGATGACATCATAGATTTTTTTACTCATATTGAGTTGAGTACAGTCAGAGATGAACCAGCAGTGTTCATAATACACTAAGTTGTGAGTTGACAGTCACAGGTTCCACGATTTAGTTCTTGATTTTTAGTGTATTTACATGACACAGCAGAAGTACGTTGAGAAATCCTTTTGGAAGGTAAATGCAAATATATAGATCCTAGTGTATGTTTTCACGTTTTTGAAGACAGGAGATAGCAGGTTCAGAGATAGTTCATGCTATATTTGTTGTCAAGCAGTGATTGCTTGATGTGTACACTATTGGATATCTAGTTTGCATATTTTCTCAAGTATTATGGTTCATATTCAGCAAGTTCAGATTTTTCAAAGGAAAGTCAATTTCAGTTTTGAAGAAGACTTTTTCTGAAGTATCGGGAGTACAAGCTTGAAGCTTGTGACAAGCTATTTGAAGCTTGTAATAGTTTGCAGCTTATGAAGTTTGCAGATTCAGTCCAGGTTGTACCAATATGACATTGTAGGGGGGATTGTTGGAAAACAATGTCCCATTGGTCAAGGATTGGTCAATTTTATCCATTCTTTAAAGCATGTGTACAGAATCTGTTCACTCCCTTGTACAAGAAAGGACGACGGGCGCAGTGGATAAAGCATTGTCCTCCCATCCAAACGTCCCGAGTTCAAATCCCATCCTCAGCAGCGGGCGCAGCTCGCAATATTTTATACAATGCTTTTGCTTTATTAATAGCTTTTGGAAGAGAAGCTCTACTATATAATAAGAGCATGCCTTATTGTTATTCATCCTTCACCTAGGATCAACACAAGCTTTCTAGAGCCGGGACCTCAGTAGAGGTGGTGTTTCTTCTAGCACATGGGGCAGCCATGGTGCTAACTTGAAGCAGGTTGAGGAGCAGCTATGGAGTTCTTCTTGGTGATTCTTCTTGGAGAAGATGAAGGGTGTGCTCACACTCTAGCTCATGGAGAAGAGGTCATCTCTTGTTCATGGCAAGAAGACTTGGTTATTAGCAGCTTGATGGTGAGGATCGCCCATCTACATGATGTATTTGAAGATCATCTTCTACAAGAAGATGTTAGGTTGAAGATTATCTTCTACAAGAAGATGTCTGGCTACTTCAAAGACATTGGATGGGACCATCTACATGATTTTGAAGATTATCTTCTACAGGAAGATATTAGGTTGAAGATTGTCTTCTACAAGAAGATGTCGGGCTACTTCAAAGACATTAGATGGTGATTAACATAAGATTCACATCTTATGTTAAGTATTGAGGTACATATTCTCTTTATGCACACAGGTACTACTTGAAGTTTATGGAGGCTGTGGCGTTCATATCAGAAGGAGTCCTATTCGGCATAGGTACAAGAGAATCAGTACTTATATGCTTTATGCATATTTTTATGAGGTGTTTAAGAAGGTGTGTTCACATGAGTTTGAGGATTTCCGTTCACACTGATCCTTCCTCTTTCAGTCACTCATATTCACTCTTCTATAACCTATAAGGTCACACATCTCATGTATATTCAGATTACTGCCCACACATCTGAATATGTTTGTTACATTGTACATTCACTCATGCATCTATTTCTCATCACATAGAGTGGTTGAGAGTTTTGCTCCCACATTGTACATTGAACATTGGTATAAATGATACTATGAGTAAGCGATGGCTTACGTAAAACCTTACACATGACGTCTATTCTTTCTCTATCTTTGTCTCATCATCTGTATGATTAAGTTGTGGTATGTTCATGTTTTGTCAATATGGAAGATTGCTGGAATTAATGTTGTACATGACTGGAACTATGGAACCATGGACCTGTGACATGAGCCTAAGGGCCTACCTCACTTCCAACAAAAACTTCAGATTTATAAAGATAGAGGTCTGTTGAAAGAGAGAAAGAGAGAGAGAGAGAGGGAGAGAGAAAGAGGGACAGAGAGGGAGAGAGAGTGAGAGAGAGAGAGGGAGAGAGAGAGAGATAGTGAGAGAGAGAGAGAGGGAGGGAGAGAGAGAGAGAGGGAGAGAGAGAGAGAGGGAAGGGAGGGAGAGAGGGAGAGAGAGAGAGAGAGAGGATGACAAACAAAGATCTGTTGTTGGCGTGCGCAAACCCGAAAGGAGAAGATCTAAATTCAAAATGCTCAGAATGATGAATTTCGGGTTCGGGCCCGGTTAAAAAGAGAGCGTCGATATAAGCGTCGGTAGTTCCAGCAAAGTACCGATGCATATACCGACGCTTATACCGATGTTGTGTTTCCGAGGCAAAGCAGCTTTCCCAAATTGTCCGAGGGGTATACCGACGCCGACAGCTGCCCGTCGGTACGCTGACCGTCGGTATTCCCTCGATATGTTGTAGCGAAGGCACAAACTAGAAGTATTTGATATGTTCAAGAAGTTTAAATCATTGGTTGAAAAGAAAATCATCAATAGCATAAGAATATTGAGATTAGATAAAGGATATGAGTAGTTTTCTAATAAGTTTCTTGCATATTTGAAAGAATAAGGAATGAAGAAGGAGAGTACAAATAGATACACACCTCAAGAAAATGGTGTGTTCAAAAAATGAAATAGGTCTCGCTTAGAAACGGGTAGGTGCATGTTAAATGAGAAGGAATTACCACATATATTTTAGTATGAGCATGCAATATAGAAGTTTATGTTACCAACACGATTTCATTCACTCAAAATCATGTAGAAAAAGCACTCATGAAGTGTTATAAGGATCAAAACTAGGTGTTTCTAATTGTTGAAGTTTGAGAAGCATATGCTATGTTTACTTTCTACAACAATTAAGGTTAAGTACTTTGAATTCAAGTTCACAAAAACTAAATTTCATAGGTATGGTAGTAGAGCAACCAAGATCAAAGTGTGTCAACCTAGATATAGAGGAGATGATTGTTTGAAGAGATGTTCATGAAGATAAATCTTGGTATAAGTGTGAAGTGTAGTTAGATAAAGAAGAGAATACAAAGAGACGTAAAGAAGAGCCAAGTTTTCAAAGCTTAGTACAAAGTCAAATAACACATGAAGAGATAAATCCCACCAATCAAATATTGAAGATAATTCTAGATTTACTTTCAAAGGAATTTGTTTCATAGGAAGAAGAAAGTGGAGCATTCATATCAAGAGGAAAAAAATCTTCAAGGCAAGAGAAGCATGGTAGGAAAAGAAATCAATCACGTTATCTAGTAAGAGAAAGAAGGCAATCATAAGGATTTTCTTATGAAACTTATATGCTGAAAATTCTTGAAGAGCAAGATCCAACAACTTATCAAGAAGTACCAATGGTACATAAATTGATTAAGGCAATGGATGTAGAAATGCGATCTTTATATGAGAACAAAATATGGGATTTAGTTTCAATGCAAGCTAACATGAAGATAAATGGATGTAAAGAATCAATAGAAACAATAATGGTTTGTAAGTATTGTTTATAAAGGTTATGCACAAATTTATGTGATTGATTATGAGGAGACAATTTCTTGTCTTGCAAAGCTAACAGTAATAAAGTCATTAAGAAGTGTTGGTGCAAGTAAGGTATGGAATTTGTAGCAATTAGACATAAAAAATACATTTCTCAATGGTGATTTAAAAAGGTTCATTATGACAATGATGTAATACTTAAACATTTAATGAAGATTCAGTAGGTATGCATAACCAATTTATACTCCATTTTGCAAATGAAATTTTCTTGATATATCGATCCCTTGAGCCCTCTTTGTATACAAAAATTTCAAATTAGATGCATAAAATACATAATTAGTTTCCAATCAAATAAATAGTATGCTTCGAGGGAGACATGGTCCAAAAGTCCAAGATGTCTTCATTAGAACTTAACCTACCTTGCACAACTATTAATCAGCTATCAGTGACCAATAGGTTATCAAATTACCATAGACAAGAAAATAATAATAATAATAATACTAAAAACAATAATAAAGCTTTTGGCATCTTCTCCAATGTACGTCACTGCAAATCAAAAATATTGATTGTTTGCAGAAACAACTCGTGCATTTATTGGCAAGATTAATTTAAAATACAGTAGCTAATGCCATAAGCTGCAAATGCAAACATTTGCATAGAAGCTATGCGGAAAGTAAGGCCATTGTTTTTCTTCCACAATACCTACAAGGACATTAAGCATAGGTCTCTGTTTGCAACACATAATATATGGCCTCACATACCCCATTAATCTTCTCCCACATGATAGACTCCTTTGCAAGCAACCAGGATCTTGTCTAAATATTTTGGACAGTTCAAGCTCTTTCTAAAAAGGAGTAAAAGAATGAAAATTCTCTACCTTTTTTGCAAACGTAAAACAATTAGCTGAAATGGCGATAGACTTCAGACACCTCCATCTATTATTGATCATAATAGACAAAGAACTCCATATGTATTCAGCTATTTTGCTGCCAAATAGGAGGGTATGTACAAGTATAAGGAGAGTTGTGGTGATACCAGGATCTCAAGAAAACATTTACACACAATGAAAGAAAGCACGAAATCAATAGAGCACTTTCTTCTAAAGGTTAGTTATGCAGAGCTCCATTATTTAATTCATGACTGGCCATCATTCCGTATTCATACGGAACTCCATTATCTCAGGGAGAGGTTCCTTTCTCGAGAGATCACTTTGCCATATGTGCCCACATAGGAGAATCTTGTAGACTTTTTCACAAAGCCTCTGGCTAGGGAGAAGTTTGAAGCATTCCAAAAAAGCATTGGGCTTACTTTCTTTTATGGATTTATTCCACATAGTTTTGCACTTCCTTATACATGAGTGCCAGCTCCTTGTTCACCACATCACTCCCAGGGGGGATTTGTTGATATATTTAGGTATTGATGTGTGTGAACACACTAGGAATTCTAGGACACTTTTCCCTCTTTAGGAGGTTTTTTCCCCCACCTTGTATATATGCCTATAACCCTAACAATTCACTTATCTTTGTACATTCTAGTGGTAATACATTCAGTATTGTGTGTTGTGCTCCAACCTTCTTCTTATTCCTTGTGTTGTTCATGTGCTTTCGTAGATCTCAAACTCCAACAATGTAGCTAGATGAACAAGAGAATACAAAGAGTCTCAAAGAATAGCCAAGTTCTCGAAGCTCAATAGAGAGTCAAGTAACACACGAAGAGGTGACTCCCACCAATCAAAGATTGAAGATAATTCTGGATTTACTTTCAAAGGAAATTGAATCATAGGAAGAAGAAAGTGAAGCATCCATACCAAGAGGGAGACAATCTTCAAGGCAAGAGAAGCATGGTAGGACAATAAATCAATCAAGGTATCTAGGACAAGAAAGAAGCCAACCATAAGGATTTGCTTATGAAACTTAAATGGAAAAAAATGTTGAAGAGCAAGATCCAACAACTTATCAAGAGCATCAATGGTACAAAAATTGGTTAAGGCAATGGATTAAGAAATGGGAGCTTTATATGAGAACAAAACATGGAATTTAGTTTCAAGGCAAGCTAACATAAAGATAAATGGATGTATAAAATGAATAGAAACAATCATGGTTCGTAAGTAGATATAAATCAAGACTTGCTTATAAAGGTTATGCACAAATTTGTGTCATTAATTATGAAGAGACATTTTCTTGTGTTGCAAAGATATCAACAATAAAGACATTAATCAATGTTGGTGCAAGTAAGGAATGGAATTTGTAGCGATTAGACATCAAAAATGCATTTCTAAATGGTGATTTAAAAAGATGCATCATGACAATGATGTAATATTTAAACATTTAATGAAGATTCAGTAGATATGCATAATCAATTTATACTCCATTTTGCAACTGAAATTGCCTTGATACATCGATGCCCTGAGCCCTTTTTGTATGCGAAAATTCCAAAATAGGTGCATAAATACATAGTTATTTTCCAATCAAATAACTACTATGCTTTGAGAGAGACATGGTCGAAAAATCCAAGACTTGGATACATCTTGTATGCATTAATATTATTGACCATACGATGATCTACGTGAATGTGTGTGGGTGCATGAGATTCAAAAAGCGAACTCTCATGTCTTCATTAGAGCTTAACCTGCTTTGTGCAACTATTAGTCGGGCCCTTGCTTTATGAGAGGGTGATTAACCTTCTCTGTAATGCCATCTAAACTCCGTAAGATCTACCCCTGCTCTCTGGGACTTGGGGGGTCACGTGGGCACTAGTCCTCCTTCACTTTTACTTTTTTTTCCTTTTAATACAAGTCCGGGAGAGTAGGCCAAGGCCGAACTTCCTTTATATTAAAAAAAATACTATTAGTCGGCTATTGATGACCCCTAGGTTACCAACTTACCATAGACAAGAAAATAATAATAATAACAATACTAATAAAGCTTTTGACGACTTCTCCTATGTACGTTGTTTTCTAAGTTACTACGAACCGAAAATATTGATTGTTCACAGAAAGATCTCATGCTTTTACTGGCAAGATGAAATCAAAATACAGTAGGTTAATACCATAAGCTGCAAATAACTATATTCCTGGTTGTTGTGTACTGAAAATGCAAACATATTCATAGAGCTACGTTGAAAGGAAGTCGATTGTTTTTCTTCCGCAATGCCGACAAGGACATCAAGCGTAGGTCTCTGTTTGCAACACATCACAGATGGCCTCACATGCTCCATTAATCTTTTCGAACATGACAGAATCCTTTGCAAGCTCTTTCTGAAAAGGAGTAAAACAATGAAAATTCTCTATCTTTTTGCATATGTAAAACAATCATCTGAACTGGCTACAAACTTCAGACACCTCCATCTGCTGTTTGATCATAACAGACAAAGAACTGCAAATGTATTCAGCTGTTTTGTTGCCAAATAGAAGTGTATGTACAAGTAGAAGGAGAATTGAGGTGATACCAGGATCTCGAGAAAATATTTACACACAACAAAAGAAAGCATGACCTGAAAGAAAGCATGACTTCAAGAGAGCACTTTCTTCTAGAGGTTAATTCTGCGGTCCTCCATTATTTAATTCATGAATGGCCGTCATTCATGAGTCATAAGGAAATGCTTCATTCTACGGCTACTGTTCGCAAGTCCTAAAATGACGATTAATGACTACTGGTAGCCTGTAGCATCGTTACTCTAATAGCGATAAGATTAATGACCTCTTCTTTCTAAGATTAGGCTTAATGACTACTACTTGCTGTAGCATCGTTCCTATAACAGCGATAACAAGACCTGATACGAAAGATTTCAGTCAAGTCAATCCCTTCTCCTTTCAAACATGATCTCCTCCAGTGTGGAGGATCTGCTTTAATTAGACTCCATTCTGGACAGTTTGTAAGGCGATGTGATTCAGGAATGTAAGAGACGAAATGGCTAGCAGAGTATACATGTCTGTCTCGCTCGTATTTCCATCGCTGCTCAGACATCTGGAAACTTTGCTTGAAATGGATCCTAGATGCATAATCTGATGGAGAAGCCTCTTCCATATGTCTTGCGATTGGACATTCAAAATGGGAAGGTTCGTCTCTGTTTTACAGACTTCAGAGGATACATCACTAGTGATCATATAATCGGCTTTAGAGTGAAAGGAGGGTATATACGTAATATTAGAGTTGGAGAGATTCGAGCACATTGACTTTAGCAAGTGCAGGAATTGTGGCATGTAACTACTTTGTTGCATAATACAACCGGTTTTAGGAGCTCTATAGCTTTCAGGACAACATTTCGGCGTAGTGAAAGGATGTTTGTAACCTGAAGAGGACAAGTCCCTTGAGTGTTGAAGCTCGCTGCTGTCGCAAATGCCACGCAAGGAATCAGAATTTTCAGATATTGAAAAAGCTGGGGAAGTGAAGGTAGCTTGGTGTTGGGTGGCGACGCCAGTATGTGCAAGGACGAGTGCTTTGAAATTGATCTCGTTATATGCAAGCAGCTGCTTAACGAAGGGCTTAGGCTTAGCTCTCGATCTGCGCTTCCTTACCTTCGCGGAACTGGCCTTGCCTGGCGCGGGCGGTTTCACAAGGGAATCTACTCCTACGCAGCTGGTCGAAGGAGCCATTGCTTATGGCACTGGGAAGAGTAGCTCCTGAAGATGGCGGAATGGCGATATACACCTGCTAGAGATGTCTTGCTGTACAAGAATATGATTTTTTGCGAAGGACATTTAAAGAAGAGGAGGCTGGAGCTGAGATTCGAGAAAGTCCCGACTCCCGATGCCGACAGGCGAGACAGACCTTCTGATTAACCAATGTGCTGGTTGGATGTTTTCTACAAGTCTAAATTCAAATTGACCGCCGCCATGGCTGGCGATTTCAAGGAGAGAGCGCCGAATGATTCCCGAGAGTCTGATGAGTGGACAAATGGAGAGTGGACCCAATTTTAGAGACATAAACTATAGTTTATAGTCCCTCCGAGCAAGAGGTATTTAAGATGCTTAAAAGAAAAGAGGAAATTTAAGCCACGTCTTCTATTCTTGCCGCAAAAGCATTCAACTTGGAGAAGATTTTTTTTTTCTTTCATAAAAGGAAGTTCGGCCTTGGCCTATTCTCCCGGACTTTAATTAAAATGAAGAAGAAAAGTTACATGTGAATGGGACTGGTGCCCATGGGACCCCCCAAATCCCACAAAGCAGGGGACGAGTTCGGTAAGCTAGAGGGCATTACAAATGAGGCGTACAAAACTATCATCTCCCTCATGGGGGACCCATTTGGGTTTCAGCTTGTTATCTACGAGGAGATAAATACAGTGGTGCCTAAATGGAGGAGATCTCTTATCTCGGGAGATTCTTTTTCCTAGAAGAAATAAGGATTTCTCAATTGACCATTCCTTTGGGGTTTGGCCAAAGTTGACAGCACATCGCTCCCTCCAAATTTTCCAAAGAGTCTCGCCTCTGATGGCATTCCACAGCCTTGATGAACAACCAACCGCCTCACCCAACAGGGCCTGTTGCCAATTGATTTGGTTCGAGAGACGCAAAATCCGTGTCACGTGATGCCAGATAACACGGGATTGGGGCAATCGAAGAAGAGGTGAACAAGGTCCTCGATGCATCGATGGCACCGCTTGCACCATGGAGGCACACCACAAATTTTGTTGGCCCTTGCATTGTACCAGATACCCTTATGTAAGATTTGCCACATGAGAATGGACTTCTTGATCTCAATAAGGGGGTGCCAAATTGACATGAACTTAAGTTCCCATCGAAGTTTGGTCCAAGAAAGGCACCACGCCTTGTTAAGAGTGTGATGACCATCTAAGTTTTCTTTGAAGTTGGGAATTGTGGATATTTTCTTACCATTGCTCCATTTGAGACCCTCAAGGCAAGGAAGATCCTGTCCGTAGAGAAGGCGGGTAGTTGAGTGGTCCCACGCTAAACACCTGTTTTGAAGAAGAGTCCATTCTTCGAGCGAAATTCTATGTCTCGGGTCTAAGTCTTCAAACCTAATCCACTGGCCGGTCTCTTGTTTCTAGAGCTTTTTCCACTGTTTGTACCCCTTGTTCCATAGACGCTTAGCCGTTTGGAGGTTCCAAGACTCCACCTCCCTTAAGCCGCTGATTGAGAACCAGATAGAGTCATTTTGTCTTATCCCAGCAACCCACTTCCACTCATCACTGACTCTGATGAATTGTTTGGCTTTGTTCCAACTCTTCCATAAGGAACATACGAGGCTAGAGCCTTTAGGGGACACTGGGTGGGGGGAGAACAAAAGCATGAGGATCCCAATGTCCTTCCAGCCGGGAAGACCAACTAAGGTAAGGTATTTCAAATTTCTGAAGATCAATTTTTCCCACGAGGACTCTCTATTGCACCAACCCCAAGCCCCCCAAGACTTTCGAGCTAATACAAGTCTCCCATTTGATTTTGGGGATCCCCCTCCTATTGGGGTCCCTAGTCCATAGGAAGTTCCTACAGATCCTTTCCACTATGGCCAATTCTTTCTCCTTGGGTCTCCAACACGAGATAAAGTAAATGATCGTAGAAAGCAAAAATGTGTTGACAATCATTGCACGCCCTGCCAAGTTAGCTTGCATACCTTTCCAATGATTTAGTTTGCTATCCAATTTGGCTAGAATCCAGTTCCACCTTTGGTCCATCGAGATCTTGAAGCCCATCGGAATGCCAAGGAGACGGAAGACTTGACCACTAGGGATAACTTGACACCCCTGATCAATCAATAGTTGGGGTGGGGGCCCATGGATTGCTTTGAAAGCCGTTTTAGCATGGTTGATTTTTGAACCTAACGCCTTACAAAAGGTGTTGAGGCAGCTCCAAAACACCTCAATGTAGTTCCTATCGTTAAGGACAAAGGCATTCATGTCATCGGCAAAGAGTCTAGCAATCATTTGGTCGTTACCAAGGGGTAGGGAGAGACCTTTAAGATTTCCAGCATCCAAGTGATGCTTAAATAGGCGATTGAGGCCATCCGAGGTGATAGCGAAGAGGAAAGGAGCTAGTGGGCAACCTTTCCTGATATATCTTTTTAAACGTATGGGTTCTGAGAGCTTACCGTTGATGTTTATTCTCATTGAAGCATTTCCGAGTAGAGTGGAAACCTTCTTTGTGAACTTCTGGCTGCATCCAAGATCTTTTAGAGATTGAAGAATAAAGTCCCATTCCAATATGTCATATGCTTTGTCGAAGTCGATCTTAATGAATATTAGATCTTGAGCAGACTCCTCAGCAAATGCAAGGCCTTCCCAAATATCGACAATGGCTTCAAGTATAGATCTACCTTTGATAAAACCTTTCTGGTCCTCACAAAGCCATGACTTTAAATAACACGAGATTCTGTTGGCGATTACTTTGGCGATTATCTTATACCCAGTTTGGAGCATGGTAATTGGCCGCCAGTTTTCAATTTTGTTCTTATCTCCCCTTTTGTGAATTAATTTGATGACACCATTCTTAAGACACTCAGGGAGGGCACCGAAGGAGAGAGCCTCTTGCCACACTAGACGTAGCGGGGTGGCCACCACATGCTTAAAGGACTTGAAAAACTCATTGGTGAGTCCATCAGGGCCCAGGCTCTTCCCATTGGGGTGAGTAGCAATAACCTTGATAATTAAGAAAGAGGCTATTCAAAGGCATCTAGTCTCAATGCCCCGAAGGCATTACATGGATAGATTGATGATTGTTGGGTGTGTGTAGAAGTGCAAGAGACACACGAGAAGCCCACACAAGGAGCACAAATGCAACAAGACAGATGGCTCGAATAGCTCTCTCTATTGATGCAGCTCGTCGATGGGGCCATTGCTTATGGCACTGGGAAGGGTAGCTTCTGAAGATGGCAGAATGACGATATGCACCTGCTAGGGGTTTCTTGTTGTACAAGAATATGGCCTTTGCGAAGGAGATGAAGAAGATGAGGTTGGACTCTGGAGCTGACAAAGTCTCGATCCTGACATGCAATTCCAACCCTTCTCTCTAAATTCAAATTGACTGCCACCATGGGTGTCGATTTCAAGGAGAGAGTGCCCAATGATTTAGGTTGTCTGATGAGTGGACAAATGGATAGTGGACCCAATTTTAAAGACACAGACTCTACTCTATAGCCCCTCTATGCAAGAGGTCTTTGAGGTGCTTTAAGGCACTCCTATATTAATTCTTATAGCTTGCATTAAAAAAAATATAATATTATTAAAGGCCCTACGAGAGAGAGTGACATTTCTTAAGCAAATTCAATTAGAGGAGAACCTGCTAGAATCCTTGTGAGACTCATCGAATCAGTATTTGTGAGCCTAATCCTCTCGGGCTCGAGTGTATTGAAAGAAGAACTATACAAGTGAAGGGCATACTATACATGGGACCTCCCATCTCACACAAAGTAAGGGTTAGATTACTAAAGCATTACAAGGAAAGGGTCTACTCGAAGGAATCTAGTCTCAATGCTTCAAAGGCATTACACGGATAGAGTTTTGACATTGGCCTAGCTTTGTCCAGTAGCCTATACGAACTGAACAAACAACCTCCGACTCAAGAGGTGAGTGCCCAATCAACTCACCTATGGGTTTTGGACTACGCGATGGCATTGTACAGATAGACTAGTGGCACTAGCCTAGGTATGTCTAGTAGCCTATAGGAGTTGAATGCACAACTTCTGCCTTAAGAGGAGATTGGGCAACCAACTTACATATGGGTTTTAGGCTACCCTAAAGTACTTATAAAGCATATTCCTTAAATCCTTTACTATTGCAACAATTTCCTAGAAGACAACTTAGCAGATGATCTCAAAACCTCCATAGAGTTCTACTAAATGAGAGGACACAAGGAGCAATGTGACTTCTAATACGACTAACGTTGAGGAATTGATAGAGTTAGTAGCCAAAAAATTAGGGGTTCAGGGATAGAGAAACTTCTAGAACCCCCCTCCCCTTTGAGAGTGCTTATGTTAAGAAGATGTACCCAATTGAGTGGAGATCATTCTTCTCATGTATGCACAAGAGGAGGTGTAGGTTTGTCTCAACCTTATCCCTACAATAGGCAACCAACTCAGGGACCTAACATGTATTGTCATATTGAGAAAAAGTACACCAACCATAACACTGAGAACTGCCCTTTTAATAGACAGCCAAGACCAATGGAAATACTTCAGTATAGACGATACAGATATCCTCCTAGGGAACAAGTCAGAGAATTTTCGAGGTATAACCCTTATCTAGGACTACAGGTAGCACCTAGACTATATGAACATGGAGGATATAGCCAACCACAAATGATACTAGGACAATGAAGTATTTTGATGGTGATGCACGATAATGCACTCTCCTTCTTGAGAGCTCCACAAAAATATCCTCTAATTAGAAAACCGAGCTCCTAGGGCCACACATGATACTCCACAACGAGGCTACATAATATGCAAAAAAGCATAGTACACACGGAGCACAAACACATACTTCTTAGGTGTTACAAATGCAGTCAAGCTTACTGTTTGTGACTGACCAGGCCACTCTATTTTTTATTAAAGAACATATACAAAGAAGTGTCCAGTGGCCATTTGACCTTTCACATAGACACTAATGGTAACTATCTCCAACTAAAGGCCAATATGACCAAAGTAGTTATGTGAGAAAAATAAACAATGATAAAGAATAATGGAGTGTAAGTATACAAACTATACCTCCCACCTAAGAGGCATGATACATAGTATACAAGTGACTATGTAAGATCATGAATCAGGTAACCCCCATCAAGTGACAATAGTGTCTAAAGCTATCCTCTCGTAAAGCTTTAGTCAAAGCATCTGCAACATTCACTACAACAGATCGGCCGTATATCGAGGTTTTTACCGAGGGAAGTGAACACGGCTATTTTTGCCGCGACATCAGTGTAGCTATCAGTATGCACGTCGGTACTGTAGCATCGGTATGGGCGTCGATATGGGCATTGGTATAGGCATTGATATAAGCGTCGGTAATATCGACGCCCATATCGACACATTTGTTGGGTGCACCGTCATGTATACCGGCGCCTGCTGAGTGTACTGATGCTTATTCGGATGACATTACTGGGGGTACCGTCACGTATACCGACGACCATATCTGCAAATTTTTTTTTGGGCAGAGTGTGTTGTCTTTTGCTACAGCAACATTACCATGATGTTGCTTAACAAAAGACAATACACTTTGCCCAAAAAAACCGAGTACATGTGATGTGTACTCTAATGTCAACCGAAATATGATTTCATAAAACAGAATATCATTGGACACAAAAGAGATAATCAGAATGAACCATGAACAAGAGTGATATATTTCATAAATGAAGCATGTACAAGAGTGTGGCAAACCACTGTCATATATGACGCTTTTACAAAATGTGGCAAAGCAATGCATTGCCATATAAAAATCAAATACAAAATTTTGGTGTGCCACTACCATACACATGCAAAGAACGTTCCATATCAACAGTCCTACAACAAAGAACGTTAATGGAATGAGATAAATTCACATGAAATTACAAACAATAAGTAAAAACCAAGTTTATAAATTAATCACCTCATCGCAAACGCTCCCATGAAACGACCGCACTGCGTCCCTCCAAGTCCTCCAATAGTGAAGTCAATCCGTGCTAATATGCGTAAGCCTCTTCCGTTCATGTTGGAGGACGGCCCATTGCCAACTCTTGCAACAAATATACAAAACATTAGAGGAACATACATGAGAAACTTAACACAAATAAATTCAATAAATGAAATGGTACTTACAAACTCATGATGCATCGTGTCATATCCGCTGCTGCCCAAATGTGACGGTCCAACCATATCTAAACGTGTGGCTGTGGCATCTCGCTGCTGGGGACATCAGTCAGGAGTCTGACCCTGCTCGTTGCGAATCAGATCCCACTCCTCAGCATCTAACCATACAGGCTTTGGTAAGCCTTCTCTGAAAGCATCACGAGCCTCTAACTGTCGATGGGACCATTAGGGGAGAAAATGAGCCCTGCATGGGCCTTGTAAGGAAAGAGGATTAGAGAGCTTAATCAAGGTGATTAAAAGGGCGTAGAAAACAGCTAGTGGTTTTCGCAAATAAAATAATATTTGATTGACTTCTCCATTTGAATTTTAAAATGGAAAATTCCTTGGCCTTTGATTTCTTGAATCCAATGGCTTAAGTTGAAACGAATATAAAAGTAGAGAGAGAGGACCTTAAATGCGTGCGATCGTGGACAGTCTGACGGATTTTTTTTGCTCATGCTCTGCACAAATTTTGGCCGTTCGATCATGTGGAATCCGATGGCATACCATGATTGGGGCTGATTCTACTTTTCGCAGTCAACTGAAGCCATTAGATTAGGCATCCATCCAACGGGCGTCCGCATTTTATGCTGAGCGCATTTCTGAGATGATCCGATAGCGTCCGATGAGTTTTGGATCTAACGGCTCCTATGAAAAGGCGCCTTATGCTTATCTTTAACCATTCTCACCCATTAGATCCACTACAGATCCAATGGTGGGAGTTTTAGGCGCTCATGGTTTCCCTCTTTCAAAGAGAGTCGTCCGATGGAGCTTATATCGAATGGCCCATATTAGGCGATGCATTTTTTTAGAGAGATTAGATCTGAGCCATTAAAGATCATAGAAATCCAAGGGCTATAATTGGTTCCTTAATTCCCAAAACCACTCACATACTAAAAACTACAAGTTTTGGGTGGTTTTGCCCTTTTTGACCACTGAAAAACAAGGGAAGCCTATGCCTAGTCTATGTGATTAAGGGACTAGACTGTGGCCACCACCCTCTCCTCATTGGTCCATCACTAATCAGCCCTTTCTCTAAAAGGCCCAAAGAGGGTTCATTTTTTCCCCTAATGACATAACCTCACGTGCGGTGTGTAGAATCCACTCTGAAGTGACAAGAGACTGTCCATCGTCTGGTCAAAATTCCTGATAAATTGTTTGTGTGATATAATTCTTCCGATCTTTATCCTGTTCACTCCATTTCAGCATGATGGAGTGTCCAAGCTATATGGAGCAAAGCTCTCGTATACGTGCACCCATTGCTTTGCCCGCCGCATCCATCACCGGAGCTCCATCTCGGATACTATATGCCTTGGAGTCATCATGGTCATGATCACCCCAAGGTGTACGTGGTGTTCCATGTGGTGTATTGCGTGGCATACCTACATCTGAGGTACTCATCCTAAGAGTAAAAGCGGGCAACACAACGTCTGTCGCACTGCCTCCACAACAGCCGCCTCCTCCAGACCTACCTGTAGATCCACTCCTAGAACCTCCTACTCTAGAGCATGACCTTGACCTACGAGACGGGTCAGAGCCTCTATCGTGCTGAGGCGTCGAACACACATGTCTACTACTAGAACCAGTAGGAGATGGCTGAAAAGATGGTCATGGTGGAGTCACAAAGCTAGGAGACATACCTCCTGCGGGAGTAGCACCACCTGCAAAAGTGACACCGACAGGAGTGACACCGGCGGGAGTGAGGCCAGCAAGAGTAAGGCTGGCAGGAGTGAGGCCACCAGGAGTGAGGCCGAGAGGAGTGCTACCACGAGCAATCCAAAATTGTGATGCAACGACCATATACGCGGGAGGTACCTGAGAGATAAACTCTAAAAACTGCTCCTTTGTCATGGAATGAGGAGTGACTGGAGGACTGTCTTCCATCGTGCTCTGTAACGAAAGAACTCAAATAATTAGCATGTGATAATAAAGGTAATATAGAGAATAAATAGAAAAAAAAACAAAAATTAGTATGTACAAGTGTTTTATTAAAAAATCCTCTAATCTAGCATCCTCTTGAAGATCCGATGCACTGAGAATATCTATCTCTATATTGATGGCTTCTAAATCGCTTGCTATGCTGGTTTCTTCCTGATCATCATCTATTGCTTCGTCTTCTCGAACAATGACCTCTTCTTCAATGAACTCTTCTTCTCGAACAATGATCTCTTCCTCCTCGACTATTGAATGAATCTCTGAGTCCACTACATATGGACTATCTTGTACATCTATGTTCTCACAAATTTGTCTACTACATGGGGCAACTTGTAAAACAAATAGCCACTCTGGTTCTTTTGAATCTGGTATAAAAACAACTTGCTCACAATGTTCGGGAAGTACAAATGTATCCCTTTCATCGGTCCACAATTTGATCCTCACAAGAGTTGAAAAGTCTCCCAAACCTCAGGTTACTCATTCCAATAGCAGTGCCATCTGCCCCCTAGGGAGAGAAGTGATAGCCAAAAAATCCATCGAAGAGATGTGTTTGAGTGATTTCTAAAGGTCTTCTCCATATATTTTAATCTCTTGAATACATATAAAATCTAGTTTTAGGCTATTATCACAGAACCACTATCCGATAATAGCTGCTCTTGAGGGGTTAGTCAACCCCCTGGCATTAAATGATGTGATAATCATTATCAAAGGTTACCCTCTTTTCGGAGAGGAGCCTTGTCTTTTTTCTTCTTGGGTTCATCTTTTTTTCTCAAACACTTTATATCTTGTCCACAAATCTTCCCCTTAAGGGGGCTCTTCCTTGGCATTCCCAAAGGTTGTTTCCCCTTATGCGTCATCCTTTAGGGAAGTGAATTAAACACTTTTTCCAAGAGTGTCGATCCAATGATGGAGCTCTCACTATCCATGTTGATCAAGGTCTAGTGCGAGTGTTCTGACGAGGAGCTATAACTTGTAGGGCAAAGACCATTTTGAGATCCGAAATTTGATGGCACAAAATTTTCTTTATGGAAGAATCAGATAAAAGATGTGCTGATTCAAAGGAGGCAATGGAAGCCAGTAAATGGAATTTCAAAGAAGCCTACTAACCTGGATGAAGATGATTGGGATGAGTTAGGTGAAATGGCGAGGTCTACCATTCACTTGCACCTAGCAGATAATGTTTGCTTTACAGTATTAGACTGTGAAAGTGCAGAGGAGCTTTGGAAGAAGTTATGCAATACACGTGAAAAAGAGATGGCATCAAATAATGTGTATCTAATGAGAAAATTATATGACCTTTGCATGAAGCACAAAGATAGTGTTGCTGCTCATCTAAATGAGTTTGATGCTATATTCTCCCAGTTATAGGCTCAGAAAATGGACATGGATAATGAAATCAAAGTAGTATTGTTGTTATGCACCTTGCCATCATCATGGGATATATTTTGAATAGCTATTAGCAATACTGCACCTGGTGGTAAACTCGTCTATGATGACATATGTGGAGCACTCTTGAGTGCGGAGATTCATAGAAAATCTATGGTTGGCACTCAGAGTGGAGATGCACATAATGTTCATGGTTCTGACCAAGGAAAGAATCAGCAACATGACAAATCAAGGGATGGAAAAGCTGATTGAAGTGTCATATGAGTGGAATCAAGCAATTCAACCAATCATCAAGTATAGAAGAAAAATCCAGACAGCTACCACACAAAAATTCCAAACCAAGGGGAGATGAAGATCGAAGACTACCTTCAAAAATGAAGAAAGGGCAATGCAACAAAAACACATGTCACAAAATTAGAGATCGATGTTAAATTCTTCGACCAATCCTCCATTAAATGTGTCTTATCAAGAGCTTCAAAACGAACCTACTACTGACCATATTTGGAGTTAGAAGCTAGGAGAAAAGTTTGAATTTGTGCATACTCGTGTTACAAGTATCACAATGTGCATTTTCAAAAGATTGTGGAGTAGAAGAGGTAGCTGAACTGAGTTGCATGTATTGTAGCACTATCATTTCACATATTGTCATGTGTGCGCACATCTTCATACACTTGATATGTCTAATTTCATGGATTGATAATTAAATGTTTATAAATCCACCACTATATGCACTTATGGTGTGATTGAGGTATTGTCTCAGTTGACACAAGTCCCTAAGGTTCTACGACTTAAGTACATAGGAGCTAACAAATGTCTCCTTAGTACGTGAAAGTAATGGTTTAATAACATCTTCCACAAAAACAACATCATGGCTAACCAAAATGTGTTTAGTCTGTGGATGATACAGACGATAGCCTTTGCTTTCAGAATTGCCTAAGAATCTTGAACTGCACATGCTGAATCATTCACTCATTTTGGATAATCTATGAGCTTATACAACCCATGACATTAATGCTATAAGCAATAATGATATCGCCATTTGACAGATCATGAACTATACATCTATCATCAACAAATTTCATGACCAAGCCAAGCTAGGCTAATGCTAAAACTGATAAAACAGCGAGTCGTAACAAACGAGAACTATGTCGTAAAAAGAGAACACTCTCGTCAAAAATCAAGCAAATGGCAGCTTATTTTTGAGATTCCTTTATACCAGTATACATATATTACAAAAATGAGGTGAAAACATGTGATTTTTGACATTTTTTGTCATTTTCTCATAAAAAAAGAGCTCAAAATGTAGTCAAAATTTCACTATATAAGGCATTGACATGTCCCAAAATGTATATGATAAGACATTGACATGTCCAAAATCTATATGATAGGACATTGACATGTCTAAAATCTATATAAAGAATGTAGAACTGAATAGTTCTTATACAAAAATAACATTTTAGACATATTTTTAATGGGTGGATATCTGATTGTTAGTCAAAATTGCTACAAAACATGGTTTCATTAACCAAACTACTTCGAGGCATTTACAAAAGCACTAAAAATGTCTGAGAGCTTCAATGCATCTCACAACTTTGTCGATCTATGTCTACACCCTCATCATCTGATGCAATTGATTCAGTCTCATACTGTTGAGAGCTCTCTTCTTCTTCTTCTATATCCACAAGAGCTCTGTCTTCATCCACGTACATACCAAATTCTGCAGGATCATGCACAACTCTTCTTGTTTGCCTATGATTTCCTGTACCACATACATCTGGAAGCTTTTGTTTTATCATGTTGATGGTTGCTTTCCTCAAGTGACCTGTTTTTGTCAAGGAAAAATCATAAACAAGAATATCTACATCATCCATTTTAAGAGTGGATGTGCTTCGAATATTCTTTTTCTTTTTTGAACCTGTTCGTTTAGTATCACACACCATTTCTAAGTTATATTTACCTGTGAATGCATTACTACTTTCAGTGTAATACCAATGCACCATCAAAGCCTCTATTCTTCTCTGATCAATATCTTTAGTTATCTCTAAAACCTTTGCAATCCAAAATGGTCTGGTAGCCTCATCACCATCAGCAAGAACTGCAATAAGTGTTCCAACATTTATCTCTATTAAATTTCCTTGCCATCTTACTTCTGCCTATTTTGTCATCCTTGGGCCTACATAAATATTTCTTTCTGGTGGATGTATAAAACTTTGAAGTGCATCTGCATTACATGCTTGAGCCACATTCACGGATCTTTGTGTACAAAAATCCCATGTGAATGGAACATCAACTGGCCAGTGACCTGCAATCGTATACTGTATAATCTCTTCTTGATGATTGAAAAAGTCCTCCCACCAAGATACATCTTGATCTCCAGCATATTTTTTTGCACGCTCAATATGTCTCTTCTTTTCAATGAGTGCATGCATCCAGCTTTTACTTTGATCAACCACATTTCCACATCTTTCTGTATTATTTTTATCTTCATATGGTGATTGTTCTCCACCATACACTGTTACAGTAGACAAATTAGGCACCTGCAATAAGAATCTGCATCCCTCTTTAGGCTCCCACCCAAGAGAAGATGAATACTGCTTTGCAAATAAAAGGGTTATTTCATCAACCGTCCTCATCAAGAATACATGGTTGAAACTAATATTGTGCAATGGAGCCAAAACCTTAGCACTGTTATCAAGGCCCATTGAGCAAAAATGCTTAAAGTCATAAATCTGTGTGAGGTGTTGAACTTCTGGTTTTGGAGTATATGCTTTTGAAATAAGCTCAAATAAAATCGGAAGAGTAAAAGCATTGTTACGTGCCAACTTCTTAGAGAAAGTACTGAACATTTGATCAATGTGATCATGAGTGTGGCCAACCAGAAGGAAATTTACCTTAACCTTCTGAAATACCTGTTTTTCAATAAGCATGCTTAAATATCCAAAGACTGTAGAATTTTTATTCTCTCTTGCAGTATTATCTAGTTGCAAATATAGAGTTGGTGGAAAAAGACCCTTCCATGATTGCAAAACACGATGAATGACAGTAATTGTAAGGTTTGGATCATTATGCACATTTGGATATGTGAAGAAAACCTTGGACATTACAGTTCCATTGTATACCAAAGCACCAACCAAATGCATTTGCACAAGGACTTCATCTCCAATGTCCTTAGGGATGCGATAAAAATGTGGTAAACAAGTTTTTTTTTGATCCATACCATCGATCAACAAACACATATAACGCTCGGGATTTCTGAGTGCTTTACTTCGATGATGAATTGCTTTCTTTCTCTCTAAAGATTGACTCTCACGATGGTTGTTAAGAAGGTTTTTAAAATTATTCTTTTCCTCTGGTGTTGTAGCTCCTTTTGCCATGTTTTTCAAAGTGGCGCAAACTGAACATTCACCCATTCTAACTTTACGAGGAATACAAACATTGTTAAACTCTTCCTTCCATAATCGAGTAAAGTGACGATACAACACATACTTCTCATTTCTATTTTCCATGTCTTCTCTATATATTTGAAATACCTCTCGACGAGTAAAGTTATCTGACAAGTGCAACCTTCCAGTTGTAGGCATAACCTCACAATGCAAGCTAAAATAGTTCATCATCCAATTCATTGCATGACGTCCAACAGATCCTTTGGTCCCAACATGGAACATATCCAAAATGAGATCCCCATTCAAAAGCCCTTGTTGAACCCTATGTATTCTAAAATTTCCCACACCCATTGCAATTTTAAATGCAGCCCTACAACATCGCATCCCTTGACTAAAGAAATATTCAAAACCAACACGTGTTACTGACATGTTATCCTCAATCATTTGCATGCGAGAAACAAGGTATATATCCTACCTTTCACTATCTAAATGGAGGAATTTTTCTCTTAGGTGCTTTAGTTTCTTCATTCCTAAATTGTACAAACATTTCAAACCACAACAATGCTTCACAATATCCAATGCAATCTATCTATCTGAAGTAAGAAATTTAAATCTTTTTTGACTTACTTCACGAGGCCTTCTTTTAAATTGTAGATTGAGCTTGCTTTGCTTTTTCGTTGCTCCACATGCACTTGAGTCAGAAGGGAGATCAATGGTTGGATCAGATGGGAGATCAAGAGGTGCATTTGGTTGAGCAGCATTGCACTGTGAATTGGATAACTTAAATGACTCAACAGAAAACATGGAACCATCAGCACGTCCTAAATCATAGGGATCATCACTTCTGTGGAAAGGATCAACTGAGAACAATGAATCCGAAACTATATCAATATGAGCAGAAGAAGCTGATGCCCAAGCATCCACTGAAAAGATTGAGCTCATCTTCACTGAGTTCACAGAAGACTGAAGATGAATGACCTTTTTAAATAAGTAGAAATTCGAGATCAAGTGGAGATGTCACATCAAATGTCACATCAAGAAGATATGAAATCAAAAGTTTATTAAAGTACATTAAATAACATTAAACATCAAATTACATCAAATAACTTAATTACTCAAATATACACTAATAAGGGAACCAAAGATTTGATTCACTTTTGAAATGAGAAACACAATTGATTTCTAACTAGATATGAGTCATTGAGTCTTAGCATTGTGAGTGAATCAAAATATATCCAAGTTGAGTTCCAACTGGATTATATATTAAAATTGTTTGTAGTAGTGCCATTAAAGACTATACAAGAAGAAATTTTACCTTTGGTACTAAATAAGATTTCAAGGATTAGGTTTCATTTTAGTCTTGGCTAGATCTCAAAGAGGTAGATGAAAGTATATTAAAAAAGAATTATGTGTAAAAGAGGTACTTGGAATGTTTATTCATACATTGATTTTCCATTTCAGCAATGTGTTACAAGATAAATGTGAATATGAACTAAAGTGAGGAGGATAACACTATAAAGATGTCATTAATCTCCCATATTCAACACAACTTAGACTTGAAGTGTAATTTCCATGCAAATGTACATAAATAGTTGCAAGGTTCTTTACTTGAATGTTTATTCATACATTGATTTTCCATTTCAACAATGTGTTACAAGATAAATGTGAATATGAACTAAAGTGAAGAGGATAACACTATAAAGATGTCATTAATCTCCCATATTCAACACAACTTAGACTTGATTTTCTCCCAAGCAAGAGATTCTAAGAAAAAATTTCTACATGAGATTAGACATCCTCATGTACATACCATACTCTTGCCATTGAAGTGTAATTTCCATGCAAATGTATAGTTGCAATGTTCTATGAATATTTCATTAAAGTGGCTCTGAAACAGCCTATTTGTGTGAGTGGTATTCCCTCGTTAGATTGGTTGACAGATATAGTTAGCAACTGGACTCATTCAGTTAGATCCAATTAGTCTCTGGTTCAAGTTACCCAATTGCCTATAAATAGCAGAGGAGGAGATCATTCTCATTTTCAAAATCCACGAGCAACAGAGAGCAACAGAGCACAGACAGCTATGGAGCACAGAGCTCAGCATACAAGCAAGGCAACTATGATGGAGAAGAAGAATGTTGGCAAGAGTACCACGAGGTAGACAAAATCATACCATAAAAAAAGATTCCCTTTGTATGTTTACAGTGTAAAGAGTCTGCTTTCTAGGTTTTTATTTTTCTTAGCTCTAAAAATACAGATCCAATGAGGGTAGAGCTCGATGCCTGGCATCGACTTTTAGGTGTAAGTCGATGCCAGGCATCGGCTTGAGGCTGCAAGTCGATGCCAAGCATCGACTTGAGGCCTCAGGTCGATGCCTAGCATCGACTTGCACCTGAAAGTCGATGCCAGGAATCGACTTTGTGTGCAAGTCGATGCCAGGTATCGACTTGCAGGTGCAAATCGATGCCAGGCATCGACTTGAGGCTTCAAGTCGATGCCTGGCATCGACTTGCACCTGCAAGTCGATGCCTGGCATCGACTTGCAGCCTCAAGTCGATGCAAGGCATCGACTTGCCTGGCATCGAAGTTTGCCTTAAAGTCGATGCCAGGCATCGACTTTAGGGTGCAAAGTCGATGCCAGGCATCGACTTTTGGGTGGAAGTCGATGCTAGGCATCGACTTTTAGGTTCAAGTCGATGCCAGGCATCGACTTTTAAGTGCAAGTCGATGCCCGGCATCGACTTGCACACAAAGTCGATGCCTGGCATCGACTTGCACTTAAAAGTCGATGCCTGGCATCGACTTGAACCTAAAAGTCGATGCCTGGCATCGACTTGGGCCTTTGAAAACCACATTTACGTATGAGCTGATTATTCCAAGCGCCTTCAGGGATGCGGAGTCCAAGAGTGAGAGGCCCTTCAAGAAACTAAGAGTCACCATGGGCTCTGGTGATCAGCAACGTGACAAAGGCATTGGTCACCAAGTGAAACCAAAGAAACTTATTGTATCCTTATCCTCTGAGAAGGCCAGCAACCCGCTAGGAATATCCTTAGGTGGACAGAGTAGCATCAAAATTCCTGAGGATGATGCAACTATGAAGGATAGGTCGAGGGACGCTGAGGTCTTAAGGACAGATCCTCCACTGCGGGACATGACAAATCTGGAGTGGTGCCTTCAGTATGTTGAAGAGAAGAATGCAGTCCTTCTTGTGTTCGCAGGGGCATATGGGAGAGGAAAGATCACGACAACACAAGGTTTTCAGTATGGCCTTGTGTACAAACTGGATTATGAAGATGAGGATTCTGACAACCTCCTTTTCTTGGTAGAGACATCGAAAGGTTTGAGAAATGTTATATGCAAGATGGATTTCTTGTGCCCAGAGTGCTGTGTTCCAGATCGTCTAGCTGAGATGGATCCAGGGCAACATCGTGCCAACACAACAGAAGATGACAACCCCTGTAAAGGCAAGGGATAAGCAGAGCGTGCAGAAAAAGCTTCAAAAGAAAAAGAAGAGAATTTCAGAAGAGGAGTCTTCTGACTCAAGCTCTAGCTCTGAGGATATAATTGTTGCACCTGGTGGAGAGCTTGCCTCGGGTGTTCTTGGTACTGAGCAGAACAAGATGAGGGAGGACATAGCTAAAAGAAAAGTTGTGAAGAAGGGGCAGTTGTTCCGCCTGCCAATCAATATCATCCACATGCCACCAATAGATCCAGTCACAGGGAGGAGGCCCCTTGAGATCAGGGAGCCACACAATTTGCATGTGTAGAATCTTAAGAAGAAAATGAAAATAAATCCTCATGCTACTGTTGTGCCATTCCTTGTCATGGTGGATCCGAATGAGTGCAGCTCTGTGGACGAGTTCAATGAGGGTTTATTTGAGGAGTATACTTATTATGTGATTGGAGGTTCACACTCTGCAGAGGCCCGTAGATAGCTAGTGAAGGAGCACCCTACCACATTTTTCTTTAGGTATGCAGAGTGTAAGATATATGATGGTCTTACAACTGAGGAAGCCAAGCTTCTTGCTTGGGATCACAACAATGACAATGACTACAGGCAAAAAATGTCCTCCATAGAGAGAATTCGGTTCTTCCACCATGAATATGAAGATTGTCTTGTTAAGGAAGCTGGAAGAATACATCCCAATCTACGAAAGCAATGCCTTATTGAGGTTGGAATTGCACTGGATGAGAATAGAAAGTCTGATGCCTTGAGGAAATATGATCCATGGTTTCAACTGGCATTCAGATCAGGTGAGATCTGGGATCTACAGGATAAAATTTTCACAATGTGGGAGAACAAGGAGGTCAAGGGCCAGAAGCAACGAAAGTCGAGGCCAGACCCACAGGTTGATCTGAAGGGAAAGGGAAGGAAAGCTGACCTCTCAATTGAAGAGGCTCCTGAGGACATGAAGCTGACACCATGGAGGGCCCTTCAAGGAATCAAGGATGATACATTGATCATATCAACTTTGTCAAGGGTAATCTCCAAGGACTTAAGCCTGGAGGAGATGGTGACTGAGCTCAATAAGTATGTATTTTATTCTCAGATCCTTTTTCCCTCCTCCCATGTTTCTGGTCTAACCTAGTCTCTTTTTAATTTCTGTGACTGTAGTCATAAAGTTTACATGAAGATTCAGGAGGTCATGATGAAGAGGCTGGGTTGCTTTTCTTGGACAGAGGGCCAAGCAGACTATCCAAGCACATCATCCTACAAAGCTTTATCAGAATATTTCATCCTTTTCCGTGATTGGGTAGGTTCTCTTTCTGAGGTTGTGCCTGGTTTGCCATTAGGTTAGATGCCTTGATTCACCAAACCAATTTAATGCCAGGCTTTTAGTACGAATTCGATGCCTGGCATCGACTTACGGCTAAAGTCGATGCCTGGCATCGACCTACAGCCAAAAGTCGATGCCTGGCATCGACTTGGGGGCATAAGTCCATGCCCGACATCGACCTGCAGCATAAGTCGATGCCTGGCATCGACCTCGTGGCATAGGTCGATGCCAGGCATCGACTTATGTCCCAAAGTCGATGCCTGGCATCTACCCCCACATGAAATCGATGCCATGCATCGCTTCCTTATGTTCTGTTTGCTGTATTGAAGAGCTCATTTAGTTGTCTTTCCACTTTTTTCTGCAGAAACCAAAGAAAAGTAAGTCTGCGGAGCTACTAGATGATTGCCCCCTTGCATTCCTGGCTCACATTCAAAGAGCAAGGCATGAGAAATCTAGGCTGAAAGCCAAGGAGATGGATTTTGATGATGAACCTGATCTGAAATGTTTCTCCAATCCCCTAGACCCCCTTAGGCCTGTATATTACAATGTATTCTGTAGTGATGTAAATAATATTTGTTCTGTTGTGCCTAGAAAACATTTCTCCCTTCTCATAGCGGACATACCCTATGGATTTAGGATGTTGGGATCAATTAATGATGATGAACCCTTCAAACACCCTCAGATTCGGAAGATGGTCACTGATTTTGTAGAGTTGACTATGTCTCCTCTTTGGAGGATAGTAATTTTCCATAGCAGAGACCAGTCCTTCTCTGTTTCAACTGCTCTGAAGGCAAGATGTCATGCTGTGGAGTGCCTCACGTGGTAAGTAATCTTCTTTCTATCTCCGTGGCTTTAATGATGCTCTCTGTGACTCATAGTTCTTGTTTGCAGGGTGAAGACAAACGTAAATCACACTCCTTTGCATAGGTTTGCGAGATCCACTGAATGCATTACAGTTGGCTATTATGATGAAGTAAGCAAAAGGAGAGTCAGGGAGCATTGCAATGAGAATGGGATCTCAAATGTGCTCATGTTCCCAGCTGTTACCAAGAAACTTTGTCATGTAGCTGGGGACATGACATTGGTTAACCCCTATCAGAAGCCACAAAAACTCATAATGAGATTGCTTCAGCTATTCTCCAATGATGATGACTGGGTCCTAGACCTTTTTTCGGGCACAGGTAATTTCAATTTTCACAATTTTCATTAGTCATGGTTGATTGACGCCTCTAAGTGGTTTTCTGCTGTTTCAGGAACGACTCTGGCTTGCTCCTTAAAGATGTTCAGGCACTGCATAACTGTGGAGAAGGATGATGCTCAAGTGAGCTTTATTAGAATGAGAATCAATGGGCTGAATGAATGCCCAGATGAAGACCAAGAGGTTGGAAGGAAGCACATTGCAGACATGGAGAGATTCCAACCGGCTTCAAGGGAGCATGTTCCCCCACTTGCAGATGAACCGGGGGACATGGCTGACCTTGAAGAGCCAATCTTGGAGCAAGAGAGGCAGGATATGTGTTCTAATGTTCCAGAGGATCCCAATATCCTTGAGCCTGAGGAAAGCTATGATCAGCTTCTATTGTAGATTCATATTACTCTTGTACTTACACAAGAAATGTAAAACATCATTTTAATATAAATATAATGTCGAGTTCTGCTTCCACTTTGTGTTCAACTTGATTTATCTTGAGCATTTCTCTGATCATGTGTGAATGTTTCTTAGTATAATTTTGTTGATTATTATCTTCTCTTGGGAATGCTTTTGTGAAATGTATTTCATATTCTGTGAATATGGCCATGCATTCAATGAGGATCTTAACCATACAAAGGGGATGATCTTAATTGCCTTGTTAAAATGTTCCGATTTTTGCAACACATGTACTCTAATTTTTGAGTAACTTTTAATCAGCTATAATCTGTGCTTATTGAGGTTATGGATGTAAGCAAGGAGCTTCCCGAACTCTTACTTGTACCTTCAACACTAATCTATTGTCAAAGATCATGATGTGGGATTCTTGATCGGCTGAACAACTAGTTTTCATGGCAACAAGAATTTTATTATATCTATCTTGACTACTTGGGATATGAGATCAAGGTTCTAGTGACAATATTTACAAGCAAGAACAAGTGATGCTTTCTAGATATTGTAAAATGCTCACTTTATTGCTTGATATAATGGTCTTTAGGTAAAAAGGAAAAGAGAACATGTCTTTGTTCTCCTTTGTTGTGACTCAGTGTTATAACAATTTTGTTTTATCCCTAGCACAAATAAATCATCTAACAATGTAAAAGAACTACCATCAACAGTAGTCAAAATGATTTTACCAACTCCCATAATAGGATAAGGGGAGTTTTTGGCTCATGTGACAATCTTCCCTATAAGGGTGGGCTCAAGTGAGGTAAAGAAACTACGTTGTGAGGTAATATGTTTGGTTGCTTGACTATCAGAGTACCAAACATCAAAGTGTATTGGAGACATAAACTATTCATGTGAAAATGGGTCATAACTACAAACAATAGTAAATGCCCATTCTTCATTCTACACAAGATTAACAAACGTTGTTTTGGGTGTAGAGGCCTCTACAACAACCATTCCATCCTCTTTCTTCTTTGCCTCTTTTGTAGTGAGCTTTGGACACCTCTTTATGAAATGATCATTTCCTTTATAGTATTTGCAAAACAATATTTGCTTTTCTATTTTTTTCTTGTCTCTATCATCCTTCTTTGATTGTGCAGAATTTGGACATTTCTACTTACTAGTAGAAGAGCTCCATTTACCTTTGCTCTTCTGACTAGCCAGGAAAGCTTGATCTGCAACACACATAATGGACCTTTTGTGCCTAGATTGATCTTCCTGCAACAGAACAGACACTAATGAATCTGGAAGACGATTCAAAATATTCTATACAAGTGAACTACCAGGCAAGACTTCATGAGCAAGAATGAATAGCTCCTTCAAATCTTTGAGCTTTGTGTTTGGTTCTCAACCAATGCCAAATACTTTTTGAAACATGTAAATACTTCATCCTTATGCTTCATGAAGTAAAGAATTGTCCATCTACTGTAATCATCTATAAATGAGACATAATACCTTGATCATGAGATTGATGGCTCTCTGCTAAAAACCCACACATCAGTGTGCACAAGCTCCAAATAGTCTTCATACATGTACCCCTTTCTATTGAAAGGTTGTATGTGATCTTTGCCAAATTAGCATGCTCCACATTTGTATATCATGTGTTGATTGGACACATTTGGGATTCCAAGAACGCTCTGATCCTTGCATATTTGCTTTAGTGTTCTTTCTCCTATATGACCTAGCTTTTTATGCCATATCTCTAGTCCAGATAGGGTTTGATCTTTGTAATTGAAGAGTGCAATGTTTCTGGTGTCTTCAATCTCAAATGTAAAGATTCTACTGAATTTCGCACCTCTTGCAATCTTCTTGAAGCCTTGTTGAGGGTCTTCCACATATGCTCCATGTCTTGTGAATCTGGCGTGTAAGCTTTTCTCAACAATCTGTCCAACATTGATTAGGTTTTTTGTTATAGTTGGTACATACAAAACCTTAATTAAGAGGTTCATGTTACCATCAGATGCCTTGATATTTCCAATTTTCTTAACAGAGTGTCTAATGTGATCACCTCTCTGCACTTCATGCTTCCCTTTGGGTTCTTCAAGGTCAGATAGCAATGCTACATTTCTAGGCACATGATTGGAACAACCGGAATCAATATAGAAAAGTTGCTCATCATCTTTACCTTGCTTGGATGTCATGTTCATGAGGACTAGAGAATCCTCTTGGTCTTCTATGTAGTTGTTATAATCTCATCTTCCTCTAAAACCTCCTTGATAATTGTTGTTGTTGTAGCCTTGGTTATAATTGTGATTGTAATTGCTTCCTCCATTGTTGAACGTACCTCTGGATTGTCCATAGCTCCCTCTATGGAAGCTTCCTCCCCTTTGATTCCTTGTGTTCTTGAAGCATTCTTCTCTAGTGTGGTTGGTTAGGCTAGATATGTTGCAAGTTGAAGTTTTGTAGGATCTCCCCCTACCTTGCTTTCCTCCTCCACCCCTTTCTCTAGTACCTCTTCCTCTACCTATGAAGTTCACTTGAGAGGTACTAGCCTCTTCTTCAATCTTTTTTCTTTTACCTTTATCATTAATTCTATTTCTATCTTTATAAACGGTAGAAGATTGGTTACCTCTAGAGTTCTCACCATTCTTTTTGAGCTTTGTCTCATGGGTGAAGAGTTGCCCCATCAAGGTGTTGATGTGAGGTATTTTCATATCCATATGAAGGTCCATTGTTGGGGTGAAGGACTCCCACTTATCATTAGCTTTGATGCCATTTATGATCTACCTTAATATGTGTTCATCTTCTATCTTCTCTCCAATCCTTGCAAGCTCATCAACCACATCCTTCATCTTGGTCACATAATCAGCTACACTTTGTTTTGGTTGCTTTTTTAGGGTTGTAAACTCCATCCATAGCTAGTTCTTCCTAGCTCTTGTATTTGATGAGAAGTATGAAGAAAGTAGTTCCCAAGCCTCTTGGGAGGTCTTGCAATTCCTAATGTAAGGTAATAAGAAATATAGTAACTTCCCATCCCGATCAAAAACTATGTCTAAAGGAAGACCATATAACCGGTATAGGTTCTCCACAAAAAGTCTAGCCAAGAAATCAGATATTGAGCTTAACAGATAAGACCTGGCAAGAGCATCCTTTGCACACCATGTGGTCAGCCTTTCTTGTTCGTCCCTTGTTGGGTTGATGTTTGCTCTTGAATATTGGCATCTCTTCATCTCCTAAGATGTATCCATATAGACTTCTTCCATAGAGGTAGTCTTTCATCCTTAGTGACCATGCTCGGTAGTTACTTTTGTCCAATTTGTCAATGAATGATGGAAATCTATCTCCCATCTTGCTTGTTGTTGCTTTGATACCACTATTGGAGGAGATGGTGGATAGTCTTCAGAGATGAAGTGGTGTTGCTAAAACCTACTTCACATTAGCCAAGAGCAAGTGATGGAGAGTGTAGTGGGCCTCCCTAGCCTTCTAATGATCATAAATAATCACCTATGTCCTTTAGAACATGATCCACTAATCAATGGATCAAAACGGATGAGTAGGAAATTAATCCAAGTTCATAGGCTTGCTATTTTAGTCTCTACACCGATTTTGTATAATGAACAATGCTCTGATAGTGCTCGCAATTAGTCTAATTCCTTTTGATGGTGTCTAAATAACATAAAGAACTACAAAGCATGAGTGATTTCAATAAAAAAGATGAACTACATACTGAGTATGATGTTTAGCAAATCATAGGACTTCTTCAACATTTTCGAGATGCATTAGAGTACATACTAGAGAGTAAGATATAATGATCTCTCACGATTGAGAGAACCAATGATAATGAGATTCTGTAAATATAAATTAGACAGTATACTGAATTTATGATGCTTTAAATCACAACAAATGATCAATCATAGGCTGAGAACAAGCTATGAGAAAATCATTGTGCTGATGTAGTCATAATAGAGACATGAAGTAGAAATATAATCAAAATGTACGTATTTGATCACATAGAAATACAATGTCATTGGAAATAATCTACTGCACAATGTGAGGGTAGTGTCTCAAATCACATAGGATCCCTCTCTATTGCTCTCCAAAAGTTGGGGTTATCACGTGAGCCTTTTGATCCACCTTTATAGTTGAGTTAAGAGCCAATCTTGAATTCAAATTCAAGTGTTCACCTAAAAGTAAATCCTAAACTATAGGATATATTCTCTCATCAATCATCTACCAAATAAATCAATGTTTGATGCTTCCTAACTCCACGTGGAAGTAAGGTACTTTTAAAAAGGTAAAAGGTAATAGATTTTACAAGGGATTGATCATATATTACTCCATGAGATATATGCTAATCATCCAAGTATGTGGGCTTGGATTCTCTTGCACCAAAAATACCGACACCCATATTGGCACCATGTTTTAAACATACCAAGATGCGAAAACAAAAATGCAACATTTTGTGCATGTTTTGAATTGATTAGTGCTTCTATCGAACTTGCACGTATGAACTGAATTGTGACCTGCATTGTCTTGTACACACACACATGTCTCTTTCTCTATACACTCTCTCTCTCTCTAAATCTCACATCTTGGTACATGCTCTCTTTCACCCTTTCTCTTTCTCTATGTTTTTTGTTGTCTGATTTCTCTTCTCTTTGGTTTTTGCAAGAGTTTTTGGGCATTGATTCTTTGGAATTTGATGAGAGATGATGTTCATTAGGCTTTGATGATAGCGATCCAAAAGATTATATCGATGTAACTAATTGTTTTTCTCTATTGATAGAGAGAGATATATTAGAGAGATAGAGAGAGAAATAGAGAGATGAAAGAGAAAGATAAAGAGAGAGAGAGAGAAAGAGGAGATATACACACATGCATACATATACACACATATACACACATATGCACACATATACACATACATATGCATGCATACATACACACATGCATACATACACACACATATACACATGCATACACATACATATGCATGCATACATACACACATAGACATATACACACATACATACATACATACACATATAGACATGCATACACATACATATGCATACATACATACACACAAATATGTACACACATACATACACATATACATACAAAAAGATATGCATATATACATTCACACACTAACATACACACGTACATACACAAACATATGCATACTTACATTCGCACACATACTTACACACATACGTACACACACATATGTACACACACATACATACACACATATATACACACATACACACATTCATACACACACACACACACACCTACACACACATTCACACGCATTCACACACATTCACACACATACACACACACATACAGACGCATTCACACACATACATACATACACATACAATATTACACACATCCATATATTACATACACATATGCATATATTACATACACACATGCATATTATATACTCACATAAATATTACCTACAAAGATGCATATTCATGTATATGCATGCATGCATACACACATACATACACACTCACATACATTACACACACACATACATATATACATACACATGCACACCTATACACACACTCACATACATATTACATACAGACACATATGCATACACACATGCATATACACACATACATACACACACATATGCATACACACATATATATATACATACATGTACACACACATATACATGTACACACACTCACATACATATACACACACTCACATATATACATACACACACACACCTATAGACACACACTTACATTCATGCAAACACACATATACATGTTTTAGGTCTAGGTCTTTAGGATTAGGCTTTTAAATTTTTTACATACATACAATAAAATCAAATATATGTAAATAAATATATGGGTGAAAGCATGTTAATGGTTACAAAAAAGTGATGTGAGGGACACAGTTAGCTAGAGAAACCCGATCCTTCTTAGTTGAACATCTTGCAATGGGTATTGAAAGAGGAGTAAAAGCGAGGTGGTGGGGCGAGAGTAGGTGGCAGTACGCATGCTCGATTGTGGAGTGTTCATGACGTGGGTTTTTCTGCTTGCTGTAGGTTGGAGAGTCCGCCGTACTACCTCATCTCACGTGGGAGTTTTTCTGCATAGCTGATGGTTGTCTTTGGTAGCCATACATTTTTTATGGAGCGTGCAAGGTAGAAGTTTTCTTGGCTGCTCTTTTGTTGATCCTGTGCTGTTGTAATGAATCACGACCGAATCTTTCAGTGAATGTCTTGATGGGCGATGGAAGACATACATGCGCAACAAAAAATCTGAGGCTTTAAGAATTGGTTCTCGCATTTGCTTCTGCTCATTGCACTTCAGGTTCCCTAACTTTCATGCTGCCAAGAATAGGGTCGATCGGGAAGCATTGTATTGGATATTATTAGCCCAAGATTAAGTGGAAAATCGACTCTGTTAAGAGCCAGAAATAGACTTTGGAAGCCACCACCACCATGTATCCTTGACGGAAAAGACATTATAAAGCTTAATGTAATTTTTGTGGGTTGAAGAGTAGGAATGCTTTTCCAACTCCCTTCATGGAGCATTCATGACATGGGTTTTTCTACGTGCTGCATGTTGGAGAGTACGCCGCAGTACCTCATCTCACTTGGGAGTTTTTCTGCATGCTGCATGTTGGGTGGGGAACAGTGAAAGGGACTCCATCATTATAGATATTTTTTCTGCATGCTGTGTCCTTAGTTGGGAATATTGATAACTATTTTTCTGCGTGCTGCATGTTGGAGAGTACGCCGTATTACCTCTTCTTGCCTATGGGTTTTTCTACATGTTGCATGCTGAGTGGGAACAGTGAGAGGGACTCCATCACTATATGTATTTTTTCTACGTGCTGCATCGTGAGTCTGTAGAGATAACTATTCTTGTGCATATCACATATTTTGGTTTGGAGATCATTCCTAAAAAGGTAATCCACTTCTTCATATTTGATGACAAGAAGCATGACGCCCTTTTTGTGCAACAATGTTTCCAATTCCATTGGCAATGGCTGAGAGAGCTAAACCTTGACTTAAGCCAACATTGGGTATGGTCAGATGGTGCAGCTTCTTGTTGTAAAGACTGATGACATTGATTTTATGGTGATGTGTGGGCTCTTGGCCCCTTCACATTTTGTACAATTCCCTCATTAATCTACTTTTTTCCTGTTCTCTAAAAAGAAAGAAGTTATATACGAGTAACATCTCAGATTGTGGATGATTGTTGTAGGTTTAAAAGTATGCCTCACAATGTCCACTTAGTTTCATATTGTTCATTCATTGTACCTAACATATGAGGTTTTGGATGATTTTTGTAGGTTTAAAAGTGGTATAACCAGTCTACATGCGTAAGTGATGGAGGACATAATGATATTAGATGACCATACTCAATATAAAGTAAATATAATAAAGTGTATTTATGAGTGGTAGATGTTATTATATTTATGGTTTCTTCATCATTTGTAGTGTGTTGATGCAGGGCAATCTCAGACAAGCGAACTGATGGAAGTTAATATAATACGAATAGTGGATAGGGATCAGCAAGCATTAAGATGTTATCGGAAGGAAAAGAAAAGGAAATATAGAGACACAATAACGTCAAGGTAGGGCACGAATGTGGAGGGTAATGCTAATTGCAGTTCAAGAAACTTGGATGGCATTGTGGATAAGATCATCAAGTATTTTAAAAATCAAACTAGACACTTATGTTGTGAAGATAAAATCAAGGTACTAAATAGGATGTTGCAGAGTCCATGTATTGGGCAACTTTTTGATGCAATGGGCAGTAACAAAGATCATGTAACATGTGCACTTTTCATCAATCTTCATAATACACTACAAAGTATGAGAAAGAATTTTGATGACCTTGTGTTGAAGAGATCAACATTGATCATGGCTCTAAATAGTGATGCATATTCATCAACAAATCAGATAAATATTTCAAGACTTTCTAGGGTATTAGGAGTAAGAAGGAAATTCATCTATGATACGATTGGATGGTTAAGTATAGTTGAGTTTGATCATAGTTTTTTGAAGGCAATTGGTAGGGAAACACATACCACATGTATCACACAAGAGATCAAGCATCTGATTATCATGTTTTGGACAACAGAGAGCAGGGTGTCACCAAATAAGAAGGATATAAGTAAGACTTGACTTGGAAGAAATCAATATTTGGAGCATCTTGTTCACCTTCTTGATGTATCTCAGGTAATCCTACTTTCAATCATTAGTTCAGGATTTTAGCTAATTATACAAAAACCTATAACAAGTAACTTATAGTAACAATCTAATAGTAATAGCTAACTAGTAACAAGCTAATAGTAATAGCTAACTAGTAACAAGCTATTTAGAAATAGCTGATTACAAACAACTAACCAAGAAACTGCCAATTAGTAACAAGATAATTAGTAATAGCTAATTACTAATAACCATCCAAGAACCAACTACTTAGTAATAATTAATTGGTAAAAAGATAATTAGTACTAACTAATTACTAACAACTACCCAAGAAGTAGATACTTAATAATAACAAACTCTTAACAAGCTAAATAGTAATAGCTAATTACTAACAACTGAGAACCAGCTACTTAGTAATAGGTAACTAGTAACAAGCTAATTAGTAATAGCTAATTACAAACAACTAACCAAGAACTAGCTACTTAGTAATAGCTAATTAGTAGAAGCTAATTAGTAATAGCTAATTACAAACTGCTAACCAAGAACTAGCTGCTTAGTAATATTTAATTACTAACAAGCTAATTAGTAGTAGATAATTACTAATGACTAACTAAGAACTAGCTACTTAGTAATAGATAATTGGTAACAAGGTAGTTAGAAATATATTATTAGTAATAATTAATTACAAACAATTAACCAATGACTAGCTACTTAACAATAACTAATTGTTAACAAGCTAAATAGTAGTCGTTAATTACTGAGAACTAACTAAGAACCAACTACTTAGTAATAGGTTACGAGTAGCAAGCTAATTAGTAATAGGTCATTACAAATCACTATCCAAGAACCAACTACTTAGTAATAGCTAATTAGTAACAAGCTACTTAGTAATAGCTAATTAGTAACAAGCTAACTAGCAATGGCTAATTACAAACAACTAACCAAGAACCAACAACTTAGTAATACCTAATTAGTAACAAGCTAATTAGTAATAGCTAATTACAAACAACTAACCAATAACCAGCTACTTAGTAATAGTTAATTACTAACAAGCTAATTAGTAACAAGCTACTTAGTAATAGATAATTAGTAGAAGCTAATTAGTAGTAGCTAATTACAAACAACTACCCGAGAACAAACTACTTAGTAATAGCTAATTACTAACAAGCTAATTAGTAAGAAGCTAAAGAGTAACAAGATAATTAGTAACAAGCTAATTAGTAATAGCCAATTACAAACAACTAATCAAGAACTAGCTACTTAGTAATAGCTAATTACTAACAAGCTAATTAGCAATAGCTAATTAGTAACAAGCTAATGAGTAACAAGCTAGTTAGTAACAAGCTAATTAGTAACAAGCTGATTAGTAATAGATAATTAGTAACAAGCTAGTTAGTAACAAGCTAATTACTAACATGCTAATTTGCAATAGCTAATTAGTAACAAGCTAATTAGTAATAGCTGATTACAAACAACTAACCAAGAACAAGCTACTTAGTAATAGCTAATTACTAGCAAGCTAGTTAGTAATAGCTAATTAGTAACAAGCTAATTAGTAATTGCTAATTAGTAGCAAGCTAGTTAGTAATTGCTAATTAGTAACAAGCTAGTTAGTAACAAGCTAATTAGTAACAAGTTAATTAGTAATAGCTAATTAGTAACAAGCTAATTAGTAATATCTAATTACAAACAACTAACCAAGAACAAGCTACTTAGTAATAGCTAATTACTAGCAAGCTAATTTGTAATAGCTAATTAGTAACAAGATAATGAGCAACAAGCTAATTAGTAACAAGCTAATTAATAACAAGCTAATTAGTAACAAGCTAATTCGTAATAGCTAATTAGTAACCAACTAATTAGTAATAGCTAATTACAAATAGCTAACCAAGAACCAGCTACTTAGTATAGTTAATTAGTAACAAGCTAATTAGTAACAAGCTAATTAGTAATAGCTAATTAGTAACAAGCTAATTAGTAACAAGCTATTTAGTAAAAGCTAATTACAAACAACTAACCAAGAACCAGCTACTTAGTAATATCTAATTAGTAACAAGCTAATTAGCAATAGCTAATTACAAAAAACTAACCAAGAACTAGCTACTTAGTAATAGCTAATTACTAACAAGTTAATTGTTCTCAGTAATAGCTAATTACTGAGAACTATTGGGAAAGATGAATGGGCACTCCAAGAAATGAGTAGGTACTGCCAAATCCTGCTTAGTACCAGCCTCTTGTAGCTTCAGAGTTGATATGTGGGCCCTCTTAGCTTTCCAATGACACTATATAAGTGCCTATGTCCTTTCGAAATGATGTATGAAAAGATTGAAACAAAACAGACTACTTTTGAATAGAGGGATCAATGAAAACCTTCTATTTTTTATCATAAACATGCTGCTTCTTTTGCCCAGTGCTACCAATACAATAGGAATTGAAAATGTTTCTTTTAGAGGTATCTAATTAGCTTATTAAGCTAATGATTCCAAGTGGAATCACTTGAAATGATGAACTATACACACAACAATCAATTTAACAAATAAATCATTATCCCCGATTTTTTAGGACCTCTACAGAGTTTGACTAGTGAGTGCTTCCATGCGCTTTTCTCCAAATTGGCTGAATGGGTTTGCTTCAAACTCTGTTAGCATGTATATAACTTGGAGCTGATTCCAACAAGCTATAGATCATTGAAATTGGTGGAGAAATGAGTGAGATATGAGCAACACACGTTGACAGTTAGGAATAACTATAACAGAGAGATCATAGATCAACAATGTAGATGTATTGTATTAATGAACAATGTTGTACAAGATCATAGGCTTGATAATCATAGCCTTATGATGGAGAGGAGTGTAGGCTACAATGTAGGCCTCACACTCTTACAAATGACAATGGAATACTCGGGATAAGTGACTTCTTCATGCTACTTTTTCAAGCCATCTTTTATAAGTGTTACACTTAAATTTGAATTTGAATTCAACTTTTGGCTCTCTCTAAAAAGTGATCCTTCAATCTAGGAGTTATTACCTCAATGAGGTAGATACTTTTCTAACTAACAAAACCACCAGTTTTTGGTAGGTGATTACAAATATTCTCTCAAGTTTTAGGTTTTATACATACATACAATAAAAATAAATATATATAAGTAAATATATAAAAAATAGGTCTTCAAGATTTTTAGGGTTTTTAATTAAACTAAAGAATGCATACACACATATACATGTTTTAAGTCTAGGTCTTTAGGATTAGGGTTTTTAGGTTTAATAATAAAAATTAAGTTTTTAGAATTTAATGTTCTAACATGTCTACATGGTATCATATGGCATCTTTGTATCCAAAGGAGAGAATGAAATGTCCTTGCACTCAGTGAAAGTATCAAATTTATGGAAAACGATGGATTTGTATTGCACATATTAAAGAATATGGATCCTTTGATAAAAATCAACTACAAAACCTATGCTACCATTTGCATGGTCCCCTTCGTGAGCAGGTGGACCCAAATGACATTGCATCGGTAACCTCTCGTGGACAGAAGAGAACAAAGAGGGAGGTAGGAGTGCAAGGTAATGGTAACATTACACAGAATGAACACATGGAAGAAATGCTCGAAGTGTTTTATGAGATGTACAAAGATCGGGATGGTGGAGAAGATGCCATAGGTTCCATGGACACGAATAAATTTCCATGATCAAAAGTTGATGAAGAATACGAGAACATGCAAGGACTAGCTTGTTTTTACCACGATACACTAGGGCATAGATATTTGTACTACGTGCGTCACTCGCGATGCTCAATCTTCAATCCAATTCTGGATTGTCAGATAGAAGTGTCTCTGAATTGTTCACATAAATGGATTTGAAATAAGCTTTCATTGTTGTATCAAAATAACTCGATTGCCTAATATCGTTCTAATTGCTTATTGCAGGCTTCTTAAACATGAGTTTATGCAAGATGGCAATGGCATGCCTCCAACACGTGGAGATGCAAAAGAAACTTTTACAATCCATTGGAATGGACTACACCAAGATTCATGCTTGTCTGAATGATTGCATTCGCTTTGAGAAAGAGTATGAGCATCTCTAGGATACCTATTAACATTTGATTATGTGCTATGTTGAGTGATACAAGCAGGTCAATGTGGGTCAATGGCATGTCTACTGGCGGCAATTACACTACCACGGCATTTCTACAAGTATCAAGGTCATCATTTTAAGGTCATTTTTTAGTAAAAACAGATGCATGGAAATGTTCATGTCGGAGTTAAATTAAGGTGTATGTGTATGATATGCAGAAATTAAGTGGTCATAATGGGGTGTTAATTGTGTTTTATGTATCCATTGACATTATTCAATAGAGTGATTTTTGTTGGAGCAAGTCTATGACAAGCCTAAGTATTGGCTTGAGTCCCACAAAGTCTAGAAGAAGCTTTAAAATGAAAACTATGAAAAGTTCACTTGTGAACTACCTCTTGTAACTTTTGAAGAGTTTACTTAATGTAAAAGTGAGAGAATCTTAAGTGGTTGAGTCCACTTGATCAAAAAGGAAAAGAGGAGCTACGAATTCCTGATTTGTGGTAGGTAGAGAATCAAATCAATCACTAATTGATTGGAGAGTGATTGAGGGAAGTTAGCCTCCCAAACTCAACTATAAATAGATGGCAGCTTTAGTCATGGTTAGAGAGACCTATGTGAAGACCTCCAAGAGCTGAGCTTTATGCCATATCAAGGTATGATTACAAAGCACACATATGTATCAGTAAGTCCATTGTACTGTACAAGCAATATAATTTCATTTTCATGATCATTTGAGTTCATATTTCCATGTTCTTGTGAAGTGTACTACTCACTGCCATATCTCTCAGTTTTCTTAGTCAGATTGTAGAGATGGTTTCTCTGAGTTTGGTGCATCATTTTCAGTTATTTAACTTGATAAAGTTAGCTCTATAAGTCTAGTATATTTTCACAAATTTTCATTTCATTTGGGTATTGAAAATGTTCACTTATGTTCAGTTGAAGTCAACCCTATCTGTCATTTTCACTTCTCTATCAGGTACCCGACTTTTTTATGCATCTTGTCAGAGCTGTTCTCAGTGTGTACTTATCCAAATTCAATGATTTAAAGCTTGTTGGATTCAGCTTATTGTATAGTATAAGCATACAAATATTCAAAATCATTGGATTCTTAAATCTGGAGTTACGTTCATTGTTCTGCTCACTGGTCTCAAACTGTAGCAGCCCATGAAAATTGGGATGATGTCATCAGTTGCTAAACATCATTCTCAGTGTGTGGTTCATTATTTTTTATGCGATTACTCTTGAAAGTTATCTCTTTAAGTTAAATAGACTTCCCCAAGAGGAATTAAGCTAATTGCTGCTTTTCTCAGAGAATTATGCAAAACATTGGATAGGTGTATGAATCAAAAATAGCAAGTTCTTCACCTCTGAGCTAACTCCAACTTATCTGTTTTGATCTATCTTTTTGTGAGTGATCTTCCAAGGTACATAGCGTGTCTAATACATCCATTGGCAAGCTAAAAGGGCCCACCACATACTCCTGGAGTTCATTTGGCTGGTGTAGATCAAGGATTTTGCAACACCTCTTCATCTTCAAGCACATACCTATCCATCTCTTTAGAGTGGTATCAGAGCAAGGTTGGACAACATGGCAGATGGATTTCCTTCATCAATTGACAAATTGGACAGAGGTAACTACTCAGCTTGGTCATTAAGAATGGAAGCTTATCTCCAAGGTAGAAGTTTATATGGTTGTGTGGCTGGAGATGAAGTTATGCCAAGTTTCAGGAACAAAAGTCAACCAACACAAGAAGAGCAAGAAAGATTGAGCACATGGTGCTCCAAGGATGCACTTGCAAGGTCTTATCTCCTCAAATCTATCTCAGATTTTTTGTTGCCTCACATTAGAAGTTGTAAGACATCTCAGGAAGTGTGGGATGCACTTGAAGCCTTCTTCTCTTCAAGTACCAAAGCTAGGAACCATCAACTATGGCTGGATTTCACAACTCTCAAGAAGGCTCCCAAACAAAATGTGACTGATTTTGTCACAAAGCTCAAGGACATAGCGGATCAGTTGGGAAGCATTGGAGAGGTAATAGATGAAGAGCAAATTCTAAGGCATGTCATTAATGGCTTGAAGGCAGATGACAAGTGGGAAGCATTCACCACAGCTATGGATTTGTACATGGACATGCATGTACCTGATTTCAATACACTCATTGGACAACTACTTACTCAAGAGGCAAAGCTTATCGAAAATGGAGAAAGCTCTAAAGTTAATCAATCTTCAGCTTTATACACTGATAAAAGCAAGTCCAAAGATAACAAAGGAAAGGCAAAGAAAGTGGATGATGAAGCAGGTACATATCAAGTTAACTATGCAGGTAGCAGAGGCAGAGGTAGAGGAAGAGGACATAGACAAGGCAGGGGGAGATCCCAAGTCTCCAACTCATGTTCTATTTGTGGATTAACTAATCATACAACTGAAAATTGCTTTAGGAATTCCAAGAATCAAAGAGAAAGAGGATACAATAGAGGAAGTTATGGCTACTCAAGAGGAAGGTTCAACAATTATCATGGCAACTACACCAACTACAATCATTCAAACTATCAAGGAGGCTACAAAGAAAGGAGAGACTTCAATAACTACACAGAAGACTCAAACAAAGAGGATTCATTATTGATCATGAACATGGCTATGCCACAAGGTAAATCTGATGAGCATGTTTTCTACATAGATTCAGGTTGTTCAAATCATGTGGCAGGAAATGTGGCACTCCTATCAGATTTAGAAGATCCAAGGAATAAGCATGAGGTACAAACAGGAGATGATACAAGACATCTTGTGGAGAAAATAGGCAATGTCAAAGCACCTGATGGAACATCAACCTACTCAGTAAGGTACTCTATGTCCCTACCATTACAAAGAATTTGATAAGTGTTGGGCAGATAGTAGAGAAAGGTTTACAAGTCAGGTTCACAAAAACAAGAGCATTTGTTGAAGATCCAAGTCAAGGATTCAGAAGAATTGCAATAGGTGAAAAGACAGGTAGATTGTTCACATTTGAATTACAAGACACTAGAAACATTGCTCTCTTTAATTACGGTAGTCAGACACTCACAGAACTGGAAGAATGGCACAAAAGGTTAGCACATATTGGTGAAAGGTCATTAAAGCAAATTTGCAGGGACCAAAGTGTACTTGGACTCCCTAATTTGTCAAAACAACATATGATTTATAAGTGTAGTGCATGTCAATTTGGAAAGTCTCACAGGTTACCATTCATGAAGAAAGGTTATATACATGGAGATCTCTTGGAGTTGGTTCATACAAATGTATGGGGACCTAGCAAGGAAGCTTCACCATCTGGATCAAGGTATTATGTCTCCTTTATTGATGATTGCAGCAGATGGACTATCCTATTCTTTATGAAACACAAAGATGAAGTTTTTTCATGTTTCAAAAGATATTTGGCTCTTGTGGAGAATCAAATAGGTAAATCACTAAAAAGGCTAAGGTGAGATGGAGGGGGAGAACACTTCTCCCATGAGTTTGAATCTTTTCTTCAAGAAAGAGGAATCAAAAGAGATGTAACTACAAGGTACACTCCTGAGCAAAATGGAGTGGCAGAAAGGAGGAATAGGGCAATTGTTGAAGCTACACGGTCCATGTTAAATGAAAAGCATTTGTCTAATTATCTATGGGCTGAGGCTCTATCTACAACCACTTACTTGATTAACAGATTGCCTTCAAAATCCCTTGGTGGAATGACTCCATATGAGGCTTGGAATGGAAGAAGACCAAGCTTAGATCATTGTAAAATTTTTGGATGTATTGCTTTTGCTCATGTTCCTTCACGGGTTAGAGGCAAGATGGATCCGAAGGCAGAAAGGTGTGTATTTATTGGATATGACAACAATCAAAAGGGTTACATGTTATACAACCCTACCAACAAAGGATTCTTGGTAAGCCGAGATGTAGTTTTTGATGAAAACAATTCATGGTATGAAGATTCATGCAGGAAGGTCAATTTACCATATGATCTTGAAGAAGATTTTCCAAAGCTTGGTAGAGAACAACAGAAGATTGAAGAACAAGACACCTCAGAGGATGATGAAGAATCTCAGATGGAAAAGGTCAAAGCATGGAAGTCTAAAGGCAAAGCAAAATTGCAGGTACATGGACATGAGGCAGAATCATCACATCATGGCCTAAGAAGATCTATGAGGGAAAAGAAAAAACCAGAAAGGTATGGGTTTGACACCTCATTAGTAACTAAACATTCTATCTACATAGCAGAGGACATAAACCAAGATGAGCCATCATCATTTGAAGAGTCCAAAGCAAAATCAGAATGGAAGCATGCAATGAAGGAAGAGATTGAAGCACTTGAGGAAAACAACACTTGGGATTTGGTGCCCAAGACTTCATCCATGAAGGTAATAGGCTCAAGATGGGTCTATAAACTCAAAAAGAATTCTGATGGTTCCATTAACAGGTATAAGGCAAGGCTTGTAGCAAAAGGCTTTGCACAAACTCACGGAATTGATTCTAAGGAGACCTTCTCTCCTGTGGCAAAGATGCCTACTATTAGGGTTTTGCTTAGTATTGCCTCTTCCAAGAATTGGAAGATACTTCAACTAGATGTAAAGAATGCATTCTTGAATGGTTGGATAACAGAAGAGGTATATATGGCACAACCACCTAGTTTTGAGAATCAAGTTTATCCTGATTATGTGTGTAAACTTAACAAAGCATTGTATGGTCTCAAGCAAGCTCCAAGAGCTTGGAATTTCACACTTGTTTCATTCTTGCAGGACAAAGGCTTTCAACCAAGCAAGGCAGATCCTTCACTCTTTATCAAAAAGAGTAGCTCTGAGGTCATCTACTTATGTGTATATGTAGATGATATTATATTGACTGGAAATGATGCAGATGGTATGAAGAAGATCAAAGATCAGATGAGAGAAGAGTTCAAGATAAGTGATTTGGGTTCACTTACCTACTTCCTAGGTTTGGAAGTTGTCTACAAAGATCATGGTTTGTTTCTCACTCAAAGAAAGTACATTAAGGACATGTTGGCAAAATTCAAGATGCAAGATTGTAAGATTGCACGTACTCCAATGGAGGTCAATCACAAATTGAGCTCATATGAAGGTGAACTCATAGAGGACATCACATCATATCAAAGTCTAGTGGGTAGTCTCTGTTGGGGATGTAAGGGTCATGTGACCTTATCCCCATATTCATATATATACATCATATATAGAGCATTGCCTCAAGAGAGATCATTATGTGGGTTTCGAGGCTCCCACGCATGTCCGTGCGTCTCTCCTCTCTTCTCTCTCCCTCCATCTCCTCCTTCCTCCTCTTGTTCTGCACACCAAAGCTCTTCATTGGTATCAGAGCATGTTGAAGGCTGGTGTGCAAGAAGCTTCAATGGAAGCTTAGGTCAAAAGGGGTAGAAGTGCAAGTCGGCATTTATTGACAGTTGTTCAATATTTCGGTCATAACTCGAGCTACGAAGCTCGGATTGATGCGTTTTAAAGTTCTGTGTGTAGCTAACACAGAAAGCTACAATTTCACAGAAGGGCATAGAACCTGGTTCAGACTTCTGAAGTGCCGAAAATTCGAAAAACGCAGAGAATTGTAGAAGGCGAATCTACATTGAGTAGAACAGCAGGTCGGTTGTTTTGTCATAACTTGAGTTCTACAGCTCGGAATTCAATGATTCAACTTGTTGTTCGTAGCTTGGAAAGATAGCTACAACTTTGTAGAAGAACTCAGATCCAGATTTTGAGTTTTAGATTGCCGAAATTGCATAATACAGAGCAGTACTATTGCAGGTGATAGTGAAATTGACAGCAGGTGGTTGTCTTAAGCATATCTTGAGCTACACACCTCCGATTGAGGTGTTCTTTATGTCGTTACGTAGCCAAGAAGCAGATCTTCAAGTTTGCTGAAGACCAAAAGTTCAGATTCAGGGGTTAGCACCTCTGAAATAACAAAACACAGAGCAGTATAGTTTTGCCCAAACAACCATAATTGCACTTGGAGGTTGAATTTGCTTTGGAACTTCTTCGAGAGAGAATTTTTGGTGTGCAAGCTCTTATTTTTAGAGCTTCAAGGCATTGTACATGTATGATCACTGTGGTAGCTCCTCCATATGAGAGTAGAGCATGATCTTGTCACGTGTTTGGCATGTAAGATGACATTGTGGTATACTCTTCCTTGAGGTTTATGTCATCATGAGTTTGATCATGGATGTATAGTGGCATTGTGGTTTATAGTTTGCTTATGCCACTTGGTTAAGGATTTACTTTCCGGTTGCATATACTTTTATGAGAGTTGATTGTGGATCTTGGTTGGTACTTGTATCTTTTGTTTTCTTTGCAGGTACAAGATCCAGATTGGAGCCTCAGTTACACGTTTGTTTGTCACCGTTATTAGCATTTGGTCATTGATTGATATCTATTTGTCAGTGTGATTCTTGGCATATGTGGATGGTGATTCCCACATGGTTTATTTGGTTCAGAGTCCGTTTTACAGAGGAGATGTTGTCAAAATTTCATCGGCTTTTATGCTAGAAGATAGCTCTAGTGGATCTTGAAGCTTGTGTGATAGCTTTGGATCATTGACTATCTCCATTCACTTGGACTTGGTCACACATTATTTGTGACAGGTTGGACTATCTTGCAAGATTCATTCTTGAGTGGGAGATACATCATCATTGTATTTGCATGTGTTGCTATTAGTTTTTGGCATATATAGTTGCCATTATCCTTGCTTGGATCAGTGACAGGTGGTGACAGGTTACTTATTGTTCTTTGGTTATTGGTTATCTTGTTTGATTGCTCAGTTTACAGGGGATACTCTGTAGAATTTTTCCCAGGATTCTTCCACATCTATTTGGTCACTTTGGAGACTTGGTGAGCAGGCTTATGCTCATGGTTTTATGCGCATGCTAGATGCATGATTATGTGACATGTGGTTCACATGGTTTTCTTCTCCAGTGAGACATATGTGATGTGAGTTATGCATATGGATATGCAGGTGTGATCCTATTTAGGATAGAGTATTGTTTCTATTCTCTTGTTACATTGCTAGTCTCTTGGATTGCCAGCATGATGTCTTCTCGATTTGATGTCACTGACTTTCCGAGATGGAAAGATCAGATGTGGCATACATTGGTTCGTGCAGGGTTACACATGTATGTGCATAGAGATGCACAGAGGCCTCGTGACATGCCCGACCATGTATGGATGGATATGGATGCATTGGCCAGCTCCACTATCCGATTACAACTTGTGGATTCTATATATGAGTCTGTTATGTATGAGGAGACGAGTAGTGCATTATGGCAGAGACTACATGACATGTATGCGAGTCCATTGACTCATGTGAGACATAGATCACATCGACGACTTCGATGTTGGCATTGTGGTCATGAGGGCCATATTCGACGATGTTGCTTCAGGCGGATGCGAGGACGACGTCAGAGATATGCACGTGATGCAGGTCAGGTAGTGATTTCAGGAGAGTCTATGACAGTTGATTATGCCAGTGATGGTGATGTCATTTTCTCCTATGGATCATCTCAGGATTCCCCTTGTTCATTGGATAGCACACATATGGCTTGGTTGCTTGATGCATTAGCTACTTTTCATGTTACTCCACATCGTGAGTGGTTTTGTCGATTCTCACGTGAGAGTTGTGGATGTGTACAGTTGCCTGACGGTACGACATATGACATTGAGGGTGCAGGAGATATATGCCTTATGCTACCTAGTGGAGCATCACTTATGCTTAGACATGTACGTTATGTACCTTCATTCCCTATGAGCTTGATTTCAGTTAGCCAGTTACAGGAGAGCAGATGTTATGCATTCCTTGGTGAGCATCATTTTCAGTTGCAGTTGGGACAGCTTACGCTTGTCAGAGGTGCCAGGGTTGGGCACAGGTATCCATTGCAGGTACTTCATGTGAGAGACAGTCTCGTCTCAGTGGGAGTTCAGCCTTATGTGCGATGTGAGACTCGTCATGTCTCATTCTGTCTACCTATAGATAGGTCTCTAGACATTCTTGATGCACATGTATGGCATGATTCAGATGCTCAGATGGATGCACATGTAGAGCATGTTTTGGATGATCATGATGCTTATGGAGAGCATGATTGTTTTGATCATATGGATGCTATTATGGAGCACACTTTAGATGATCAGTTGGATGCTTTAGAGCATGATGTGAATGCTCATGTAGAGCATTGTGATGATACTCAGTTAGAGTTAGATCATCAGTTTGATCTTTGTGTTGATGTTGTGCAGTTAGCTCATGCGGAGCATGATGATACACTTGGTGTGGTAGAGCACGATAGCTCTCATGGTACATAGTGTATGGTAGAGCATATTAGCTCTCATGATGCACAACTAGATACATCCTTGGTTGTGAGCATGGCTGATTTATATGCAGAGGAGTGAGCAGTTATGCAGTCATTCTTGGATTCGCTCATGCCAGATGTTGACATAGATATGTCAGGACATGTTGGTCTTGATGATGGTGCTTTGGATGCCTTGGATAGAGGCATGGCTGACATGCTTAGGTTAGTCAGGATAGCACATGTTTCGTCAGCATTTGGGAGTCTGATGAACGAGTTGTTATGCTCAAGACCAGACATTGCAGTTGCGATTGGAGCATTTGCACTTGGAGTTGTCAGTCGTTCGATGATTGACACAGGCATAGAGCGAGTGGGAGCTTTGCAGGAACTTCATCAGTTCTTGCATCAGTCAGATGTGAGCTCGACTCTTATTGGTATGAGTCTATAGCAGTTTGAGGTGCATGGATACACCTTGTTCGAGGCAGTTGGTGTAGGCTGATCTGGTATGGGTGGAGATCTGGACTCTTCCTGTACATTATTGTATAGTCCTACATCATTCTTTGTATATGTTACCACTTATGGTCACATTGACCCTTAAGTGGGAGATTGTTGGGGATGTAAGGGTCATGTGACCTTACCCCCATATTCATATATATACATCATATATAGAGCATTGCCTCAAGAGAGATCATTATGTGGGTTTCGAGGCTCCCACGCATGTCCGCGCATCTCTCCTCTCTTCTCTCTCCCTCCATCTCCTCCTTCCTCCTCTTGTTCTGCACACCAAAGCCCTTCAGTCTCAACTATGCCACATTGACAAGAGTAGATATATGTTACAGTGTGAGTGTGCTAAGTCAATTTATGCACACACCAAGGAAACCACATATGGATGCTGCCAAAAGGATTCTCAAGTATCTCAAAGGAACCATAAATGAAGGACTTTATTATCCTTATGTATCTGATTTAGGTTTGAAGCTATTTTTGATGCAGATTGGGCTGGCTCCAAAGAACATAGAAGGAGCACTTCAGGTTATCTTACCTTTGCAAGTTCAAAGCTTATTTCATGGTCATCCAAGAAGCAACCCACAGTTGCTCTCTCTTCTATTGAAGCTTAATACAGAGGTCTTGCCATAGCTACACAATAAACTATGTGGATGAAGACATTATTCAAAGATCTTGGATTGGACAATGGAACTCCAACTATTTTTGGTGACAATATGAGTTCTATTCACTTAGGTGCTAATCCTATTTTTCATGCAAGGACTAAACATATTTAAGTTCATTATCACTATGTACGAGAGAAGGTTCTAAGCAAAGAGATTCAAATATCATATGTGTCCACTCATCAACAATGTGCAAATATTCTAACCAAAGCATTGGATGGTACAAAGCTTTGCAAATTCAAGGCTATGATAGGTTTGCAGGTAATCTTGGAAGATTGAAGACCTCAAGCATACTTGGCTTGAGGGGGAGCTGTTGGAGTAAGTCTATGACAAGCCTAAGTATTGTCTTGAGTCCCACAAAGTCATAGAAGAAGCTTTAAAATGAAGACTATGCAAAGTTCACTTGTGAACTACCTCTTGTAACTTTTGAAGAGTTTACTTAATGTAAAAGTGAGAGAATCGTAAGTGGTTGAGTCCACTTGATCAAAAAGGGAAAGAGGAGCTACAAATTCATGATTTGTGGTAGGTAGAGAATCAAATCAATCACTAATTGATTGGAGAGTGATTGAGGGAAGTTAGCCTCCCAAACTCAACTATAAATAGATGGCAGCTTTAGTCGTGGTTAGAGAGACCTATGTGAAGACCTCCAAGAGCTGAGCTTTATGCCATATCAAGGTATGATTACAAGGCACACATATGTATCAGTAAGTCCATTGTATTGCACAAGCAATATAATTTCATTTTCATGATCATTTGAGTTCATATTTCCATGTTCTTGTGAAGTGTACCACTCACTACCATATCTCTTAGTTTTCTCAGTCAGATTGTAGAGATGGTTTCTCTGAGCTTGGTGCATCCTTTTCAGTGATTTAACTTGGTAAAGTTAGCTCTATAAGTCTAGTATATGCTCACAAAGTTTCATTTCATTTGGGTATTGAAATCTTCAGTTGAAGTCAACCCTGTCTGTCATTTTCACTTCTCTGTCAGGTACCCGACTTTTTTACTCATCTTGTCAGAGCTGTTTCTCAGTGTGTACTTATCCAAATGCAATGATTTAAAGCTTGTTGGATTCAGCTTACTGTGTAGTATAAGATACAGATTTTCACAATCATTGAATTCTTAAATCTAGAAATATGTTCATTTTTCTGCTCACTGGTCTCAAATTGTAAAAGCCCGTGAAAATCGGGATGATGTCATTAGTTGCTAAACATCATTCTCAGTGTGTGGTTCATTATTTTTTATGAGATTACTCTTGAAAGTTAGCTCTTAAAGTTAGCTAGACTTCCCCAAGAGGAATTAAGCTAATTGCTGCTGTGCTGAGAGAATTTTGCAAAACACTAGACAGGTGTATGAACCAAAAATAGCAAGTTCTTCACCTTTGAGCTAACTCCAACTTATCTGTTTTGATCTATCTTTTTGTGAGTGATCTTCCGAGGTACATAGGGTGTCTAATACATCCATTGGCAAGCTAAAAGGGCCCACCACATACTCTTGGAGTTCATTTGGCTGGTGTAGATCAAGGATTTTGCAACACCTCTTCATATTCAAGCACATACCTATCCATCTCTTCACAATTTTTGTACTTAACTAAATATCGATGATATTGAGTACCTATGCATGTAGTAGTGACATCATGATCAAATATTTTCTCAGGAATTAAGATTTCATATTGTTCTTCAATTAAAGGAGAGTCATCAAGAAGTGGACTGAGTGGAAACTTTCCTTTAAATTGTTGACATAAAATAGTATGAAAAGATTTATCTATATTCCAATGAGATGGTATATCTAATCTGAATGAATTATCATTTATTTTTTGCATAATGTGAAACGGTCCATAATAGCATGGTGCAAGTTTAATTTTAGGATGTTGCAAAATATTTTTCAGGTGTCATTCAATGATAATCAACCATACAAGATCATTTTCCTTGAAATTCTTGGCTAATCATTTTGAATTGACATTACGTGTATAATGTTCATGGGAGTGGGAAGCTTTTCACCATAACCAATTTCAAAAGGTGCATGTCCAGTAGAGATGTGTGTGGTGTTATTGTAAGCAACTTGAAGCAATGGAAACTTTTCATGCCAGTTAGTGGGACTATCTAATAAATAACAATGCAATATATCAAGAATAGCATTGTTGGTGGCCTCACTTTGTCCATTACTTTCGGGATGAAATGTAGAGCTTAAATCTATTTTAGAACCAAAATATTGAAATAAGGCAACCCAAAAATGATTGCAAAAATGAACATCATGATCAAATAACATTACCTTGGGAAATCCACGATGTGGGAAAATGCACTTAACAAATGATTTTGTAGCCCCAATGGTTTACCATGATGATGTTTTACATGCTTACATACAATGCATTGAGAAACATAATGTACAGTATCTTTTTCCATGTGGGGCCAAAAGAAGAAATCTTTGCAAGCACAAATGGTGCTCGGTATGCCTCTATGACCCATGTAAGATGGTTCTTGCATTTCTTGATCGAAAATCCTTTAAAAGCTTGGGTTATGCACAATCTATTTTGAAAACAAAGTAAACCATGATGAAATAAATACTGTTCATCAGATAAAGGTGCACCATTGTTGAATTCATGCCATGCTTATTATAAATTATGGAATGTGTTGAACAAGGCATTGTTGGAGTGTCAATTTATTAATGTATGAATGTGTTTTGGTGTTTTTGATATAGCAGTGGAGGTTCGTGAGGGCATGAAAGGCATGAAAGGGCGGACATCAATAATCCGACTTATAATTTGGTTTGTAAATAAACCCACTTAGAAGGTTCTATTGTTAGAAACAGTTAGAAAAGTAGTGGTCAGAATAAGGGTCATTGTAGACCACAATTTCTAATATTGAAAGCAAAGTCTTTCTACAAAAGTTAACAACTTTTATTTTCACGCATGCTTTTTGAAGCCGCTGTGGAGGTGATCGCAATCTGGGTGGATCGGGTCCGGTCGTGGCACACACAGGGTGTATGAAGCTAATGAATGTTGGAAGCTTTAAGGACATGAAAGTGAAATTAATGTTGAGTATGGAGAAGAGAGAGATGTTGAAATGATTATGGGAATAGGAATGTAGGAGTGCAAGTTAGATTTATGAACATGAATGATAAGAATGAAAGAGAACCATACATACGAATGAAATTTGGAAGGAAGAATGGTCCATTGAAGGAGCTTCTTAAACACTTCCTAATTCCAATCCATATGCATAGTCTTCTTTGGATGATATGTATGCATGACGAGAATAGATGGAACCGTTACACATAAACCAATTTCGAAAGGAAGAATGGTCCAATATTGGAGCTTCTTATACACTTTCAGAAACTAATCAATATGTATGGGTATGTATGGATTATATGCATGCAAGTGAATTATGATGATAGAGTTTACTCACAAGCTCAAAGAAACATCCTCACTGGTTCAACGCAATACTGCGGAGCCTTCTCACACATAGATTGAATTAAGTTACATGTAAAATATCGTCGTGGTACGTCATGCTAAGCAGTCTACTGATCAAAGGTGGTTCCGACCCTCAAACCATGACAGTTCAACCGAATGTCACACGTAAGAAGGTGAGTTCCACTCCAGTGACCCTATGTCTGTCTAGGCTCGTAACGTCTAACTAAAGAAGTCTAAGACTCATTAAAATCAGCTCTAACTCACTCATACGCTCCACCGAGGGTGAGCCAAGATAGAGATGCTGGTTTCAAGAGCCTATCTTAGATTGGAGTTCTAACTTAAATTTGAAACTAGGTTCTATACTCATACTAGCTCACCTTGGATCCTCACTCGCTCAACCGAGGGTGATCGTCTCAAGGAAACCGTAAGCTAGCATGAGCCCTATGGATGCCTAACAATGATGCTCTAGGAGTTTGGAGGGGGGTTTATATAGTTTTTTGAATGAATTTGGGCCCTTGGATCTAGAGAAATCAACTCTCAACTCTAGGATCACTACTTTCGATTACAACCATTTGATTAATCAAATCAATGGCTTGGATTTGTTCTTTCTATCAAATCTAGTGTAAAGGAGTGAAATTTAGGTGCCCTCATTCTCCACCATTGGATCTGGGGATGATCTGGACCGTCGGATGAGTGCTGACATCAATTCGGATAAGATAAGCCACTATTTTTGGAGAAATACTGCATTATTGATCTTTCATTGTAAAAAAGGTCTTCTTTTATGGAAAAAATTTGTGGATCCTCCTTCCTTTATGCTTTAGTGCATCTCCACCCTTGAATATGAGCTCATCTTGACCGTACAACATGGTTCAATCATATTTTGACATGTGGCAGACATTCAAGCCTTCAATTTTCTTATTCTAGAAAACTGCGGTGACCTTGAAAACTGGACTTTGTGCTCTTTGACCCTCCAAAAAGTCTTTGATGAAGATGAAACATTGTAGGACTATGTTTCCAAAGATCTCCTTCAGGAATATGCAGAAAAAACTCCCATCTGAATCTAACTTGTACAAGTTTGACTACATTTGGAAGCTTGCAAGGTGGCATTAAGGTGTCTAGGAAGCTCGGATAGCCTTGAAACTTTGTACAAATATATAGCCACATATGGTCTTTATACATGCCAAACCATATGGCTAACATAAATTTCTATACAAGAATTTGTAGGGTCAAACTAGAAAAAATACATTTTTACAAAATGAACATAGCATATCAATGTGCTGCCAAATCCATTTTCTGCTGAAATTTGGGCTATAGACTGCCTTTGACAATCTTTACAAGTATATGGATTTTCATCTAATTTGGTGACAATGAAATTTTTGCCCTAATTTCCCAACTTTGACCAGCTTTGGCCAACTTTGACCGCTACCATGGACTTTCTTGATTTCTTTGAAACTTTGTATGTGGCCTTCCTTTGACATCCTTGATGCATCCTGGACTTCTCGGGGAATTCTGGCTACCTTCACCAAATATGTTTTTTTTTGTAGGCCTTCACAAGTGAGAGAGGAGAGAAAATCTCGACGACATTCACCCCCACTAAACCTGTGATTCCTCCGGAAGCGCCACTCTAGCATCTGTGAAAAACAAAATGTTCCAGGCATCAAATTCTTTTATAGGCAACATAAGAAACATGGAAGGAAAATTGATTATATGGATGAATAAGTAGGTAACGTGACATGAAGCAAAATTTGCATGAAAGAAATAATTGAAACAGGAAACATGAATATGCATGAACAAATAGGCAACATATATGCAAATGAACAAGCAACATTGGCAACAAGAAAGAAAAAAAAACAAGCATCAATATGAAGTGGAAGTGGTTGTATTGAGTCGTTTTAAGCATCAGTTCCTCTCATCTTGAAGAAAATTTTGTACCTTTTTCATAAAGCAATCTACCTTAAATATGATTATAAACAAAGATTTAGGATTTTCAAGAGACATCTTTCATCTTTAGCTTATTTTAGATCAACTCCTTTCCTACATAAATATGAATATGATCTTTCTCTAATAACATGCAAGGAAATCTAACTAAACTCCACTAATGCATAAATCTGCTTATATAGCCCGTGATTTATTCTACTATGCCTCTTTATCCTCCTTTGGCTTGCTCTTTTTTTTTTTTTTTCCGATGATGATGATGATTTGGCAACTTTATGGTTACGATCACTTTTTTGGGGTGGAAGAAAGTGTAAACTTCTTGGTAACATGTAGCTTTTTTTTTTTTTTTTTTTTTTTGACGAGGAAAAGTTAAACCCCGATACAAGGTACAACCAATTTTGATGACGGAGAACAGTCGTTTAAACTCCGATACAAGTGCTGTGAGATGGACTAAGGATGTAGAAACATGCAATAGCAGGAGCTAGGATTTCAACAATTATGCTTTCGATACTGGATACATATGCATGTTTATATATGAAAGTCATGTCACCAAAATAAACCTCCAAATCTACATGCCCTATCTTTCCACAATCCTAGATTATAATCAATTTCTTAGTAGATAAGTTACTACTTAAGATACAATTTTACACAAGTAGAGAAATCATCATTTGCCTTTTTTGACTCAAGTGATGTGGATATGCAATGTGATGCAAAGACTGAAAAAAACATGCATGAAACAAGCATGGAAAAAAGTTGAACTTGAAAAAAAAACAAAGCAACATGAACTTGAAAATTAATGATTTTTTTTTTTTTTAATTTTATAACATGGATACTCCTATTCATGAATCGGCCTCATTGTTGTCATCTTCTTCAATGTCCTCATCCAAAATGTACTCGCCATTATCACGCTTCTTGAATAACTTTATCCTTTTACCTGCAATCAAAGTTTTTAGTGCAACACCATTTAATTCACAAAGAGCATACGTACCATTGTTGTTGACTTTTGATACTATGTATGGCCCAAACCACCGTTGAGTGAGCTTTTTGCGTGCATCATATTGAGAGTCAAATGTACTATCATAAATGAGCACCCAATCTCCTACTTCAATTGGCTTAGGACGCAATCGATGAGTTTTATCAAAATAATGCTTGTTCTTCATTCTAGATTCTCTTAATTTTTCAACAGCATCATCAAGTCTTAATTTACCTTGTTCTAACTGTTTAATACGCAAACTCAAAAAATCATCAGTAGACATGTTTTCAGACCAAGGCAAATTTGACCATGCAAAAATATGAGATTGAATTGGAAACAATGGTTTTTGACAGTACATGAGTTCAGCAGGCATATATCCAGTAGTACGTGTGCATGTCATTCTATCTGCCCAAAGTGCAAAAGGTAAGAATCTAGGCCATTGTTTGATGTCACCGTTAGATGCTTTAGATATGGCTTTCACAATAGGTGGATGCCCTCTCTCTATTTTACCATTGGCCTCTGGATTATATGCAGTAGTGAGAGACAAACGAATACCGTGACGCTCAAAGAACTCTTTAGCTTCTCTCGCATTTAACTCTCCACGATCGGCAACTACTTTCTCTATGTACCCAAAGCGACTTATGACATCTTCAAGCAAGAATTTGCAAACATTGTAAGTGGTCTTAGATCGTAGTGCACGTCCCTCTACATGATTAGTTAAGTCTTCTCTTGCAAGTACAATGTAACGCATTTTGTCGATACCTTTAGGCATAGTTACAAGATCTACTACCCACTTGTAGTGAATACAAGGTGGATAAGTAGGATGCAACGGATCTCTATGTTTGACTGATGAATGAAGTTGACAAGTAGAACATGTAGAAACATAGCTACCAATGTCAACATACATCCTAGGCCAATAATAGGTACTTCTAATTTTTTCATATGTTCCAAAAAATCCTTTATGACCTGCCCATAATGTCTCATGCATTTCCTTCATTACTTGCAATTGAAGACCTCTTTTTCCTAGGACTCGTTGTGGATTCTTAACCTTACCCTTAGCATGTCTCCAAAGATAACCATTACATAGGAAAAAGTTATAAGCTCGTTTCCTAATGTTACGGAATCTATTCGTAGTCCAGTTAGGTAATGGTTGTAGTGTACTAAGATACTTTCCTATGTCTCTCCATTCATTTTCGTGCTCAGACTCATGAAATTGCTCATACTCATATATATGTGGAACATAGTCAATTAAGTTCACATTCTTTATTAGATCATTTTCAAGATCATCAAATCTAGCTCTCGATAACATATCAGCAACTGAATTTGACTTACCTGAAATATGAACTAACTCAGGATTTATGAACTTAATATATGAGATCCATCTAAGCATGGCTATATCAGGAGATGAACAATTGGCTATCATTCCAATGAGAGGCAAACAATCAGTCTCAACTTTGACATTTGCACCAATGAAATATTCTTTGTCTGTTTTCAAAGCTGTTACCATACCCCATAGTTCTCGTTTGATCTGTGGATATTTTCGTTGTGTTTCATGTAGAATTTTGGCACCAAACCTAATTGCATATCTATTCCCTTCACTATCATCTTGACTTATGACCCAACCTATACCAATAGGACTAGTATCAACAGTCAATATAATAGGTTTGTTAGCAGAATAGTCTACACGCTTAAGGATGGGAGCTTTAAGCAATAATTTCTTCAATTTACGCATAGCTTGAGTGTGTTTGTCAGTCCAAATAAATTTTCGTTTCTTCCTCAACAAGTCATAAAGACAATCAGCAACATGAGCAAAGTGAGGGATCCAAATAACATAAAAGATGCAAGCACCAAGAAATCTACGTACCTCACTCACGTTGTTACATGTTTCAGAAATCTTGCTAATGGCATCAACTTTTTGTGGGTATGGCTTTCGACCATAATGGCCACATAAATGTCCAACAATAAGTACCTCGTTGACACCAAAAACAGATTTCTCTATGGAAAATGTGAGACCTACCTCTTCAAATCGTTGAAATATTCTTTCACAATCAGAGATATGGTCAAGAACAAATTTACGACATCCCGATGAATCTAAAGTAATGTCCTTTACACGTTCCTCACTCCCTTTAATTGGAATATCATCAATGAATGGCATAGTTATATGAGGGATAAAGTCATGTAAGACCATATTCATAGCACTCATCATATGAGCCACAGAATTAGTCGCTCCTTGAGGTAAAGTACACATTCGCACTAAGCCTAAAGGAGTTTTCATTGTGGTTATGTCACGACTATCAATTGCTAATTGGAATTGGTCATATCCAGAATATAGATCACCCATTGAATAGATAGAATGTCCTGAAAATGATTCAGCAAACTCATCTACAATGGGTCCTGTTCCTACATTCCTTATGGTGACTTTATTGACGGGTTGGAGATCTTGAATAAAACGTAGTTTCCCATTCTTTTTAGGCACAGTGAACCATCTGTTTGAGTAAGGTGCAAAAGATGGCTCTAAAATTCTCATGTTTATCTTCTCCTTAAGTAGTTTCATTAGCTCAGGTAAGTGAGCCTTTGGAACAGGTATAGGACAAAGATTCCATGGAATATGTGGAATAGTAAAGATTATCATGGGTGCAACTAGCTTAGGATCTACACAACCAATCTCATGAGGATTCATAGTAAAGGCTTTTCCATGGCTCCGTATAACTCTCTCAAATTTATCTCTCTCTGCTGGCAAAAGAAAGTCATCATCTCTACCAATTTTCACCTGTTTGATTGTCTCATCCGTGAATGTATGTCCTATGTTTTTCTTATCCCGAAGAATTGGATCATTTTTCACATCAATAATTTTTTCATTACTTCCTTGAGGTAATGGTTGAGCTATGGGTTTGATTTTTTTTGTCTGCAGTTTTGTACTTTGTTTCAACTAAGGCATCATGTGTTTGGTTAAATTTTGAGCACTTGTCAACATTGAGAGCATACTCTTAGATTAGAGCATACTCATCAAGGGAAGAAATCAGAATAATTGGGAATTAGAATTTTGTTGAAGACATAACTCTAACTCCTCAAGAGTAGAGAAACAATGAGATGTCTCAATCACATGCTCAATGTTCTCATCATGTTCCATGATTTTGTTTTTTTTATAATTTTTTTGGGCTTTTTTGGATAAAAGACTTGGACAATTGACTCTTATGAAGAAAATCTAATCTAGAATGTGGAAAACAAAGTGACAAACTATTATACATGTTGGTTGGATGCGAGATGTCAAACCAATATCCACTGTTGTCCCGCTCAACAATGGATTCTATCCGAAATTTTGATCATATGTAGCTCCAAACATGAATCGAGGTGCACAATCACTACAAGCATGCTCATGACCCTGAGTAACAATAGGTTTCTTTCTAATTGACAATCGATTCCTAGGATGATTCACTCCTACTGTCATGACTTGAAGTGATTGCATTCCATCCTTAGACTTAAATCTAGCATAGGTAGACCCATCATCCATGGCTTTAGTTTCCATACGACTCTCACAAATAAAGGGTTGACCTAAGAGAACTTCATAGGAGCAATTATCTTCAATAAAAAAGTGAAATTCTTCTTTGATTCCTCCTATGGATATGGGCACACTAGCACAAGCTCCGTACAGGGTACCTACACCATTATCTGCAGTTCTCATACGCCATCCACAATCTTTATCTATGGGCCATCGAAACTTATCATAGACTTCTCTTGAAATCACATTGATTTCAGAGCCGGAATCTACTAATGCATTTACAGTGATAGTGTTCTTATCATTTCCTATTTTAACATGCATCTCTGATGTACCTCTAGACCAAAATGTTCTTTTAAAGTGACTTTCAGGATTGTTTTCATGATTTTCATGGTCAGGTTGAATAGGTCGTAAGAAATTTTTATTAACATTTACTTCATCATCATCAAAGTCCTCTTCATCAGATTCATCAAAGTTTAAGGCTTCATTCATAGCTTGATCTTGATCTAGAGAATCTTGCATCTCAGTATCTAGATTAAGTGGAAACCTCTTCCTTTTAATTAGGCCGATAAAGTTATCTTTAAAAACAGGCTTTGCAATAGAGAAAACTTGTTCTAAAGACATAGTCACTTGACTCTTAAGCAAAATGTCATCTAAAATCTCCATAGGATCTATTTTTCTCTCAATTTCTGAAATCAAGATGGCTTTAGGTTTTCTCTTTGGTTTCTTTTGTTTTTGCTCAGGATTTTGTTTTTGTTCATGTTCTCGTGTTTGGTCTTCTATTTGTTTTGATTGTTCTTGTTTATCTAAAGGCTTTGGTTCTGTTTTTCTTTGCTTTGTCTTCTTCCCTTTTTGTTTCTCCTCTTGTTTTTGTTCATTGGGTTCTGATTCTTGTTTTTTATCTTTGGATTGTGATGTTTCTCCTTGCTCTATGATTGTTTCTATTCCCTCTGAGGTTTGTTTTCGAGTCACTCTTCTTTCACTATGCTCAGCTTCATCTCTTTTTCGTTTTTCTTCTACATTGGATATGTGAGAAATAAGAGATTGATCTTCTATCGATGACTCCCAAGCCGTTATTCTCCTAATCTCATCCCGTGCTCTTACTAAAGCCTCTATGGAAAAATCACCTTCCTTTGTAGGTTTACTTGATTCTACTTGTTGTTCATCAAGAGCTTCTAGTTTCACTCCTCTAGTTCCTACGTCCATTATGGTTATATTTTCATAATGTTTTTTCATTCCTCCCTTACCATAATTTCCTTGCAAAGGTAGCCTAGATCGATAGTCACAGATTTTCTTGTCTATGTCTATTACTAGTCGTTGCTCCTTAGCAGCCTTCAATAGTTCACAATCTCTCAAAAAGTGCTCTAACGAATCACACCAAGGACACCTACGAGGGCCACACACAAAACCATTTTGATTTTGAGGATTTTGATTAACTTGTGGTGGGAAATTTTGAAATTGAGGATTTTGTTGATAAGGTATTGCTTGAACAGGATAATTAGGATTTTGATAAGGCAATTGATGTATTTGAGGAGCTTGGGGAGCAACATGTGGTACTTGAGGTGCAAGAGGAGTTTCCATATTATACGGTTGATGATTTTGAATATTTTGATTTTGAAGATTTTGAAAAGCTATTTGTGAAGCTTGAGGATACAGGTTTTGATACATTTGAGGATTTTGCACATGAGGATGAGGATTTTGCATTGAAGGATTATGCATTGGAGGAACTTGATATGCTTGAGTAGGAGCTACTTGTGGATTTTGATTGGTAGCTATAACATGTTGATTAGGCTCTTGAAAAGTCATTGGGTTCATTTGATTTTGGAAAGTTTTGGTGTAATTAGATTGTAAAGCATCTATAGTCTTGGCCAAATTGGATTGTGTAGCAATAAGACTTTCCATTTGCTTAGTGAGAATATCCACTTGAGATTGTTCAACTACACTTTTATTTGGCTCTACTTTAAAACCTTGAGTAGGCTCCATCATTTGAGGAATAGGAGTAGAGTTAAAAAGCATAGCATGGGATTGTTCTCTAACTTGCTCCTTAGTTTGTGGAAGGCTAGCTTGAGGAAGACTAGATTGCTCATAAAGCATGGATTGTCTTTGATGTCTATGGGCTACAGCCTCTACTACTTTACGCACTTTTTGCCAATTGTCAGTAAGACCATAGCGCTTATCTGGCTCTTCTAATCGCCGTTCAACTTCCCTACGAGTTTCAGGATGAAGAAGCTTAAGCAAATTGATCACAAGATCAAGTTCCAAAGTTATCTTATCCTCATCAGGAAGTTGTTCATAGCGTCTAATATACTCATTTTGTAAGTGAGTAATAGAGCTACTAGGCTTTGGAGAATTGACCCATCGTAAGAATCCATCCCGATTATGTTGGCTATAATCTTCAAGATAGAATTCTTTGAGCATTTCCTTTCTAAAATCACTCCAAGGAAGACTATCATATTGAGTGACACGGTTTATGATAGAGCTATCAACAATTCGTTCAAAGAATGATATCAAAAGATCTTCGGGAAGACCAAAAATCATAGCTTGCTCTTCAAACAAATCTAAGTAGCTTGTGATGTTGATGCCATTGAATTTTCCCTTCTCTCTCAACATAGAAGAGACTATTCTTTGGCCTTGTTTCTCAACAATAAGGGATTTGAATCCTTCCTCCATCTTGTGTGAATAAGCAAGTGATGCACGATGCTCTAGATCTCTCACAAATGCGTTTACTTCACGACGAAGATGTGCACGATATTGTGAGAAATCCAGTGCAACACTCAAGACTGATGATGATGATATGATGAGGATGAAAAATATTAAACAAAGGATATGGATCACAACCTCCCAACAAGATCAGAAGCAAATGCCACGAAGCGTTTCACGTCGGGTTCAAATGTGGAGGTGATCGCAATCCGGGTGGATCGGGTCCGGTCGTGGCACACACAGGGTGTATGAAGCTAATGAATGTTGGAAGCTTTAAGGACATGAAAGTGAAATTAATGTTGAGTATGGAGAAGAGAGAGATGTTGAAATGATTATGGGAATAGGAATGTAGGAGTGCAAGTTAGATTTATGAACATGAATGATAAGAATGAAAGAGAACCATACATACGAATGAAATTTGGAAGGAAGAATGGTCCATTGAAGGAGCTTCTTAAACACTTCCTAATTCCAATCCATATGCATAGTCTTCTTTGGATGATATGTATGCATGACGAGAATAGATGGAACCCTTACACATAAACCAGTTTCAAAAGGAAGAATGGTCCAATATTGGAGCTTCTTATACACTTTCAGAAACTAATCAATATGTATGGGTATGTATGGATTATATGCATGCAAGTGAATTATGATGATAGAGTTTACTCACAAGCTCAAAGAAACATCCTCACTGGTTCAACGCAATACTGCGGAGCCTTCTCACACATAGAAGAAATAGAAGACATGTAAAAATACTTAAGAGACTGAGAGAGGAGACAAGAGACAAGTGACAAGTGACATGAATTAAAAGGATTTGAATTAAGTTACATGTAAAATATCGTCGTGGTACGTCATGCTAAGCAGTCTACTGATCAAAGGTGGTTCCGACCCTCAAACCATGACAGTTCAACCGAATGTCACACGTAAGAAGGTGAGTTCCACTCCAGTGACCCTATGTCTGTCTAGGCTCGTAACGTCTAACTAAAGAAGTCTAAGACTCATTAAAATCAGCTCTAACTCACTCACACGCTCCACCGAGGGTGAGTCAAGATAGAGATGCTGGTTTCAAGAGCCTATCCTAGATTGGAGTTCTAACTTAAATTTGAAACTAGGTTCTATACTCATACTAGCTCACCTTGGATCCTCACTCGCTCAACCGAGGGTGATCGTCTCAAGGAAACCGTAAGCTAGCATGAGCCCTATGGATGCCTAACAATGATGCTCTAGGAGTTTGGAGGGGGGTTTATATAGTTTTTTGAATGAATTTGGGCCCTTGGATCTAGAGAAATCAACTCTCAACTCTAGGATCACTACTTTCGATTACAACCATTTGATTAATCAAATCAATGGCTTGGATTTGTTCTTTCTATCAAATCTAGTGTAAAGGAGTGAAATTTAGGCGCCCTCATTCTCCACCATTGGATCTGGGGATGATCTGGACCGTCGGATGAGTGCTGACATCAATTCGGATAAGATAAGCCACTATTTTTGGAGAAATGCTGCATTATTGATCTTTGATTGTAAAAAAGGTCTTCTTTTATGGAAAAAATTCGCGGATCCTCCTTCCTTTATGCTTTAGTGCATCTCCACCCTTGAATATGAGCTCATCTTGACCGTACAATATGGTTCAATCATATTTTGACATGTGGCAGACATTCAAGCCTTCAATTTTCTTATTCTAGAAAACTGCGATGACCTTGAAAACTGGACTTTGTGCTCTTTGACCCTCCAAAAAGTCTTTGATGAAGATGAAACATTGTAGCACTATGTTTCCAAAGATCTCCTTCAGGAATATGCAGAAAAAACTCCCATCTGAATCTAACTTGTACAAGTTTGACTACATTTGGAAGCTTGCAAGGTGGCATTAAGGTGTCTAGGAAGCTCGGATAGCCTTGAAACTTTATACAAATATGTAGCCACATATGGTCTTTATACATGCCAAACCATATGGCTAACATAAATTTCTATACAAGAATTTGTAGGGTCAAACTAGAAAAAATACATTTTTACAAAATGAACATAGCATATCAATGTGCTACCAAATCCATTTTCTGCTGAAATTTGGGCTATAGACTGCCTTTGACAATCTTTACAAGTATATGGATTTTCATCTAATTTGGTGCCAATGAAATTTTTGCCCTAATTTCCCAACTTTGACCAGCTTTGACCAACTTTGACCGCTACCATGGACTTTCTTGATTTCTTTGAAACTTTGTATGTGGCCTTCCTTTGACATCCTTGATGCATCCTGGACTTCTCGGGGAATTCTAGCTACCTTCACCAAATATGTTTTTTGTTGTAGGCCTTCACAAGTGAGAGAGGAGAGAAAATCTCGACGACACCGCTCTCATGTAACCACTATTTTGACATAATAAAAAAATTCCTATAAATACATGCACTTACTAAGGCATAATGTAAGGCATAACTTAGGCATTACTTTGGCACTTACACTAAGGCTTACTCCAAGGAGTTTAGTTATGCCTTAGCACCTACACTATGTCTTTGTGTTGTCACTCTAGTTCTCTTTTCTTATATTTAACACAACTTTCATCTCTTTCTTACATTTTCAATTCCCAAGAACAACCCTTCCTTTTACATTTTAACTCAAACAATCTCAAAGATTGTTTTAATATATCTAGCAAGAGGGTTTTGTTCTCTACATCCTCATGGACCCTATGAACACCATGGAGGATTTCGGGGATTCACCTCTACCCAAGGTAACACTCGAGCAACAACTTGAGCTCTTGCGGCACAAACTTTGAGGCACTCATAATGAGATCCCACAACGCAACAAAGTACTCCAGAAGATGCAAAAGGATGAAGATAACCTTACGTGGGTGGTCAAAGCTATCATCTCTACCCAATCGAATGGCATGCATTCCAAGATTGCTATTAAGAATTACCAGTTTTTACAGTTTGATAGTCGTAAGGATGGCCCTTTAGTCCTTTCATGGTTGTCACAGTTTGATGATTTTTATGCTGATGAAACATATGCTGAAAGTGAAAAAGTCAAATTTGCCACTAACTATTTAGTAGGAAAAGCTCAACTCTGGTGGAATGACTTGCAGCATAGTAGAGAGTGTCCAACAACGTGGAAAGCTTTCCAAGATAAAGTGAATGATTATTTTCCTCCTCCTCAATACCATTTAAATATTCAACGTGCATGGACAACCCTTACATGGAAGGAGGGTGATACGGTTACTACCTACAAGGATTTCGACGATATAGTTGTTTACAGTAAGAATGATAGTGAGCATGAGAAGCATCTTAAAACAGTTTTTCATTTACTATGAGAGAACACACTTTACACTAATCTTGAAAAGTGTTACTTCTTTCAACATAAGCTATAATATTTAGGACATTATTTCAAGTGAAGGTCTGCATGTGGATCCAAAAAAGATTAAAGTTATAGTAGAATGGCCTACACCACAATCAGTCAATGATGTTCATTGTTTTCTTGGGCTGGTTAGTTTCTATAGGAAGTTTGTTTGAAATTTTTCTTATTTAGCATTGCCTCTTACCTTGATATTGAAAAAGAAAATAAAATTTTCATGGGGACTTACCCAACAACAATCTTTTGAAAAACTCAAACATGCACTTTCACATGCACCTGTTTTACAGTTACCTAATTTTTCACAACCCTTTCATGTTGTTACTGATGCTAGTGGTTCAGGAATATGTGTTGTTTTAATGCAAAATGATAATCCCAATGCATTTGAGAGTAGGAAGCTTAAGCCATGAGAAAAGAATTATAGTACATATTATAAAGAATTGTTCGAAGTTGTGCATGCTTTGCAAATTTGGAAACACTATCTTATGGGCTTTGAGGTCTTAATCAAAACCGATCAACAACCTTATAAGCATTGATTAAATCAGTCATTAATCTCTGATCGGCATCTTAAATGGGCATCATTCATTCAAAATTTCCAACCCATGATCCAATATCAACCTGGTAAAGCTAATGTTATAGCTGATGCTGTTAGTCAATTCCCTTCACATTTTGTTGTTTTGCATAATATTTTTGCCATGCAAATTCATTCTTTTCAAGAATTGGTTTCCACTTATGCATCTGATTTGTATTTCTCACGTGCATGGCATGACTTAAAAATGGTGCATATTTATCTAATGAACATTAAACATTTCAAAATGGTTTTCTTTATTTTCAACATAGATTATGCATAACCCAAGATTTTAAAGGTTTGGTCATCAAAGAAATGCATGAACCATCTTATATGGGTGATAGAGGCATACAAAGCACCATTTTTGGTTGCAAAGATTTCTTCTTTTGGCCACACATGCAAAAAGATATTGCACATTATGTTTATCAATGCATTGTATGTCAGCATGTAAAACATCATCATGGTAAACCATTTGGATTATTAATGCCACGTCCCATTCCAAACCAACCATGGGAACAATATCTATGGATTTTATCATAGGTCTTCCCATCACTTCATCACATAATGATATAATTTGGACAATTGTTGAGAGGTTTAGTAAATACACATATTTCTTTCCATGTAGAAAAACTTTGTCTGCACCCGAGGCTACAAAATTATTCATTAAATGCATTTTCCCACCTCATGGATTTCCTAAAGTAATGTTATCTGATCGTGATGTTAGATTTTGTAATCATTTTTGGGTTGCCTTATTTCAACATTTTGGTTCTAAAATATGTTTTAGCTCTGCATTTCATCCTGAAAGTAATGGACAAAGTGAGGCTACAAATAGTACTATTCTTGATTTATTGTGTTGTTATTCATTAGATAGTCCCACTAACAGGGATGAAAAGTTGCCATTGCTTCAATTTGCTTACAATAACACCACACACACCACTACTGATCATGCACCTTTTGAAATTATTTATGGCAAAAAGCTTCCCACTCCCATGTCACTCACCCAAACTGACATTTTGATGGCTCATTCTATTGCTCAAGATCACATTTCTATACTTCATGATTTTCATGAGCACATTAGGAAAATTCATGGGCGATACACAGATAATATTAATACAAAACGATTAGCTAAGGAATTCAAGGAAAATGATCTTGTGTGGTTGCGTATCATTAAAAGGGGTCTCAAAAATATTTTGCAGCATCCTGAAATTAAACTCTCACCATGCAATTATGGACCATTTTGCATTATACAAATAATGAATGATAATTCATTTAGACTAGATATACCATCTTATTGGAATATACATAAATCTTTTAATATTAGTTTACTTAAACCCTTTAAAGGAACTTTACCACTCACTCCACTTCTTGATGACCCTCCTTTAATTGAAGAACAATATGGAATCTTGGTTCTTGAGGAAATAATTAATCATGATTTCACTACTACACGCATAGGTACTCAATATCATTGATATGTATATGTATATGTATAAGGATATGTATATTTATATTGAAATGTGTATGAATATGTATATGGAAATGTATATGTATATGGAGATGTAAATGTATATGGATATGTATATGTATGTGTATGTGTATATGTATATGTATATGTATATGTATATGTATATGTATATGTATATGTATATGTATATGTATATATATGTGTATATGTATATGTATATGTATATGTATATGTATATGTATATGTATATGTATATGTATATGTATATCTATATGTATATGTATATGTATATTGTTGGTATATGCAATACTGATGGCACATGCGAAAGGTGATAGTCCAATAACCCAATAAGATAAAAACTTAGAGTTTTAATTGCCTTTTCGCAATTTCCTAGTCCACTATAGTATTTAACCACACCTCCAATACATCACTAAAGCATAGAATAGCTTTCTTCCACAAAATTCATACATAAATCAATAAAACCTCAACAAAACATCACACATATAAACAGTGCACTATTCAAATCATATACGTCATCTTACATATCATTCGTGCATATAACATGAACCAAATGTATAACTTCCATCTACCTGCAAGGAAAACATGCTAAGTATTCATGCCTTCAGAGTCACATAGTTTGATCCATATACATCATCACACATCTCACTTGAATAGTTTTCTTTATTCAAGGATGTGTGTGAGATCATTGATCTCTGCATATTAATACTTTAGTAATTTCTCACAACTTGAGACAATGATGTTGGCTCATTTCTCAGTGCTTGAAAGCATTATATAGTTTTTCTATTGCTTTTGAAAGCATTATATAGTTTTTCTATTGCTTAAAATTCACACGACAAAAAAATCAAATCTTGACATGTAAGAAAGTGTGATGCATTCGCAATACTTTAGCATAGAGATGTGGTATATATATTATACCAATGCATCATAATTTGTCACCAATGCGTTTCAATAGAATGTGCAACATATGATTAATGGTTCAAAGTCACATGTTCGTGCAATATTCCTAGCTCATCAGACACTCATACAACTTCGCTTTCATGAACTGCATGTGAACCTTCTCAAATATTCTTATCAACAAAATTAACATATATCAAATAGTCGGGCAGCCTTTACTATCTATATTATAGTGTATCCAACATGGAAATCTATGCATAGTATGTACATGCACTTTGATGTATGTGTTGATGTCAACCTGCACATAAATTTAGTAGCACAATTCATATATACCGAATAGTAAAGAAACCTCATGATAATTTCAGCAACATCCATTCAATCACTACAACATATGAGGGGCATACCGATGTTGTCCATACCGACGGTCATGCCTCGTCGTTGGTATGACCATTGAAAATGCTTGAAAACCCACGGATGCAATACTGACGGTATAAGCCTCGTTATAGGCATCGGTAATTTATTGTGTGAGCTTTGCTTGCTCACTTCCTTTAAACAAGCCTACTTGAATTCTTTCTTATATTCAATTGGTTCTCAACACTTCTTGTTGAAATCACTTCAAAGCAAAACACAAGTCAAAATGCCCAGGCCTTTAGCGAGCATTGCTCAAGCTTCCCAGTAGCGACCAATGCTCAAGCTTTAGGGGATACTGGCAAACCGAAACCTGTATATATCTTTGGCACAAAAGGTTTGCTTACATGGGTGCTATGATAATGCGTTTAGAGGTCGAAATGAGCTCAAATCATGATTTTGACACCATAAAGTGAAGCAATTTTGAACTTCTAATCACCCTGCATATGCTCACCAAATTTTGTATGATTCTCAGATTGTGACCGGAGGGGTGTCGACGATGCCCTAGATGAAACACGTTTATACTAACTGTTTGAGTTTGAGGTCTACGAAAGAAAGTAAACATGGCAAGGAAGAAGAAAAAGCTTGGAGCACAACACACAATATTGAATGTATTACCAAGAGAATGTACAAAGATAAGTGACCCATAAGGGTTATAGGCATATATAGGATCTGGGGAAAAAAGCCTCCTAATGAGGGAAAAAAGTACCCCAGCGGTCCTAGTGTGTTTACACACATCACTACCTAAATATATTAACAAATCCCACTTCATGTTCATCATTTACTTGCTCTCATGTAATCTCTCCTTAGTTAATTAAGAATCATGGTGAACTACTTATTGTATGCTTATGTTGTGCAAAACTCCATTTTTCCCAAAGAATGTGCATATTTTGAACCTTGTGGTCTACTTATGTTTGGTTTGTTAGATTGCTACCAAGTTTCCATGCACCCAAAACAATTATAAATAACTAATTAAATATCTATGCATTTTTAGGAAAATCCACTTAGGTTATCCACCTCAATGTCATTTTCATCCATGTCATGTACTACTACTACTACTACTGCTACTGCTACTGCTACTGCTACTGCTACTGCTACTGCTACTGCTATTGCTACTACTACTGCTACTGCTACTGCTACTGCTACTGAACTGCTACTGCTACTGCTACTGCTACTGCTACTGCTACTGCTACTGCTACTGCTACTGCTACTGCTACTGCTACTACTACTACTACTACTACTACTCCTCTCATGAGTTATGGAATGTGTTGAAGAATGGTGTTTTTGATATAGCAACTAAAGGTTTGTGAGGGTGTGAAGGGTGTGAAAGGACGGATATCAATAATCAGATTTATATTTTGTATAGTTTGTAAATAAACCCACGTAGAAGGTTCTTATTTTGGAAATAATTAGTAAAGTATTGGTTAGGATAAGAATCAATATAGACCGCGATCTCTATTAATAAAAGCAAGGGCTCTCCACAAAAGAGACTAGCTTTTACTTCCATGCATGGTTTTTGAAGCCGCTCTCATGTAACCACTATTTCAACATAATCAAGAAATCCTATATATACATGCACTTTGTGGACTGTTGAAAAAGAATTCATAGGGGGAGATTGCACCCTATACTGTGTTTTGTCTCACCCCCTTGCATATCTATTTTCTCTGTGTGTTTCATCATTCATAATCTCTGTGTGCGTGTTGTCGAGAAGTTTCGGACACTCGGTTGGTGGATCAAGCCAACCACCGATTCCAACGATGCACGCCAGGTGCTTGGAACAACTCAAGAAATTGAAATTAATAAAGCTCGAAACAAGATTAGTTTAAATTGCTCATTGAAACTGATATCCCTTTTAGTGTGACAAGTAGTTGAAGAAATCTATAGAACTTATCAACATACATCCTAAATATCTTCATGGATTCCTCCATTACAAGTCAACTGCATCATCCTCATCAATATCATCTTTATCATCTGACTAGGCAGAGAGAAATCTCTTCGACATTCACCCCCACCAAACCTGCACATCGTCCCAATGGGCCAATCTGCAGATCGAGGGAAGTAGCATTTTGATGATCATCTTGAAAGCCACACTAAAACATATGAGGAGCATACGGACGCTGCCTATACCGACGGTCACTCTCGACGTCCCTATAAACGTTGGAAAAGGTCACTTAAGGATACCGAATGTCAAGTGACCAACGGTATGACCGTTTAAAATGGATCGTTGGGATGTGCCGCAACTGCCGATATAAGCATCGGTATAAGCGTCGGTATGGGCGTCAGTATGGGCATCCGTATAAGCGTCCGTAATTTACTGGAAGTTATCGACGCCCATATTGATGCCCATACCGATGCTCATACCGAGGCTCTCTTTCAAACATACTGGGAACCCGAGGGCAAAACTGAATATTTTTGCATGTGTTTGAGTACTCACTGTCTTCTATCGAACTTGTGCACGTGAACCAAATTGCGACCTGCATTGTCTTGTGCACACACACACATAGATCTCTCCCTCTACACACACACACTCTCTTGGTTTAGATCTCACAACTTGCTAAGTGGTGCGCGTACTCTTAGCCTTTGTCTTTCTATATGTTTTAGGTCTTATAATTTCTCTTCTCTTTGATTTTGCAGAAGTTCTTTGGCTTCGGTTGTTTGGAATTCGACAATAGACGACATACATTATGCTTTGACGACAACGATCCAAAAGAGTGACATACTTATAAGTGATTGTTTTATTCTCTATTGATAGAGAGAGAAAGAGAGAAAGAAAAAAAGAGAGAGATGAGAGAGAGATAGAGAGAGAAAGAGAGAGGAGGGAGAGAGAGAGAGAGAGAGAGAAAGAGAGAGAGAAAGAGAGAGAGAGATAGAGAGATAAAGAGAGAGAGAGAGTGAGAGATAAAGAGAGATGAAAGTGAGGAAGATAGAGATAGGAAAATAGAGCTTACATACACACACACACACATCTACACATCTACACATGCATACATACACACATACATGTACACACATGCATGCTTACATACACACACATATACACACATGCATGCTTACATACACACACATATACACACATGCATGCATACACACACATACAAATATACACACATGCATACAGACACACGTATATCCATACTGTAGCGTTTCCTCAATCACAATATGTGCCCAATCACAATCTTTCGATCACTCAGAAATAACAGTGGAGAAAAGAACGTAGAGATTGCACAAGGTAAAAGAAAATCTAATGCGAAAGAGTAGAAACAAATATGACGCAAAGAAGGAAGAATTATGATATTATAGATGCAAATCAATGATTACAATAGCTTTGGATAATAGCTTCTTGACGAAGCCTCTACCTCCCGACCACCCCGAGCTATCACAATCGCATTCACACTCACACTCTCAATCACACTCTCATTCTCACTCTCTCTCAATCACACTCTCAATCACAAGGTAATTCTCAGATTTCTGTGTCCTCTGTGTTGATGCGCAGGTCTCTCTATATCCGAGTTTGATCACAGCCATCCCCCAAAGAAGTGTGTGATCCACCAAATTTAGAAAAAGTCGAGTTTCTCCAAAACTTTTGCAAAAAGCCATGCGATCGTAGTGTACTTTCTTTCTTTAGCATACCTGTCAAAAATAGGAGAAAAACAACAAAAAAGACATATATGAAAATATCCATAATTAGAAATGGTGACAGATGAGCATGAAAATCATGGATTCGAATAGAATTAGATAAGCCCTCGTTTTTTTTTATGTTGGAAAAAACGGCACTTTTGAAAGCCGTGTAACTCAAAAATGGCGAGGAATTAGCTCAAGCTTGTGAGAGACACTTTTGTTCAGTTTTTCGATTTGCATAATATTGTTAGAGACGTCCGAGGTCAAAATCCACCTCCAAATGCCGCTTTTGAGCCCTCCAAGTTTCAAAATTCTAGTAGAGTAAAATCAAGGCATTTTCTTATAGTGAACTAAATGTAGGACCCTGAACGAGGTACTTAAAACATAATTCACAAAAATTTCCCACAGACACTTTTATTCTCATATACTTGCTCTACCTTTCCCTCATACAGAGTTTTCCTTAATTCTTTCATCTTTACCTTCAAAATTCCACTAAAAAACATGATGCGAAAAAGGTCTAGAGAGCGAATATGAAACTTGTCAACCCAAAATTTTTCCTACATGCATAAAATGACCTAACCATTCATTCTAAGCATTATCCCCACAATGAAATTCACAAAGTTCAAAATGAATTATTTCACTAGAAAAGAGGCCTATTACAATTCTTCCCCCCTTTAAGAACTCTGTCCTCAGAGTTGGAAAGAAGGATAATGTGTTAGCAAATCATCTAAATTCACCGAAATCGAATCTTCTAATGGGTATGAGTGCCATTTCACCAAAATTTCTACTATAGATATATTTCTAAGAAATCTTTCCTTCCTATATAATATTATTTCCAGTTGAAGCTCAAAAGAGCCATCATCTTTCAGCTTATAATTGTCTTGCAAAACATGAGCAACATTAGATACATATCTTTTAAGTAAGCTAACATGAAATACAGGATGCACATTTAAATGTTTAGGTAATTCCAGCAAATAAGCAAGAGATCCAATCTTTTTCAAAACTTTAAAAGGACTTGCATATCGAGGAGAAAGTCTGTGATCCTTCCCTAGCAACAAGTTAGATCGGTGAGGATTAACTTTAAGAAATACCATATCATGAACTTGGAATTCAAGTGGTCTTCTCTTTAAATCATAGAACTTCTTTTGTCTTTTTTGAGCTTCTTTTATGTGTCTCTTAATTTTCCCAAGCTCTTCATCCATTTTATAAAGCATTTCTTTGGAAACTTCTACATTATTTGGAAAACCCAAAAATGAAGGTGGAGTCAAAGAATTATAACTATACATAGCTTCAAACAGAGTCAATTTTATAGATGCATGCCATGCACTATTGTATGCAAACTCAACCAAGGGTAAATATTCACTCCAATTATCCTGCTTTTCATTGACATACATATGCAACATATCTTCAACTACCCTGTGAACCCTCTCAGTTTCCCCATCACTTTGTGGATGGAAAGCAATACTCATACGAAGATGCGTTCCAATCGATTCAAATGTTGCTTTCCAGAAGTTTGACGTAAATCTAGAATCTCTATCAGAAATTATGCTTTTGGGAATTCCATACAATCAAAATATTTCTTTTACAAAGATTCTTGCAACATTCAATGCAGTATCAGTCTTTTTCATAGGAAAGAAATGTGCCATCTTGGTAAGCCGATCGACTACAACAAATATGGTATCATGCTTACTTCTAGTCATAGGTAGCTTAGTGATAAAGTCCATAGAAATAGAATCCCACTTCTGATTTGGAACATCCAAAGGTTGAAGCATTCCAGGCATCCTCTTAAACTCAGATTTCACCTGTTGGCACTTCAAACATTCACTTACATATTTTCTAATATCCCGCTTCATACATAGCCAAAAGTAAGAATACTTTGTTTTAACATAGGTCCTTGAATAACCTGGATGTGCAGAAAAAGGTGCACCATGATAATCATGCAATATTTTAAGTTTTAATGGAGATTCAAAAGACATGCATAGCTGATTGTTACAATACAATGTTCCATTCTGCAAATGAAATTTTTCCTCATACATCGATCCCCTGTTCACATTCAAAGCATTCAAAATAGGTGCATAAAAAGGATCATGTTTTTATCTCTTCTTGAATTTGATTGAGAAAATCTGAATTTATTATAGGAACAAGGTTACACAAAGGTCTCCGACTCAATGCGTCAAGAACCTTATTTTCCTTAACAGCCACATACTTAATGTCAAAATCATACTCACTTAATAATTCAATCCAACACTTTTGCCTGTTGTTAAGCAACGGTTGTGTGAAGATGTATTTTAGACTGATGATCTGTTATCAATTCAAACTTAACCCCTAACAATATATGTCTCCAATGCTTAAGTGCATGCACAACAACAAGCAATTCTAAATCATGGGTAGGATAGTTAAATTCATGTTTTCTTAGTTTTTAGGACTCATATGCGACCACCCTGCCATCCTGTGAAAGAACACATCCTATTTGACGACCACTTGCATCACATGCAACCACAAAAAGCTTTCCTATTTCTGGTATTTTCAAAACACCATTCTCAATGACTTTCTGTTTCAATGTTTGAAATGCTTTTTGATAGGCATCACTCCACAAAAATCCTACATTCTTTTTAGTCAATTTTGTGAGGGGAGTAGGCACCTTAGAGAAATCCCTAATATGTGCTCTTTCATATTTTTCCAACCGAAGAAAACTTCTTACATCCCTTACAGTCTTAGGAATCGGCCAATTAACTATTGCTTTTGCTTTATCTTCATCTATAAGAATTCCTTCTTTTGATATTACTCTTCCTAGATACACAAGTTTATGCTTACTAAAGAAAGACTTACTCTTTTTTCCATACAGTTTGTGTTCTCTAAGAGTTTGCAAAGTCTTCTTGAGATGTACCGCATGCTCAGAATCATCCTTAGAATATACAAATATATCATCAAGGAATACTTAGATGCATTCATCTAGGTAATCGTGAAAAATATTATTCATCAATCACATAAATATGGTAGGAGCATTTGTTAATCCAAAAGGTAGAACTGTAAAATCATAGTGACCATATCTTGTTTGAAAAGTTGTCTTAGGAATATCCTCTGTTTTGATCCTAATTTGGCGATATCGAGATCTTAAGTCAATCTTTGTGAATACAGCCGCTCCACTTAATTGACTCAATAAGTCATCTATGTGAGGGAGTGGATACTTATTCTTAATTGTTCTTTTATTCAACCCCTATAGAAAATGCATAATCTATAAGAGCCGTCTTTCTTCTTCTGAAATAAAACAGGTGCACCCCAAGGTGAGACACTCGGTCTTATTAAGCCTTTCTTCAAAAGATCATCTAATTAAATCTTAAGCTCCTTTAATTCATCAATGTTAATTCTATAGGGTGCTCTAGAATATGGTTCACTCCCTGGATATAGGTCAATGGCGTGGTCAATCTGCCTAGGTGGGGGTATACTAGGCAAGTCTTCTGGAAATACATCACCTTATTCTTTCAAGAGATTTCGTACGTAAACTAAAATATCTTCTTCATTACCTTCCTCATGCAGATTGTTCACATACACTACAAATGTTTTCCAGCCATCACGTATACCTCTAATTATCTGCATAGCAGAAGTAAGAGTAGGTTTAGGATTAAAGACATCACCTAGAATATGAATAGATTCATCATCTAGCTTTAAAGTGATCGTTCTTTGTTCACAATTAATTGTTGCATAATTTTTAACTAACCAATCCATGCGTATGATTACATCACTCTGTTTCATCTCAATTACATGGAAACTTCCAGAAAAGCACCTATTAGAAAGAGCAAATTCAAGGTTTTCAACATATCCTTTTGTGTAGTGTAATCGTCCATTGGCCATCTCTACAAGTCTCGTTATCTGCATATTTAGGGCTATCCCTAGATTCTGTACCATGTGAAAGATAGAAAACAATGGGTACTACCTGAATCGATCAAAAATCTGGTTTTATGCGTATAAATCATACCCGGAATCGTGATTACAGAAGCCTTTGGGAAAGAACTAACCACCATGCAACGTAAAGTAGAGTCATGGCACTTACCTCAATCATGTGCTTCCTCAATAATTGTACCCTCCTCGATGATGTTTATCGCTTTTGATTGTGCGGGTCGAAAGACTGCCTTGTTCGGGCACTCGTATGGTGTATGCCCTTGCTCCCCTAACTCAAATCTTCTACTGGGTATGAGTGCCATTTCACCGAAATTTCTACTATAGAGCTATTTCTAAGAAATCTTTCCTTCCTATCTAATATTATTTCCGGTTGAAGCTTAAAAGATCCATCATCTTTCAGCTTATAATTGTCCTGCAAAACATGAGCAACATTAGGTACATATCTTTTAAGTAAGCTAACATGAAATACAGGGTGCACATTTAAATGTTTAGGTAATTCCATCAAATAAGCAAGAGTTCCAATCTTTTTCAAAACTTTAAAAGGACCTACATATCGAGGAGAAAGTCTATGATCCTTTCCTAGCAACAAGTTACATCGGTGAGGATTTACTTTAAAAAATATCATATCATCAACTTGGAATTCAAGTGGTCTTCTCTTTAAATCATAGAACTTCTTTTGTCTTTTCTGAGCTTCTTTTATGTGTTTCTTAATTTTCCCAACCTCCTCATCCATTTTAACAAGCTTTTCTTTGGAAACTTCTACTTTATTTGGAAAACGCAAAAACGAAGGTGGAAGCAAACAATTATAACAGTACATAGCTTCAAACGGAGTCATTTTTATAGATGCATGCCATGCACTATTGTATGCAAACTCAACCAATGGTAACTATTCACTCCAATTATCATGCTTTTCATTCACATACATACGCAACATATCTTCATCTACCCTGTTAACCCTCTCGGTTTCCCCATCAGTTTGTGGATGGAAAGTTGTACTCATACAAAGTTGAGTTCTAATCGATTCAAATGTTGCTTTCCAGAAGTTTGACGTAAATCTAGAATCTCTATCAGAAATTATGCTTTTGGGCATTGGATGCAATCAAAATATTTCTTTTACAAATATTTTTGCAACATTCAATGCAGTATGAGTCTTTTCCATAAGAAAGAAATGTGCCATCTTGGTAAGCCGATCGACTACAACAAATATGGTATCATGCTTATTTCTGGTCATAGGTGTGATAAAGTCCATAGAAATAGACTCCCACTTCTGATTTGGAACATCCAAAGGTTGAAGCATTACAAGCATCCTCTTAAACTCTGATTTCACGTATTGGCACTTCAAACATTCACTTACATATTTTATGATATCCCGCTTCATACATGGCCAAAAGTAAGAATAGTTTGTTTTAACATAGGTCCTTGAATAACCTGGATGTGTAGAAAAAGGTGCATAATGACAATCATGCAATATTTTATTTTTTAATGGAGATTCGAAAGACATGCATAGCCGATTGTTACAATACAATGTTCCATTCTGCAAATGAAATTTTTCCTCATACATCAATCCCCTGTTCGCATTCAAAGCATTCAAAATAGGTGCATAAAAAGGATCTTGTTTTATCTCTTCTTGAAATTGAATGAGAAAATCAGAACTTATTACAGAAACAAGATTACACAAAGGTCTCCGATTCAATGCATCAGCAACCTTATTTTCCTTACTAGCCAAATACTTAATGTCAAAATCATACTCACTTAATAATTCAATCCAACGCTTCTGCCTGTTGTTAAGCAATGTTTGCATGAAGATGTATTTTAGATTGTGATGATCTATTGTCATTTCAGACTTAACCCCTAACAATAGATGTCTCCAACCCTTAAGTGCATGCACAACAGCAAGCAATTCTAAATCATGGGTAGGAAAGTTAAGTTCATGTTTTCTTAGTTTTTTGGACCCATATGCAACCACCCTGCCATCGTGTGAAAGAACACATCCTATCTGACTACCACTTGCATCACATGCAACCACAAAAGGCTTTACCATTTCTCATATTTTCAAAACACAATTCTCAACGACTTTTTGTTTCAATGTTTCACAGGATTTTTGACATGCATCACTCCACGCAAATCCTACCTTCTTTTTAGTCAATTCTATGAGGGGAGTAGCTATCTTAGAGAAATCCCTAATATGTGCTCTTTCATATTGTGCCAACCCAAGAAAACTTCTAACATCCCTGACAGTCTTAGGAATCCACCAATTAACTATTGCTTTTACTTTATCTTCATCCATAAGGATTCATTTTTTTGATATTAATCTTACAAGTTTATCCTTAGCAAAGAAACACTTATTCTTTTTTCCATACAGTTTGTGTTCTCTAAGAGTTTGCAAAGTCTTCTTGAGATGTACCGCATGCTCAAAATCATCGTTAGAATATACAAATATATCATCAAGTAATACTAAGATGAATTCATCTAGGTAATCATGAAAAATATTATTCATCAACCCCATAAATGTGGCAGGAACATTTCTTAATCCAAAAGGTAGAAACGTAAACTCATAGTGACCATATCTTGTTTGAAAAGTTGTCTTAGGAATATCCTCAGTTTTGATCCTAATTTGGCGATATCGAGATCTTAAGTCAATCTTTGTGAATACAATCGCTCGACTTAATTGACTTAATAAGTCATCTATGTGAGGGAGTGGATACTTATTCTTAATTGTTCTTTTATTCAACCCCCTATAGTCAATGCATAATCTATAAGATCTATCTTTCTTTTTCTGAAATAAAAGAGGTGCACCCCAAGGTGAGACACTCGGTCTTATTAAGCCTTTCTTCAAAAGATCATCTAATTGAATCTTAAGCTCCTTTAATTCATCAATGTTAAATCTATAGGGTGCTCTAGAATATGGTTTAATCCTTGGATATAGGTCAATGGCGTGGTCAATCTGCCTAGGTGGGGGTATACCAGGTAAGTCTTCTGGAAATACATCAGCATATTCTTTCAAGATATTTCGTACATAAACTAGACTATCTTCGTCATTACCTTCCTCATGCATATTGTTCACATACACTACAAATGTTTTACAGCCATCACGTATACCTCTACTTATCTGCATTGCAGAAATAAGAGTAGGTTTAGGATTAAAGACATCACCTAGAATATGAATAGATTCATCATCTTCTAGCTTTAAAGTGATCGTTCTTTGTTCACAATTAGTTGTCGTAGAATTTTTAACTAACCAATCCATGCCAATGAGTACATCACTGTGTTTTATCCCAATTACATGGAAACTTCCAAGAAAGCACCTATTAGAAAGAGTAAATTCAAAGTTTTCAACCTTTCGTGTAGTGTAATCGTCTATTGGCCATCTCTACAGGTCTGGTTATCTGCATATTTAGGGCTATCCCTAGATTTTGTACCAATTTGAAAGATATAAAATCATGGGCACTACCTGAATCCATCAAAAATCTGGTTTTATGCGCAGAAATCATACTCGGAATCGTGATTACAGAAGCCTTTGGGAAAGAGCTACCCACCATGCAATGTAAAGTAGAGTAATGGCACTTACCTCCATCATCTGCTTCCTCAATAATTCTACCCTCCTCGATGATATTTATCGCTTTTGATTGTGCAGGTCGAAAGACTGCCTTGTTCGGGCACTCATATGTCCGATGCCCTTAATCCCCGCAATGAAAACACAGACCAAGTCTTTTTGCCCTCTCAATAAAGCTAGGGTCTTGTTGCCACTCCATTGATTGACACCTCGTATGATTTTCCACCTGAGCACGGTTCTTGCCTTGGTTATTAGAAGATGGATTTTTCTTTGAATTGTTCATGTTCATTGCAACAGGTCTTTGTGGTCTATGTCCCGTTGCTATGAATCTGCTTCTATTTGCCTTCTACAAATTGAACTTCTCCATATTCTCAAAGATCTCGGCCATCACAACAACATCAAGAAAATCAATCCATCCAGATCCCTTGACTTGATAACAAAGTTCCTCATGAAGCCCTTCAATAAAGTTACTCTTTAGGGCGTTACCACTAACCTCTAATGCATATTTATGAAGATGTAGGAACTTCTCTTTGTACTCATCAATAGATAAGCTATGCTTATCACTTTTGTGTTGTTGGAAATTGTAGAACTCCATCTTCTTCTCCATATGGTAGTGTGGAGAACAATACCGTTTTTCAGCTTGTTCTCTAAATTCCTTCCATAGAACAGGACCAGAACGCATTTGAGTCTGCATTTATGACTTCCACCATAGCTTTGCGATCCCACGCAGGTGTGGGATCCCAACTTTTGCCTTGGACTCTTCACTTAATTGTCGAAGATCAAGGAAATACTCGAGTTCTTCAATCCATGCCTCAAGACCTTCGCCACTCCTTCTGGCCATCAAAATCATTCAACTTTGCCTTCTTGAAGACTTGGTTAAGGGCAAACTCACCTAGTTCCATATCTTCATAATTGCGTTTTTGTTTTCTGTGAGGTACACTAGATGTTCCCGCACCTTCATCTACTTCATCGTTGAGCTCCACAAACAAATTTGTTGCTCCTTCTGGTTGCTTTCTGCCTCGTTCTTTGCACAATTCACCAACAAGCGTCTGAATAAGGTCCTCTTGTTCACGAATCTTTTGTGTTAGACCTTCCATCGTTCCCGATGATTGATTCTGCTCTGATACCACTTGTAGCGTTTCCTGAATCACAATCTATCCCCAATCACAATCTTTCGATTACTCAAAAATAATAGTGGAGAGAAGAACGCAGAGATTGCACAAGGTAAAAGAAATCTGATGCGAAAGAGTAGAAACAAATATGACGGAGAGAAGGAAGAATTTTGATATTATAGATGTGAATCAATGGTTACAATAACTTTGGATAATAGCTTCTTGATGAAGCCTCTACTTCGCGACCACCCCCGAGCTATCACATTCGCATTTACACTCGCACTCTCAATCACACTCTCACTCTCACTCTGACTCTCAATCACAAGGTAATTCTCAGATTTCTGTGTCCTCTAAGTTGATGCGTAGGTCTCCTTGTATCCTAGTTTGATCATAGATGTGCCCCAAAGAAGTGTGCGATCCACCAAATTTAGAAAAAGTCGAGTTTCCCCAAAACTTTCGCAAAAAGCCATGCGATCGTAATGTACTTTCTTTCTTTAGCATACCTGTCAAAAATAGGAGAAACACACCAAAAAAGACATATCCAAAAATATCCATAATCAGACATGGTGACACGTGAGCATGAGAATCACGGATTCGAATATAATTAGATAAGCCCTCATTTTTTTTTAAGTGTTGGAAAAAATAGCACTTTTGAAAGCCTTGTAACTAAAAAACGGTGAGGAATTAGCTTTAGCTTGTGAAAGACACTTTTATTCAATTTTTCGATCTGCACAATATTGGAGACGTTTGAGGTCCAAGTCCACCTCCAAATGCCGCTTTTGAGCCTTGCGAGTTTCAAAATTCTAGAGAGAGTAAAATCAAGGCATTTTCTTACAATGAACTAAATGTAGGACCCTGAACGAGGTACTTAAAACATGATTCACAAAAATTTCACACAGGCACTTTTATTCTCATATACTTGCTCTACCTTTCCCTCATACATAGTTTTCCTTAATTCTTTAATCTTTACCTTCAAAATTCCACTAGAAAACATGATGCAAATAAGGTCTAGAGAGAGAATATGAAACTTGTCATCCCAAAATTTTTCCTACATGCATAAAATGACCTAATCATTCATTCTAAGCATTATCCCCACAATGAAATTGAAAAAAATTCAAAATGAACTATTTCACTAGAAAAGAGGCCTATTACAATACTTCCCCCCTTTAAGAACTTTATCCTCAGAGTTGGAAAGAAGGATAATGTGTTAGAAAATCATCTAAATTCACCCAACTCGAATCTTCTACTGGGTATGAGTGCCATTTCACCAAAATTTCTACAATAGATCTATTTCTAAAAAATCTTTCCTTCCTATCTAATATTATTTCCGGCTGAAGCTCAAAAGAGCCATTGTAGCTCAGTGATGAGTAGCACCTCCTTTAATGTCAATCCGGGAAGACGTGAGGATGGTATGAAGACCTCGAGCAAGTGGCGGCACAAGTGCGTGAGTGAGAAGCACACAAGCATGCACACACATACACACACACGCGCACACACGGCAAGACAAAGAGGAAGAATCAATGGAGTTCTTTAGATTACTTTCAAAAAACTCTTACAAGTTTGTTTCAATTACAATCTAACCTCAAAAATGAGCTCTCTAGCTCTTTTTATAGTTTTTGACTAGTTTTGGCCCTGTCCAGACCTAGTGTCCGGCCTAGTTAAAAATTAGGTTCCAGGGCTTATTTGAGGGCTCAAACGAAGTCTAAAAATTATGAAAATTGGTACGATGGTACTTCTAATACTCCTCAAGCTCGAGGACTCCTCGGCTTGCACAAAATGGACTCTATTCTACCAAAAACGGGATTTACAATGTTTGTGTAGTGATTAAAATCACTTGAGTTGTACATAATCTATGGGAAAAAATGATCTGGCCTTGTTGCCGTATTGTGCATGACTCCTTTGTTGCTTTGTATGCCAACACTCCCCCCTTCCTAGCGTCTGTCGCCCCTGACAGACCTTTGTTCTCTCGGGTGGTCGATGTAATATTGGATGACATTGGTGGCCAGTTCGTGTTCTCCTATCCTTAAGCCTCTTGCTAGATCAGCTTCCAATGCCTCCCAATTTATTGCACCAGGGGTCTCTGGTTGCGGGGTGGTGTAGTACTCTGAATACATTGCTTGTTCACAAGCAAACAGTTGGAGCAGATGTGTTGGCTTTGGTGCGAAAATCTCCGAGTGATACTCCCAGAAACCTGATCTGAACATTTCTTCGAAGGTCTGTTTGTAGCAGGCGGGGAGGTATTTGATGCGTGCATGCCAAGCGTAAGCCACACGAATACTGGGGGTGGTGCTCATGTCATACACCAAGTCGTAATTTCCATTGCTAAACCCCGGGAGACGTACCTGTGGTGCGGCTGCATTTCTAAAGGTCTTCAGGACTACTTGCATCATATCTAAGATTTTAAGCATCATTTGCGCTGCTACATCTTGCATGGGCTTCAAGCGCGGCATCCAGTGGCGAATGGTCCCCATCATATATGCTACCGATGGTGGTCCCTGTGGTGGCGCTATGTACGGGTAGTTCAGCCATTCCTTGCATTGCGCGTTGTTCTGTACCTTGATATTGAATGCCTTCCACGACCTGCGGCGGGGGATTGGACCGTAGCATGGATTGTACAGGAGGTGCAAAGGCGCGTTGTTCCATGTGCGTAGCATTTCTGGATATGTCTCTAGAAGTTTCTGCCGCCATGTTGGTTGACGAATTTTGCCTTTTTGCACCTCTAGAGGAAGGTCTTCGGGTTGAAATTGGGTCGCAAAAGTAGGAATCTGACCCGTGACTCTTTGTATTTCTGCATTATAATCAGCCAAGATAATATAATACGGCCTGTATTGGAGTTTTGATGAGAGAATCAGGCGTCTCGATGACAGGTTCTTAAAGTAAGCTGATTGTAACACAGTCTCCTCTATGACCCTCATAGCCTGATTTTGCACTACGTTGCGCTCTTCGTGCGAACTCCCGATTTCCTCCACTTGACGTAACCATGGGGGCCGTGGTGCCTCGAATGTGTCCTGCGCTTCTTCGGTTTGTTGGCCTCCTGGGAATGGTTGCGGATCGTATTCTTCGTCAAACGTTTGTTCCACAGGAATTTGCACAACTTCTTCGTCCGTGGGAGCCTCTGGAGGGGAAGATGGTCTCTCATATTGTAGTAGGCGTGTTTGCAATTCAGTGACCTGTTTCTGGAGATCTTTTATGGCCTCTGCGTCTGTGAGAAGTGAAGCTGCAGAAGGGGTGGTTGGAGGGGCTGCTGTTGGTCCTTGTTGGTGTTCCTGCTTCAGTTGTCCCAGCTCCTCCGATAGCTTATCATGTGCTTCGAGCAGCATGGCATAATCTTCCAATATAATCTTGATATTATCGGGGGTCACTGCTTGAAACTTGGATGGGCTGATGGGTGCCCCCGGTGTGCTCTCAATAGCTGCCTCCAGGTTCTCTTGATTTTGTATTTGCAGGCGTCTATTCTCTTCCTGAGCAGCCGCAAGATGGCGTTTGAGTAGTGCCATATTTCGCTGAAGTTTTGAGTTGCGTTCCAGCTGTGTCCGTAGGTGACCTTCTACCACCTGCACCGCTTCCTGATCTACGTTCTGTAACTGTACCTCCAATATGTTATGGGATTCTTGGAGGGTTTGGAACTGTGTGTGGAGGCGAGCGTTCTCCTCTTCTAGTGCCGCAAGGCGGTGCTGTAGTGTCTCTGAGTGCTTGTGCAGGCGTTCGTTTTGTTGCTGGAGCTGAATGTAATCTGTTCTTAAATTTGATATACAAGCCAACATGGTGTCCAATGCATTTCCTATAGATGAGTGGGTGGTGTTTACCGTGGGAGATGCATGGGAAGGGAATTGGGGAAGGGAGACAGTGAATGATGTGTCTACGGAAGTTGTGTGTGTGGGTGAAATTGGTGGAGGGGGAATGGGAGGAGGTGAACCCGTGGGTGGTGGTGCCGTGGGTGGTGAAATGTCCATACCTTCAGGAGTGGGTGTGAGTGTGGGGTCTGCCATATACATTGGGATGGTAGGTGGTGTGTGTATGGAAGTGGTGAATAGATGCGAAGTGGGGTGGGGAGCTGAAAAGGCAGGGAATGGTTGAGAGCCTGGTTGAAAAGCCCTAGCAAAGAGGTCATGGAGGGATTGTAGGAATGGAGAGAGGGATGTCGGGGGTTGGGGTCGTAAATTTGAGAAGGGCTGAAAGGGTTGCGTGGTAGCAGGGAAGCCCATGAATGTGGATCTAGGGTCAGGATGACCCATGGCTGAGGGTATTGGGGATGGTTGCCCTAGGGCAGGCTCTAGGAGGGGTTCGGTGGATTGTGTAGTGATGGGGTTTGTGTCAAAGATCGGGTTATCAGTGGTAGAGAATAGGGTGGCACTAGAGATGGGAGTACGGAAGATGAAGGTGGGGTCAGTGGGTTGAGTAGTCGATGTGGTTTCCACTGTTTCTCTTCTAGGAGGTGATGGTGGGGGAGTGGGTGGTAGTGGTTCGGTGGACTCCTCATGGGTGGCTGGGTGCTGTTGGCTAGCTGTTTGGGAGGTTGTCCTGATAGTTTCAGGTGTAGTAGTTGGCTCTTCTGCAACTGTAATGGGAATTTGGATATTCTTACCTGAGCGAGGTCGTGTCTGGAACCTTCGTGGGTCATATTGAACTGGAGGCCTCTGAATGGCAGTGCGCACTGCTTCTACTACTCCATATGTTTCTGCCATCAATAAGAGACCTTCCCTGTACTCTGAGTCAACTCCCGCTTCTTCCAACAACTGAGTCATAAGTACTCTGCTGCTCTGTTCAGTGAGTAGTTGCTGTGATTGCACTCTTTCCATAATCTAATACAGCCTTCGGAATTCTGCTGTATAGGCTGGGGCTTCAGTGGTCTCTTCTTCATACGCTTCTTCTTCTTCCGGGTGTCCGTGTTGTTGACTTTGCTGAGCGTCACTCCAATGTACATGTCGACCGTCTGTAGACTTTCTCCTTCTTCGTGAGGATGTGCCCTGCTCCTCTGCCTCTGAATAAAACTCCACATCAGAGAATTGTGTGCTTTGTAGGAATGCTTCGAAATCCTGGGGGTCCAGTCCTTCAGCATCTCCAGTGGCAGCAAATTCGAATTCAGGTGGAACAGGAGGAGCCGATGGGGTAGCTTGTGTCGTAGTGTCAGATTCCGACCTGGGTATCCTAATGGTAAAGGGAGGTACAGTGGCCTCTCTTAGTGGTGATGCCTCAGGAGTAGTCAGGACTTCCCTTGTCTGGACACAAGGGATCGCACCCCTCATGCGCTTGGATTGATGTGTGGACGTCTTGAGCCTTTTAAACATTTGTAATTGTGCCCAAGTTAAGGCACGTTCAATGGGGACATCATATGCTAGGCATCGGTAAATAATGCGTGTGATTGCACAGCAACCGTTCACCATTAATTTCCTAGAAGCCCGTTTGTTTGCTTCATACAACTGATCTATAATCCATACTGGTAGCTTAATGGGTAACGCACCTGCCTCCGCTAAGTAGAGAGCGAACCAGATCTTCTTGTGTGGTTGTGTGAATCGGTCTTGGCCGGGAAAGGCGAAATGTTGCATGCACATGCTGAGAGGGATGGACACATTCGGGGTGAGTGCTGCCATGTCTTTAAGCTTCAGCAGTTTCCTATCCTTCATATTAGTGGGAACAAGAGCATCCTTTTCAGAGGGTACATGCGTGCCGTGCATATTCAAAGCGTCGCTTACCAATTCCACAGTAAGTTCAAACCTCTTCAGCTCATTGTTGCTCAGCAATGAGGGGAGAACAAATGATCCGGGTTTGTCCTTATCTTCATTAGCTTGTAATGTGGAGACCAAATAGTAACATCGGAGGAGATCGGGTTTAGGTAGTGGGGCTTCAAAATACTCTGCCAACCCTGCTCGTTGCCATATGGTCTGGAGATCCTCGGTGTTCTGTAAAGTCTCGAACTCCTTGGAGAAAAATTGGAATCGCACCCATGATCTGTCATACTCGCACTTAGACTCCTAGATATACTTGGCCTCTCCTAATGGACCTGGCATGCCATTGAACCAATGAGAATTGGCATGGACTCTTTCCGTGATCCCTGTAGGTGGATCTGGCACCGGGACTTGCTGAAGGTGCTGCATCTCCACTGGTCGTTCAGTCGGGGGCACATCCACAGGTAGACTATCCACATCAATTCCTGCAGTAAGTATCCCTACTTGTGATCCCGAACCTGTCGCTTCTGCCATTTTACTTCTTGCCTTCTGATTCTGTGAGAATATAGAATCATGTGTTAACATCGTAATGGACAGAATAAATCCGTTGTTGTCCCCGTTACAACATTAACATGAGGTAGATGGTGAGTTAGTGGTTAGTAAGTGCACGAAGACAGTGAGTGTAGTTAATGTTTGTGTATTCCTAGGAGACTAATGCCGTTAGTAAGTGGGGTGAATTTACAAATTGGGGTTGGGGGGTTTATTACAGGTCTTAGGCTGCCAAATGCAGTGGATGGGCTTTGCTTTCGGTTTCGTAGAGACTCTAGAGAGCTGTCTCGGTGTCGCGGTTTGGGAATGGGGCTTTTTAGGGACCCACTTATAAGTGATTACATGCGTGCTCTTGGTTCTTGGTGTGTTCCTAAGTGTTGAGAACGAGTGAATACTAGTTGTACTCGTAGTTGGGTTATGCTGCATAGGTTGTGGCCTTGGCGTAGCTACTTGTGCCCTCAAGCAAGCCTTAGGCACCCAAATTTGTCTTGATTGTGGGCTTGCCTTCATCGACTTCTTGGGCACCCAAATAGATTTTACTTTAGCAGAAGAATTTCTGAAAGACTTCTTATTAGCGTCGTGTTGTTGGTTACTAATAAGAGGCTTTGCCCGTGTAGTTGACGGTGGTGCAACCGGTTGTTCGCCTTTTCGCACCCACACCTGGTTTATTTTCTGGGACATTCTGCTGCGCAGGTACTTTTGATCAGGGACATAGGTAGTACTTTGCTTCTTCTGCCTGTGATCCACCTTTGGTTGCTGCCTCCTTCTGGTCTTTGGAAAAGAAGGGAGTTCCGTTGCATCCCTGACTCCTTTTTTGCAAATACCATTCCTCTGCAACACAGGGTTTTGAACAAGAACAACATGGTCATCTTCATGTGTACCCCTGGAAGGACCAGGAGTCTGTGCCTTTCCTAGTTCCTTGAGTGCTCCATTGTCTAATTCTACTGTAACTCGACTATGATTGACCCAAACCTGGAGAAGTCCACTTCTTAGGTTTAGATTGACTGCTTGGTCATAGATCCAATCTTGACCCAAGACGAGAGGTTCAGTGAGATCCTCATCTTGGCACACTAGTACTTTAACTGTCATTGCCTCATCATGAATGTAGAGGGGAAGTTCCACCTCGCCCATACAAGGGGTTTCCACGCCTCCCAATCCTATGAGATATGCTTCCACAGGATTGACAGTTAACTGTAACTCTTGACAGTAAGACACTCTAACAGCACTAGTGGCTGCACCTGAGTCAATCAAGGCTCTTACAGTCCTTGCACTTTTTCCTTGTCCTATATCTAGGGTTACGAAAGGACGTCGATCAGTTATCCTAGGTGAGCTGGTTCCTGCGACTTCACACATTGCCATATGATATCCTTGATCTGCATAGTCATTTATCCTAGGTTGCTCTCTACCTTGCCTTCGTAATTTCATCCTTCTGATGCGTTCTAAAGCTTCTGCTTGAGCTTCTTCTCTAATTCGCTTCTCTTCCTCTTTGCGTTTCTTAGCAGTGTTGAGTCGGCTGAGCATTTCCTCCGTGAGGGGTTCCTGATACAACTTGACTCTGCATCTGCTAATATAGTTAGGGAGAACATCACCCTCTAATGTGGCCAGTTGTACTGCTCCACTCATGGAGATCCTATTGATGTTCATAGGTCCGTAGCCTCTCTTTTCTAGTTTCCTCGCATGTTGTTTTAGTGTATAGACTAAGACTAGATCTCCTGCTTTCAAGCCTTTATCCTTCACATGGGCATCAAAGTATGCCTTCTGTCTCTTCTTGGCTGCATATATCCCTGCGGCGGCTCTCAGTCTTGTTTCTCCTAATCGTTCAAGGTCAAAAATCCTAGAGGAGAGCTCATGACCTGTCCATTCGTGCTCTTGTGCTACTCTCAATGTAGGGATCAAGAAGTCCAAGGGTAGCACAGCGTTTTGGCCAAATACCATCTGAAAGGGGGTGGCTTGGAGTACCGTTTTGTAGGCCACTCGGTATGCCCAAATAGCATGGTGTAGCTGTTTATCCCAATCAGAGCGTTTAGTGTTCACTAATTTTGTCAGTACATTGCATAAGATCTTATTAGTGCTCTCAGCTTGTCCATTAGCTTGAGGGTGATAAGGGGCAGACTTCTTGTGTATTACCAAGAATTCTTGGAGTAGATTTTCAATTAGTTCATTTAAGAAGTGAGTGCCTCTATCACTTACAAGCTCTATAGGTAGCCCGTATCTTGTGAATACATTCTCAAACAAGAATTTGGCAGTGGTTTGAGCATCGTTCTTTGTCGTAGCCTTGACCTCTACCCACTTAGTTAGAAAGTCTGTTGCAACAATGATGTATTCCGCATGAGAACCTCTAGCTGGGGGATTAATAGGACCTACGAAGTCTATTCCCCACTTAGAAAATGCACGTCCACCCATCATAGGTTTCAGTGGCATCTCATCTTTGCGTATAGGATACTGAGTCCTCTGACAGACATCACACCGTTTCACATATGTATGTGCATCCATGTGAAGGGTAGGCCACTAGAAGCCCGCAAATAGGATTGCCTTGATCACCCGATCCGGTCCAAAGTGTCCTCCTGCTACACCTTGGTGAGCAGTTTCTAAGATCTTAAGATACTCACTTTCATGGACACATAGCCTCAGGTAACCATCTTTACCGCGCTTATATAGATTATCACCTATGAGTGAGTAATCCTGGGCTTCTTGTTCTAAACTCCTTTTCCTAGCCAGCGTCATGTCTGGGGGGAATGTGTTTGTCCTCAGGAAGGATACTAGTGGTTCACTCCAATCTGGCACAATGGAGACTTGATAAAGAGTGGCGTGTTCCACTGGTGGTTTAGTGCAGCAGATTAGGCATTCCTTGCACAACTTTTGGACATCCGCTTCCATAGTTGGCCAATGCACTCCGAATCTCTTTAGAGTCTGTAAAGTTCGTTGTTTTGAATGGTGTTGCTCTAACGCACCTACATGTGCTAATTGCAACCATTTTGCGTACTCATCCTCTTCTACACAACAAGCCAAGATCCCTTGATCTGTGTGCTTGTACATGCTTCCTGCCATGATGTGGTACTTTTGGGCTTTTACAACTTCTCTATTCCGTGTGTTTACCACAGGATGGTTAGGCCCGTACGTCAATACTGGTACCAATGGCTTAGCCCACTGCGGTACAACTTCCAAATTAAACAAGTAAGCATCAGGAAGGTCATCTGACACTCCTTGGGGGGCTTCTCCCGATGTGAGCCTAGAGAGATGATCAGCTCTCAAATGAGTCCTACCTTTCCTTACCACCACTTCAAAGTCATATTCCATTAGCAAGAGAAACCATCTTACTAATCTTCCTGTATTGCATGGCTTGTTTACGAGATATAACAATGCCTGATGATCAGTAAAAAAATTAAACTTATTTGCAAGCAAATAGTGTCTAAATTTCTTAACTGCATATACCATGCCTAAACCTTCTCTCTCCGTAGTGGTGTAATTTCGTTCAGCCGCATTCAACTGTCTACTAGCATAGGCAATTGGAAGATCCATATTACCTTCACCAGTAGGTTGTGCAAGAACACATCCAATAGCATAATTGGATGCATCCACCTGAACATGGAATGGCTTATTCCAATCTGGCGTGGTCAAGATTGGTGCTGAACATAATCTTTGTTTAAGTTCCTGGAAGGAATTCTCACATTCATCCGTCCACTCAAAGTTAGTCAGAAGCCCGTACATGGGTTTTTCTATGACAACATACATGTGTATAAATCGTCGATAATAACCACAATGCCCCATGAAAGCTTGTACTTCCTTGACATTCTTTGGCGTAGGTAGCTCTGCTATGGCTCTCACTTTTTCTACGTCGGTAGATATGCCATTCTTTGACACTATGTGTCCTAGAATCTTGCCTTGCCTGACCATAAAAACGCACTTTTCTGGGTTCAGGAAGACTTGATATTCTCTACATTTGTCAAAGATTTGTCTGAGTTCAGGAATATGGGTTTGTCTAACATTGGAATGAGCACAAAGATCATCAACATAGACTTCTAAACTCTTCCTCAGGAACTCCTTAAACACATGGCACATCAGCCTCTGGAAGGTAGCTGGTGCATTGGTAAGCCCAAATGGCATTACTCTAAAAGCAAAAATGCCCCATTCTGTGGCAAAGGCTGTCTTATGCTGATCCTCTGGAGCTATGGCTACTTGATTGTAGCCAGAAAATCCATCCAGGAAGCTGTACACTTCCTTGCCTGCCACTCTTTCTAAGAGATGTTCTGTGATGGGAAGCGGATAGTTATCTCGAATCGTGGCGGCATTAACCTTTTTCAAGTTAATGCACACACGCAGTTTGCCGTTCTTCTTGGGCACCACTACGATGGGGGATACCCATTCAGTGTGCTCAATTTCATAGATAAATCCAGCTTCGACCAGTCTATCTATCTCTTCCTTGATCTTAGCAGCGTAATTATCGTTATATGTATAAGGCTTTTGCTTAGAGGGTTTGGCATCTGAGGTCATGGGGGTAGTGTGTGAGCATATGTCAGGGTCAACACCTTTCAAGTCCTTGTAACTCCAAGCGAATACATCTCTGTATTCTCTTAGCAAGGCAATCAATTCGTGCTCTTCTTCTTCTATCAGGTCATGGCCTATATACGTGCATCTCTCCTCTCCTTCTTCTATGGCCACGACTATTTTCTTGGTGGTTTCTTTGTTATCATAGGCCTCTCCTACTTGTGCCTCTCGTTTAGGCATTCTTATCATGACTCTCCTGTCATCTATCTCATACTTCTTAAAATTTTCTGGGACCTCAAACAAGGATTCTTCCTCTTCTGGTGAGGCTTCTATCTTCTTTCGTTTCTTTCCTTCTTCCTTCGGGGTCACATGTGTTGCTAATCTTACATCATTTGTAACTTCTCCATGCCTCTGGGGTTGAAATTCTACTTCATGGAAGTATTCTTCATCTGATGCAAATGGTGGGTCCATAATGATTGACTCTAGATCGGAGTCACTTGCATCCTCAAATGCATCAGGGCTAGGTTCGCATTCTTCTAAAACTGCCTCTCCCATGATTGGCTCTATGGAGAAGACTGAAATGTCATAGCCATCCTCATCACAGTGAGGTGTCCATTGTTCTTCATTGATGGCTACGTCCATTTTTGCTAAAATTTCCGCCCAGCCATGGGGTTCAAATTCCTCGTCAGGAAAAACTACTGGTGCATAGGCTGGGTCTTGAATTGCTCTATGTGTTTCTTTCGCACCTATTTCTCTGGCTTTTTCTCTCTTCTCTTCCTCTACTGCTACTTTGCACATCCATAAGTGAGTGTCTTCATGCATCCATGAGGATCCTGACCCTATGGAACGCACCGATTCTGTATCATCCTTGGCTCTATGGATGGGATTCCATTGGATAGGAGGGACATCTCTATGAGAATAATCCTTGAGATTGACTTTGGTCGTAACACCTAAGTGCTGCAGGTACAAAGAATTGGTCCCCCAATCATGTACCACTTGCAACTGTCTCATGAATGGTCTTCCCAAAATCATCTCATAGGCATGATTTTTGCTGAAGTCACATATAGCAAAGCTATGCTCAAACTCAACACCACAAGTGGTGAGAGTTATTCCTTCTAGCAATCCTAGGGGTCTCTCTATGTGACCATCGGCCATCTGCAATTTCATCCTCGTTGGCCTGAGTGCTGGCTTACCCCAACGCTTCCATAAGGAGGTGGTGGCAATTGCAACTCCTGCACCTGAGTCCAAAATTGCCTTGGTGGTGTACTTCTGGTAGGTGATGGGAAGATAGGTGTTCCCTTCTTCACCTTCACACATATCTCCTATCTTATCCAAGGGAATTTCTGGCACTGTCCTATGGGATCCTGCCCGGGAACGAGGTTTTGCAACTTCAGTGGCTCGACTGGCTGCATATTTCCGCGCGTTTGGTCTATCCTCAAGTCGATCTTCCAAAGTGAGATCGCGTTGCACCTTGGTGTTCGTTACTACCCCCATGTTCCTTGGTATGACTGAGTCGTCGTTCCTTACCATGACTGTGGGTGCTCTCATACATGTGGACTTTGCTTCCCATGGGCCTGTGAAGTGGGGTAGCTCTTGTATGGAATTAGACTCAAAGTCCAATCTCTCGTGAGACTGAGCACTCTCATGTTCCCCGTAAATAGATGGGATGTCTTGTGGGAATTGGTCGTGTGCATCGTCCACAAGTTCAAAAGGAGGGGCGACCTCGCTTTCGTTATCCCATTTGTCTTCTTGAATCTCTCGTAGGAAGTCTGGTGCAAACCGATTCATAGAAGAAGAAGTGTCTGGCTCCGTAGAATTGGGCGCATAAGCAACCTGGGAAGGAGGGCTTATTCTATCGTTGGCTCTCTCCTCGTTCTCATAGATGGCTGGAGCACACGCTTCCTGGGGAGGGTTACTCATTCTATTACTTTTCCGAACAGGCTCATACGCTCCCTGAGAAGGAATGTAGGCAACCTGTGGAGGTACGCAAGCTTTCGATGGAGGCTCATGTGCCTTTTGGGGGGGAAGATAAGCTTCTTGAGGAGGCACATGGGCTTCCTGAAGAGGCTGGCTTATCCGTTCTCTTGCCCTTTCCTTTCTTTGAGGGTTAGGTTCCTTTTCTGATGGTGCGATTAGCCTCTCTACTCTTTCTAAGGAGGGAAAGTTGTCTGGTTTAGTGGAATTGGCCGCATAAACTTCCGATGGGGAATGGTTCATGTTTTTGCTTGCTTTCTCTCTCTCTTGATTTTTTTCTTCCTTGGCAGATCTTGCAATTATCCTCTCTAACTTCTCTAGGAATCCATCCAAGTGTAATTGCGTTTTGGCTGAGCCCGAGTAATTGAAAAGGCGACTGGCTTCAAACATAGTCTGAGCTAATGCGACCATTTTCGCGCACAGTTTGGTTCTTTCTATCTCTAGGTCAGCTCTAGGATAGCACTTGTCATGATCCGTGACGTTTGGCCCTTCTTGGATTCTGGCCTGATATGCTCTAAGCATCATGTCTATGTCTTCAGGAGTGGGATCAGCTAATACCGATCCTGTTTGGGGTGGTGGGTGGGTTACGTGGGGTGTTTTGGAGGGTGGAGGGATGGAGGGTGATGGGGATGTGTGAGAGTGCGGTTGAGATGTGATCTCTATGATTTTAGCCTTGGTTTCTCGTAGACTTTCCTCAAGTTCACTCATCTTCTTTGCCCATTGCCTTTTCATGCGTTCGCGGCTATCTCTCCAAGCTCTTGTTCTCTTTTTATTTTGGCTCTTAGTATCGCTAGCATCTGGGCTCTGTTCCTGGCCTACCCCTTGGTTTTGCTGCAATGCTTGAGCTTGAGTGACTACCTGTATGGGAGCAGTGGAAGTGACACTTCCTGTGGAATCTACCACTAACCCAATAACGTTGATCGGAGTGATTTTTGGCATATTATTAGGATTCTTAGGGCAATCTCGTAAGAGATGTTCTTTTCCACAGTCTTGGCAAAAACCTTGGATCGTTACTGACTGGGGTTGTGTAGGTGGAGGCAAGGGACAATCACGAATGAGGTGATCTCCTTGGCATCTGTAGCACGGTCCTCTTGGGAATGGAGGTCTTACTTGCCTGGATTGAGGCCTAGGATTGGGGTTTGCATACATGACGTTCGTGTAATCTGACTCCCAACTAGGTTCACTCGGTTCTTCACTATAGTAGGACTCACCATGTTGTGGAGACTGCATGTAGTAAGCCTGGGGACTATCGACATGTGTAGAATCAAAGCTATGGTCACTCGGGTCACTTTCTGAGATCAATGGGGTTACTGGTACTATGGCCCTATTCAGGTTTTCTTCTGCAACAGCATACTTTACTGGAATCACGTTAGCGGGGTTTGGAGGCTGTTGAGCTAGTACCGGTTGGGGTCTCTGTTGGGCCTGATATTGTGGTTGGTAGGTTTGTTGGGGTCTAGCATATTGTGGTGGTGGAGGGTACTGGTTCTGGTATCTGCCTTGTTGGTAGGGCTGAGGGTAGGGTTGCCTAACTGCCTGCTTGTTGTATGGGCAATCTTGCGCAGTGTGGTTTGTGTACTTCCGTTCTATGGTGCAGTACTGGCTACTAGGATTAACTTGGGGTTGAGCCATAATGGGACAGACGTTCGCCATATGGTCACCACCGCATGTATAGCACCTTTTCACAGGGGCAAACCTTGGGATTTGTTTGCTAGTTACACCTAATTTCTGAGCTACTTTTTCGGCAAGTTCCTCAATTGATGTGGACTGCGTGGAAGAGTGACTAGATGCACTATCTGAATCTTTGTAGATTTTGGAAAGCTCTAGTTCTTCCCCTAGGTTATCTTCAATGTCAATGCACATACGTACACACTCTTCTATAGTCCTAGGATCTTTCAGATACACATAGGATCTCAATTTCGTACTCAGCAATCCGTCAAGGAATAAGGCTACTTGTTTGGCAGATGTGGGTAACTCCGAAACAGGACATCTTTCGAGGTATTGCCTAAATCTTCTTCCGGCCAATCTGACAGTCTCTTGGGGGGTCTGTTTGAAGCTGTGAATCAATGAGGAGGTATTGTGTCTTATGCCACTCTTGGAGAACTCAATAATAAATGCTTCTAGGAGTTGGTCTATGCTCCTGAACTGGCGTTCATCCAATGGCTGAAACCATGTAAGTGCCGTATTTCTCAGGGTTAAACCGAAGGCATTGTACTGCGTGAATAGATCCTCCACTTGTTCAGCTCTCAAGACTTGCTTGAACTCCGCCACATGATCATAGGGATCTCCTGTGCCGTCAAAGTAATTCTTCATGGACTTAACTAGCTGAGTCGGTCTCAGGGTTCTTGTGTGCTCTCTAGGCCTCAGCAGAGGGACTTCATCTACATTCCTTTGGTTCCTGTGAGCTCTAAGCATTTCGGGTTCTACCCTATTCGTCTCCGTCCTCGTTCTTTCTCTGCCCCCTGGGTTGGCAAAGCTTACTTCTGGTCTATCTCTACTTTTGTCTCTTTGCATTCCATGAGCTTGGGATGGTCCAGCCCCAGGGTGACCATAGGATACATTTGATCTTGGTTGGGGGAAAATGAATTCACCCTTCCAAGTGTAAGCATGCCTATTGTTGAGCCCATAAAAGTCATGTTGGTCAAAGTCAACTGCAGTCAAAGTCAACAGGTGCAAAGTCAAAGGGCGTAAGTGCAGGTGTCAAAGTGCACAGGTAGTGCACAATGAATTGTCCACAAAGGGTAAATTGGAGAAAATAGGTTGCAGGTTGCAGAGGTACTTTCTCTAATTTTCCTAAGGTTCAAAGTGTGTTTTAAAGTGTTTTGGAAGGTTCAGGTGAACCCCCCCTTATGTGCAAAAGTGAAGAATTAAAAGGAAATGTGAAGGCGTGTGAAGCGGCAAAGTGTACGCACAGGTGAAAGTATGGCCCCCATTAAAATTTTTTGGTTTTAGACTAAAGTCACTACAGGACAAAACAGTGAGTAGTTGGTTGCCACTTGTGAGAGCAATCTTGGGACATCAAAGTGAGCACCAAGATTCACTTGCAGTTAGGAGCGTACGTGATCGACACACTCAAATCAAGGAAGAACCATTCTTGGACCAAGGTTAGAGTAAGCAAGAGAGCATAGGCTAAAGGGGAGCAAGAGAGAGAAGTGCAAGGGTCACCAGAGTACGTCGCACAGAAGTAGAAGTGCAAGGTGCATAGAGAGTGACCAGGGATTTTTGGTGCAGAGAAGTGCTAAGCTATAGTTCCCCCAAGTATCTCAAGGTCCTTTGGCAGTGCACGCTTGCCGACAGCAGGTATTCACTCCTCCCCCTTTGTGGAAGCTTGGTGCAAGGTGTGCACAAGGAGAAGCTTGAAGCAGGTGGAGGTCTGTTGTAGAGGAGGTCGACAGCAAGAGGACATTGGGATATTGGATATTTTGTAATTGGGCACTCTGTGGGATTGTGCACAGAGGTATTGGTGTATCTTGTATTTCAAACATTGTACTTTTCTTACTGTAATCAAACGGCAGAAACTTCCAAGGTGTATTTTCTCTTTTGGTCTTTTCATTTTCTCCTACAAACCCTCAAACTCCTTCTTGTCAAAGAATCCCCCAACAAATTTGGCACGCACGGTGGGACCTCCAAGGAGATTTGAGCATAGGAGACTATATATTGCCATTGGAGGACAATATTCCAGTGTCGACAACATTACTCCAGTAGGCCAAAAGGTACATACTTTTATCAAGTGTCTCATTTTAAGTGGACTATGAATAGCTCATGACCGGGACCCGGTCACAAACCTTGAGAATCAAGTGCAAGCAGACAAGAAGAAAGACGAACAGAAGATCATCGAGTCCACTTTCATCGACTTCATCGGTAGGAAGCATGGCAGGACAGGTGGACCTAGAAATCTTGCTCTCCAGATTAAACATAAAATTTCCCTCCTTTAGGGGTTTAGCCCAGGAGGACCCAGATGAGCACATTCGACGATTTCTTGCATTATGTAAGACTAGGGGGCTAATGGGTAGGGAAGATGCTTTCTTGATACTCTTCCCCGCCACATTGGAAGGACTGGCAGACAAGTGGTTTAGCCAGTTTGCTGAAAATCACTTTACCTCTTGGGATTTGATGAAAGAGGCCTTTAAGAATCAATTTCAGCATGGCAACACGGCTGAGATCATTATAGAAGAATTGGAAAACTTAAAGTTGGGTCCAGGAGAGAAGTTCCCCGAATTCGTGACCAGGGCCAAAGCATTAATGGCTAAACTACCGGATCCACCACACGACTTCTTTGTCAAGAAGTGGTTAGCCAAACCCTTACCTGTGGTCACCCAATGCAAAATAAAAGAGTTAGTGCTACCTACAGCCTCCATAGAGGAGTTCATCACCACGGCTACAAGACTGGAGCAAATAAGGCACCAATATGGGACAACTTCTTCACCACCAACATATGGTACAGAGATGGAGGATCCAGTGACCCAGCTGAGGAGGGAGTTGGAGGGCTTAAAGAGAAATAAGCCCTACAAAGAGGAGGAGACTGCTGTGGCTCAATTGAGAAGGGAGATTGAAGCACTCAAGCTTCAAAAGGAAGAGGAGGCCCAAGCAGAGGAATTAGCTCAGCTGCGACAGGAGTTGCAGGAGCTCAAAGGAGGGGGCATCAAGAGTGGTCTTTGGTGTTCCATGAGCAGCAAACAAGGGCATATAGTAAGTGAGTGTCCTCTGCTAAGTGTAACTTGTCAATTATGCAGGAAGGTTGGCCATGAGGCCCATGAATGCCAATCAAGGGGAATACCTGCAACGACATACTGGACACAAGGAGGACCCCCAACAACCACAAATGTGATGGCTGCTGCACAAAATCAAGGTAACAACTATAATCCTAGACAAAGGAATAATTTTGGAAATGGGCCTAGGAGGCCAATCATCTGTTTTAGGTGTGGAGAATGCGGGCACTACCAAAGTAGGTGCACCCTACCAGAGAATGCACCTCCTTGCAGGAACTGCCCTGAGGCCAGAGACCATTATACATATGGTTGCCCCAAGACTCAAGCCTCTTCATCAGGGCCCCATATCCAAATGATTTCTGTGCACAAAGAAGAAGTGTGTGATCTAGGTAATGAGCCATCACCATCTACCAGGGTGGTGCAATTGGAAGAAATAGAATCTTTTACTGTGCAGACAAGAAGCAAGGGGAAGGCTCCAATGGACATGGGTCAAGAATCATTGATTAATGGATTAAACAGAGACAAAGGTGTGTCCGAAGACCTAGCCACCACAAGTGCAGACACAAGGCAAAAGAAAAATTGCACAGGTACCAGTGATGCCATTGGACATGCATTCAGCAGGGCTCATGAGGAGTTGGATAAGTCAAATGGAGCCCAAGCTCTTAAGGAATCAGAAGCCTCCAGACTGCTCAAGTCCATGAAAAAGGAGGTTAGTATTTTTGATTTAATAAAGATGGATGGGAAGTTCAGGTCAGAACTCTTGCAGATAATTGATGAAGCTTCCACTACAAGTTTGGTGGCAAAGACTGCTGTTGTACATGAAGGAAAAATTGTAAGGGAAGCACCCCTTACAGATTATAAAAGTCCTCGGCTGACAGTATCTATCAAGGGTCATGAATTTAAAGGAGTTATTGTGGATGGTGGTTCTGGCATTAACTTGATGCCTGAACATACAATGAAAAAAATTGGACTCCACCCTTCAAGACCTGCAAATTTCACGGTTACTTTGGCAGATCAGAGCAAAGTAAGGCCCTTAGGGGTAATCCCAAAAGTTCCACTTGAAGTACAAGGTAATCTATTTATCCTGGATTTTGTGGTTTTAAGATTGCCCCAGGTTGAAGGAGGATTTCCTCTCTTAATTGGAAGACCTTGGCTGAGGCATGCCAGCGTCATTCATGATTGGGGTAAGGACACCATGTGGGTACAAAAGAAAGGGCAGGAGCTGACACAAATTCATTTAGAAGAAGGCCCAGACAATCAAGGAAACACTAGTATGATGCAAACAGTGAGCATTTGCATGGAAACAGAAGCGGAGGATCAACCCCAAATAGATTTTGAGGAAGAAGAGGATATTTTAAGTTGGCTCCAAGCAGGCGACTCTTCCTCTTGTTTTGGAGTTTTCATTAATAATTGTTGTACAATTGAAGGTTATGATGAAGATAAGGAAAAAGTCCAGGTTGATGGATTGGGAGAGCCCATTACAAACCACAGAAGGGGCAGGAAGACAACCCTCAAATGCATTTTTGAGGAGGATATGACTACTACAAAAAATGAAGTTAATAAAGCTAAAGGCAAGGTAAAAGATTCTAGTGAAGAGTGTTCTTTTCCAATTCAAGAAATACCTGCAGGATGGATGCAGGATAAGGAAGAACAGATTGAAATCCAAAACACCCCTGCTTATGAAGCAATGCAAGAAAAGCTAGAAGACAAAGACAAGGAAGGAGAGGAGAAGGAAGATACTCTGGTAGAGAGAAATCCTGTCCAAGAAATACAATTAGGCAATCAAGACAATGATCGGCCAGTTTTGGTGGCCACTTGGCTGTGGAGCCACCCAGGGCTCCTGGAAAAGGTAAAATCATTCTTGACCCAATATATAGATGTTTTTGCTTGGCATTATAAAGACTTAGAAGGAGTGCCTGCAACTTATGGAGAGCACAGAATCCCTCTGGTTGATGGAGCAAAACCTATAAGAGGGAAGAGTTATAGACTTAACCCAAAATATGCTGAAGCTGTCTATGTGGAAATCCAGAAGATGGAGGATGCAGGAATCATCATTCCTGTAGAACACTCAGAGTGGCTCTCCCCTATGGTTATAGTACCCAAGAAGAATACTAATAAAATCAGGATTTGTGTTGATTTTAGAGCACTCAATAAGGTGACCATTCCAAATGGTTTCCCAATGCCTTTTGCAGAACAGGTCATTGAAGAAGTAGCTGGGCATGCCTTATATAGCTTTATGGATGGATTCAGTGGCTATAATCAAATATCAATACACCCAGAGGATCGAGAAAAGACTGCTTTTATCACACCTTGGGGAACATATGTGTATGTAAAAATGCCATTTGGGCTCAGAAATGCCCCAGCCACCTTTAACAGAACGGTCAATCTCATCTTTGGCCCCCTATTGCTGGAATCACTTAGAATCTTCATGGATGACTTCTCTTCGTTTTCAGGATCTCACAAAGAAACTCCTCTAGATTGTTTGGACCACCACTTGAGACAGTTGCAGAATGTTTTCAAAAGATGCAGGGAGACTAAGTTAAAGCTCAATCCAAACAAGTGTCATTTTCTTGTGACAGAAGGAACTCTCTTAGGACATGTGGTGTCAGCTAAAGGTATGGCCCCGGATCCTGACAAAATCATTTCTATCTTAAAGTTGCCTAAACCTAAATCCCCTAAAGAGATCCAGAGTTTTTTGGGGCATACTGGATACCATAGAAGGTTTATTAAAATGTATTTAGAGATAGCTAGACCTCTGGCTAGACTTACGGGTAAGGAAGTGCCTTTTAAATGGGAAGAAGAGGAGGAAAAAGCATATCAAGCATTGCGGTCAAGGTTAGTGTCTGCTCCCATCTTGATCACACCTGAGTGGTCAAAAATATTTCACATACATGTAGATGCCAGTGCCTATGCAGTGGGGGCCGTTTTGACACAACCTAGTGAAGAATTTAAGATGGATAGACCAATTCAGTATGCCAGTAGAATTTTGACTAAGGCTGAAAGGAATTACAGCACCACAGAAAGGGAAGCCTTGGCAATGGTTTTTGCTGTCCAAAAATTTCGTCATTACTTGTTGGGAGTAAAATTTGTTATTATAACAGATCACCAACCACTGAAATATTTGCTCAACAAACCACAAGCCACTGGTAGAATATGGAGGTGGTTATTGTTGTTCCAAGAATTTGATTTTTCTATGGTCCACAGACCAGGTAAAGAAAATGTTATGGCGGATCACCTTTCCAGAATCAATATGAGGGAGCAAGTTAGTGGAATCAATGATGATTTTCCAGATGCTCATCTGTTTGCTGTCCAGGCTCAAGGTTGGTATTATGATATCAAGAATTTCATTAAAACAGGGATGTATCCAGAAAAGGCTAGTGCTGTGCAAAGGAAGAGATTGCTACTCAAGAGCAGACCATATACCTTCCTTGAAGATAAACTCTACAGACAGGGCAAGGATGACAGGATGAGGAAATGCTTAGAGGAAGATGAAGTGAGGGAAATACTGCAATTTGCACATGAAGGAACAGGTGGTGGGCACCTTCCAGGGCATATCATGAGCCAGAGAATACTAGATGCTGGTCTATGGTGGCCTACACTCTTTAAGGATGCAGATGATTGGAGAAAAACATGTGATGTGTGTCAGAGGTGTGGACCTAAGCCAACAAAGCAGAGGCATAACCCCTTAGTTGTTTCCAATTCCTGGCAACCATTTGAGAAGTGGGGGCTGGATTTCGTAGGGCCCATCTACCCTCCGGCAATTCCAAAAAGAGAGAAATATCTCTTAATAGCTACAGATTATGCGACCAAATGGGCTGAAGCTATTGCTTCCCCCGACTGCACTGCTCAAACTGTTGCTGATTTTATCTACACTAGCATCATTTGCAGGTTTGGATGTCCACTTGAAATTGGTACAGATCAAGGTACACATTTTGTCAATAAGGTCCTGCAGGAAATTTTCACCAGGTATAAAATTCTACATAGGACCTCTTGTGCTTATTACCCAAGAGCCAATGGACAGGCTGAATCGACAAATAAGGTTTTAATCTCAATGTTAACAAAAGAGTGTCTGTTACAGCCCACTTCATGGGGCATTGCTTATCAAGGTACACTATGGGCATACAGGTTAGCATACAAAGAGGCCACCAGATATTCTCCTTTCCAACTGGTTTATGGCATATTGCCCATTGAGCCCTTTGAATTTTTACATGGCTCACCTAAGATAGCATTCATGCAGGGCAAAAAAGACTGTGATGTCTCTCAGAGAATAGGGGCACTACATAAAGTGGAGGAGATTCGTCTCCTAGCAACAAAACAATTGATCGAGATTCACATGAAGAGGAAAGAGGCACATGATCGACACCTGTGGAACAACAACATTGAAGCAGGCATGTTGGTTCTTCTCCATAGACCTAACCTTCATACACAACTGAGAGGAAAATGGCTTCCAAATTGGGAAGGACCTTATAGAATCAAAACAATGCTAAACTTGGGTGCTGTGGAGTTAGAGACGCTGAAAGGAGAGGCCTTGCCACTGGTCAACATTTCAAGGTTGAAGGCCTATCATCAACACACTTAATGACGTATGGATCACCTGGAACTGCCAAATATGTCCAGGTTGTACATAACTTTCTCATCATATTTTGCTCAGTTTTAGTAGTTTTCCTTATCAATTTCATCTTTGTTATTGGTGTTTTTAGAAAACCTAGAAGATATTTCAAAACCACGGCCAAGCAAGCTCTTTTTTTGGAAATTTTCTAGCAATTTTAGCATTTTTCTAGCAATTTTTATCCCTTTCCGATGTCTTTTTATTGCCCCAATTTGAGGAATAAATGGAGGGTCTCTATGGTTGATGAAGGATTTTAGGCTCAACATGTAGAAAAATTTCATCAGAATTTTTTCAGAATTTTTTTAGAATTTTTTGGCCAATTTTTGGCATTTTTTTCAGATTTTTCCTTGATTTTTCTCTAAATTGGGCCTATTAAAAAAAAAAAAAAAAGCCCCCTAGGGAATTTGCGGGTTCCCAAAAAAAAAAAAAAAAAAAAATCCCCCCAGCCCCACCCCCACCCCCCCCCTCCTCCCCCTCCCCCCCCCCCCCCCCCCCCACCCCCCCTCTCCTCTCCCCCCTCTACTCTGCCCCCCCCTTCCCCCCCCCCTTCCCCCCCCCCATCCCCCCCCTCCCCCCCCCCCTCACCCCCCCCTCCCCACCCCCACCTCCCCCCCCCCTTTCCCCCCCCCCCCCCTTTCCCCCCCCTCCCCCCCCCCCCCCTCCCCCCCCTCCCCTCCCCTCCCCCCCTCCCCCCCCCCTCCCCCCCCCCCCCTCCCCCCCCCCTCCCCCCCCTCCCCCCCCCTCCCCCCCCCCCTCCCCCCCCCCTCCCCCCCCCCCCTCCCCCCCCCCCCTCCCCCCCCCCCCCCCCCTCCCCCCCTCCCCCCCCTCCCCTCCCCCCCCCCCCCCCCCCTCCACCCCCCCCCCCCTCCCGCCCCCCCCCCCCCTCGCCCCCCCCCGCCCCCATCTCCCCCCCCCCCCCCCCCCCCCCCCCCCCCCCCCCCCCCTCCCCCCCCCCCTCCCCCCCCCCCCCTCCCCCCCCCCCCCCCCCCCCCCCCCCCCCCCCCCCCCCCTCCCCCCCCGCCCGCCCCCCCCCCCCCCCCCCATTCTGACACCCCCCCGCCCCCCATTCTGACAGCCCCCCCCCCCCCCCCCCCCCCCCCCCCCCCCCCCCCCCCCCCCCCCCCCCCCCCTCCCCCCCGTTCTGACAGCCCCCCCCCCCCCCATTGATTAATGGATTAAACAGAGACAAAGGTGTGTCCGAAGACCTAGCCACCACAAGTGCAGACACAAGGCAAAAGAAAAATTGCACAGGTACCAGTGATGCCATTGGACATGCATTCAGCAGGGCTCATGAGGAGTTGGATAAGTCAAATGGAGCCCAAGCTCTTAAGGAATCAGAAGCCTCCAGACTGCTCAAGTCCATGAAAAAGGAGGTTAGTTCTTCTCTGGGGCTTGTTCTCTCCTGCTTTTGGTGGAATTGGTTGCTGCTCAGATGTACTATTCAAGTTTTTGCGGCTCTATCTTCATCGTGATCACAAGTTTTAGCTATAGCTCTCCGGGACGGAGAGCACATTAGGTGGTGGGCAACTGTTGAGCCCATAAAAGTCATGTTGGTCAAAGTCAACTGCAGTCAAAGTCAACAGGTGCAAAGTCAAAGGGCGTAAGTGCAGGTGTCAAAGTGCACAGGTAGTGCACAATGAATTGTCCACAAAGGGTAAATTGGAGAAAATAGGTTGCAGGTTGCAGAGGTACTTTCTCTAATTTTCCTAAGGTTCGAAGTGTGTTTTAAAGTGTTTTGGAAGGTTCAGGTGAACCCCCCCCTTATGTGCAAAAGTGAAGAATTAAAAGGAAATGTGAAGGCGTGTGAAGCGGCAAAGTGTACGCACAGGTGAAAGTATGGCCCCCATTAAAATTTTTTGGTTTTAGACTAAAGTCACTACAAGACAAAACAGTGAGTAGTTGGCTGCCACTTGTGAGAGCAATCTTGGGACATCAAAGTGAGCACCAAGATTCACTTGCAGTTAGGAGCGTACGTGATCGACACACTCAAATCAAGGAAGAACCATTCTTGGACCAAGGTTAGAGTAAGCAAGAGAGCATAGGCTAAAGGGGAGCAAGAGAGAGAAGTGCAAGGGTCACCAGAGTACGTCGCACAGAAGTAGAAGTGCAAGGTGCATAGAGAGTGACCAGGGATTTTTGGTGCAGAGAAGTGCTAAGCTATAGTTCCCCCAAGTATCTCAAGGTCCTTTGGCAGTGCACGCTTGCCGACAGCAGGTATTCACTCCTCCCCCTTTGTGGAAGCTTGGTGCAAGGTGTGCACAAGGAGAAGCTTGAAGCAGGTGGAGGTCTGTTGCAGAGGAGGTCGACAGCAAGAGGACATTGGGATATTGGATATTTTGTAATTGGGCACTCTCTGGGATTGTGCACAGAGGTATTGGTGTATCTTGTATTTCAAACATTGTACTTTTCTTACTGTAATCAAACGGCAGAAACTTCCAAGGTGTATTTTCTCTTTTGGTCTTTTCATTTTCTCCTACAAACCCTCAAACTCCTTCTTGTCAAAGAATCCCCCAACACCTATCATTTTCCGTAACCGCAAAGACCCGTTCTGAAGCGTGATCTAAGTAGGTCACTCTGCCTGGGCTATCGGGATCCTTAAACTCGTAGATCATGATATTTCCTATATCAATTGGCTGATTAGATTTATACCTCCAAAAGGCTTCGTCAGTTTCTCGATTGAGGAGCAGCTCTATGCTCTTGTTGTCTTGGGGAGCCCACTCAGGTGTGATAATCCTAGTGAGAACAGATTTGCCTCGAGGGGTTCTAGGTTCTACACCCATGTTTCCTTGTTCCAAGTCACCTAAGTCCGCTTCGGAGATTACATTCCCAAATTCATCTGTCCTATCTGGGTGACTGGTGACTACATATATGGTTCCTTCTTTGTCCATGTATGCACCGTTTTCAAACTTGACAGCTGGGTGCTCTAGTCCAATGGATTGATCAGGGTTTTTAATCTGGACCACGGATCTTCCTAGGCCGTCCTCATAGATGCTAGCACCTAATCGGTTGGTCCTCAGGTATTCCAACTGTGTTTTGTAAGGGCCTTCTACCCTGTACAAGTAAGGCACACCTGAACTTCCCGTAGGTCTGTCCATACCTTGAGACATCCCTGATTCACTGGTATCAGAGCTAGGGTAATGAGAGTGGTGACTCAACTGCTGGGCCCAAGACCTTGCAGTGTGATTGACACTAGCCTCTGAAGACCTAAGGCTTTGTCTCTCTCTTACTAGGTGTCGTCCTGATCTAAGGTTCATATGCCTAACTGATTAGCCCAATTTTTGCCCAGAGTACAACCTCGTTGCCGATCAATTGGTACCAGTCACTTGATTCTTTTTGGTTATTCCTCGTGTTTAAGGTCTTGTCTGCTATTACGTCGTCAGGAATACTTGAATGTTCTTCGTACTTTCAGGTTGATCGTTCCACGTTAGGTTCTTTTCCTTTATGTTATCGACAGTACAGAGATCAGGTTTTTAGCTTGAACTTGAGTTTTTAGGTAGTCTTCAACTTGATACCTGCCTATCGTCGCCCTGACTTATTCCTACTTCTAATCGTTCTTAGCCTAAGCTAGGAATTGACGAAGAGGAGTTGAGAATATTCCGACCTTTCTTGCCGAACCTTGCTCTTTAATGCTCGAGAAGTTGATTCTCAAGCTTGCACAAAACCCTTGCTTGGATACTCTCAATTGCTTCTCAATAGACCTGCATAAGTCCCAAGATTAGCTCCAAGTAGACCTTTCAATTGACAAACAATTTAATTCAGACACTTTTTTAATGACCCTTGTTCCCCCTTTTGTATTGCTAGAAATTTCCTCTAGAGCTCCCTTGGTGTTCCTACCCCTCAGTGTGTCGACTTCCAAATATCCTCTCTGAAAATCAACGCATTATTCTTACGAAAAACATTTGAGGGCGTGTAGTATATGCCTAGAGCTTTCCGAAAAGCCCTAGAGCTCCAAAATTGGATTTTGTATGTAAAAGTTAAGACCTTTCAGGGTTTAGGGGGTTAGCTAGACAAACAGAACCTTTCAGGGATTTTAATGCATTTTTCTAAGGCCTTTGTAAATGTATGAGTATTTGAGAGTGCCAATATGCCCAAAATTTAGCCTAAATTCCCAAAAATTTACCCCTTAATTTTGCCGAAAATGTCTGTCTGTCGCGATAGACGGTGTCTGTCGCGATAGACAGTGTCTGTCGTGGATTTCTGTCTGTCGCGATAGACGGTGTCTGTCGCGAAATTTCGGTCTGTCGCGATAGACGGTGTCTGTCGCGAAATTTCGGTCTGTCGCGATAGACGCTGTCTGTCGTGGAATTTCTGTCTGTCGCGATAGACGGTGTCTGTCGCGATAGACGGGGTCTATCGTGGAATTCTGTCTGTCGTGATAGACGGTGTCTGTCGCGAATTTCTGTCTGTCGCGATAGACGGTGTCTGTCGCGATAGACAGTGTCTGTCGTGGATTTCTGTCTGTCGCGATAGACGGTGTCTGTCGCGAAATTTCGGTCTGTCGCGATAGACGGTGTCTGTCGCGAAATTTCGGTTTGTCGCGATAGACGGTGTCTGTCGCGATAGACGCTGTCTGTCGTGGAATTTCTGTCTGTCGCGATAGACGGTGTCTGTCGCGATAGACAGTGTCTGTCGTGGGTCTCTATCTGTCGCGATAGACGGTGTCTGTCGCGATAGACAGTGTCTGTCGCGATAGACGGAAAAAACGCAAATTTTTGAGAAACTTCTAGTGATTTAGAGTGCCCTAATGGTGTAGGTTACCGTGCTAAACATGCATTCACAAAATTTAAAGTTTTTCTGTCTGTCGCGACAGACAGAGGTCGTCGTCCCGGGACCTGTGCAGAGCCTGTCGTACCTGCGCACACTGCTGGGGATGATGATACAGCAAGAACCTGCAAGATAACTCAAGAAACAAGCAAAAACAGCACACGCAATTTCGCTCTCTCGCTCTCTCTCACAAGTGAAATGAGGGAAATGAGGTGGAGATGGTGATATGATCAAAAAACAGAAATTTTCGCGATGATGGAGGTGGAGGTGGGAGATGGTGATAATGATGATGGAAATGAAGATGGAGAAGAAAGTAAAAGAAAATCGATGAGAGTGAAGAAAATACCTACAACTCCAACGCGTCAACTCTACGTCTTACCATCACACACTCGTCCTCAAAGCTCGATCCCCGGCAACGGCGCCAAAATTTGGTGTAGCTCAGTGATGAGTAGCACCTCCTTTAATGTCAATCCGGGAAGACGTGAGGATGGTATGAAGACCTCGAGCAAGTGGCGGCACAAGTGCGTGAGTGAGAAGCACACAAGCATGCACACACATACACACACACGCGCACACACGGCAAGACAAAGAGGAAGAATCAATGGAGTTCTTTAGATTACTTTCAAAAAACTCTTACAAGTTTGTTTCAATTACAATCTAACCTCAAAAATGAGCTCTCTAGCTCTTTTTATAGTTTTTGACTAGTTTTGGCCCTGTCTAGACCTAGTGTCTGGCCTAGTTAAAAATTAGGTTCCAGGGCTTATTTGAGGGCTCAAACGAAGTCTAAAAATTATGAAAATTGGTACGATGGTACTTCTAATACTCCTCAAGCTCGAGGACTCCTCGGCTTGCACAAAATGGAGTCTATTCTACCAAAAACGGGATTTACAATGTTTGTGTAGTGATTAAAATCACTTGAGTTGTACATAATCTATGGGAAAAAATGATCTGGCCTTGTTGCCGTGTTGTGCATGACTCCTTTGTTGCTTTGTATGCCAACACTCCCCGGCAACGGCGCCAAAATTTGGTGTAGCTCAGTGATGAGTAGCACCTCCTTTAATGTCAATCCGGGAAGACGTGAGGATGGTATGAAGACCTCGAGCAAGTGGCGGCACAAGTGCGTGAGTGAGAAGCACACAAGCATGCACACACATACACACACACGCGCACACACGGCAAGACAAAGAGGAAGAATCAATGGAGTTCTTTAGATTACTTTCAAAAAACTCTTACAAGTTTGTTTCAATTACAATCTAACCTCAAAAATGAGCTCTCTAGCTCTTTTTATAGTTTTTGACTAGTTTTGGCCCTGTCCAGACCTAGTGTCCGGCCTAGTTAAAAATTAGGTTCCAGGGCTTATTTGAGGGCTCAAACGAAGTCTAAAAATTATGAAAATTGGTACGATGGTACTTCTAATACTCCTCAAGCTCGAGGACTCCTCGGCTTGCACAAAATGGAGTCTATTCTACCAAAAACGGGATTTACAATGTTTGTGTAGTGATTAAAATCACTTGAGTTGTACATAATCTATGGGAAAAAATGATCTGGCCTTGTTGCCGTATTGTGCATGACTCCTTTGTTGCTTTGTATGCCAACAACCATCATCTTTCAGCTTATAATTGTGGTGCAAAACATGAGCAACATTAGATACATATCTTTTAAGTAAGCTAACATGAAACACAGGATGCACATTTAAATGTTTAGGTAATTCCATCAAATAAGCAAGATTTCCAATCTTTTTCAAAACTTTAAAAGGACTTGCATATCGAGGAGAAAGTCTGTGATCCTTCCCTAGCAACAAGTTAGATCGGTGAGGATTAACGTTAAGAAATACCATCATCAACTTGGAACTCAAGTGGTATTCTCTTTAAATCATACAACTTCTTTTGTCTTTTCTGAGCTTCTTTTGTGTGTTTCTTTATTTTCCCAAGCTCTTCATCCATTTTATCAAGCATTTCTTTGGAAACTTCTACTTTGTTTGGAAAACCCAAAAACAAAGGTGGAGTCAAACAATTATAACCGTACATAGCTTCAAACAGAGTCATTTTTATAGTTGCATGCCATGCACTATTGTATGCAAACTGAACCAAAGGTAAATATTCACTCCAATTATCCTGCTTTTCATTCACATAAATATGCAACATATCTTCAACTACCCTGTTAACCCTCTCGTTTTCCCCATCAATTCGTGGATGGAAAGCTGTACTCATACAAAGTTGAGTTCCAGTTCATTCAAATATTGCTTTCCAAAAGTTTGACGTAAATCTAGAATCTCTATAAAAAATTATGCTTTTGAGTATTCCATGCAATCGAAATATTTCTTTTACAAATATTCTTGCAACATTCAATGCAGTATCAGTCTTTTTCATAGGAAAGAAACGTGCCATCTTGGTAAGCCGATCGACTACAACTAATATGGTATCATGCTTACTTCTGGCCATAGGTAGCTTAGTCATAAAGTCCATAGAAATAGACTCCCACTTTTGATTTGGAACATCCAAAGATTGAAGCATTCCAGGCATCCTCCTAAAATCAAATTTCACATGTTGGCACTTCAAACATTCACTTACATATTTTCTAATATCCCGCTTCATACATGGCCAAAAGCAAGAATACTTTGTTTTAACATAGGTCCTTGAATGTGCAGAGAAAGGTGCATCATGACAATCATGCAATATTTTAACTTTTAATGTAGATTCGGAAGACATGCATAGCCGATTGTTACAATACAATGTTCCATTCTACAAATGAAATGTTTCCTCATACATCGATCCCCTATTCGCATTCAAAGCATTCAAAATAGGTGCATAAAAGGGATCTTGTTTTATCTCTTCTTGAATTTGATTGAGAAAATCAGAATTTATTCCGGAAACAAGATTACACAAAGGTCTCGGACTCAATGCATCAGCAACCTTATTTTCCATAGGAGCCAGATACTTAATGTCAAAATCATACTCTCTTAATAATTCAATCCAACGCTTCTGCCTGTGGTTAAGCAATGGTTGTGTGAAGATGTATTTTAGACTCTACTGATCTGTTTTCAATTCAAACTTAACCCCTAACAATAAATGTCTCCAATGCTTAAGTTCATGCACAACAGCAAGCAATTCTAAATCATGGGTAAATTACTTAAGTTCATGTTTTCTTTGTTCTTTGGACTCATATGCGACCACCGTGCCATCCTGTGAAAGAACACATCCTATGTGACTACCACTTGCATCACACGTGATCACCCGACCAAGGTTGTTCCACCCGCCTACTAGCCCAACATAGCTCACCAACAACAAACACAGACGTATATGCTAATTGGGTATGAAGTTTTATTTCTTTTTGCTAATTCATTTAGAGGTCAGATTCATAAGGAATAAATAGCAGAATACAACAATCCCACATACTAATGGATAAAATTTTAAGCATATACATGTATTCAAAATAAGGCTACCATTTCTTTTACAAGCTTCCAATCCCAAAATTTCTATTTAACTATCTGACTCAGTTCATATAAATAGAAGTTTTCATGCTTCAATCATAAATATATCAGATATTTTTACACCTTATTCAACTTGATTTTTTTAAAATAAATTTGAACATATGCTTTTTAATCCATGCAGTAATGTTATGCATAAACACAAAAAATCAAAGAATCTTTAATCAAAACTGTTTCACCTGATTTTAAATAGATATTTTAATCATCATCTTCATTTTCATCAGCATCATCATCAGCATCAATCTCGTCAATTTCATATTCTTCATTATTTCTCTTCTTAAATAGTTTAACTCTTTTCCCTGCAATCAAAGTCCTCAGTAAAGACCCATCAAATTCTCTAAGTTTAAATGTACCATTATCAAATACAGTTACAACTACATACGGACCAAACCATCTTTTAATTAATTTTCTCCTAGCATCATACTGAGTATCAAAAGTACTATCATAAACTAAACCCAATCATCTACTTCTATAGTATGAGGTCTAAGTCTATGTTTTTTATCAGAATAGATTTTATTTTTAAGACGTGATTCTCTAACTTTCTGAACAGCTTCTTCAATCTTTTTATTTCCTATATTTAACTTCATAATCCTAACAGAAATTAGATCTTCACGAGTCATCTCATTATTCCACGGAAGCGTCATCCATGAAATAATCTGGGTCTGGATAGGAAAAATTGGCTTTTGACAGTACATTAGTTTTGCAGGCATAAATCCTGTAGATCTAGTATACGTCATCCTGTCTGCCCATAGTGCAAAAGGAAGGAATCTAGGTCACTGTGCTGTATCACCATTGCAGGCCTTAGAAATTGCCTTCACAATAGAGGGATGACCCCGCTCAATCTTACCATTAGACTCTTGATTATAAGAAATATTGAGAGACAGACGAATCCCATGCTGGTCAAAGAATTCTCTAGCCTCTCTAGCATCTAACTCACCCCTATCTGCTACTATCTTTTCTACATAGCCAAATCTACTAATAACTTCTTCTAGCAAAAATTTACATACGTTATAAGTAGTTTTAGTACAAAGAGCTCTACCCTCTACATGATTAGTCAAGTCTTCCCTAGCTAAAACTATATATCTCATCCTATCTAAACCTTTAGGTATTGTCACTAAATCAACTACCCACTTGTAATGAATACAAGGAGGATAGGTAGGGTGCAGAGGTTCTCAATGTCTAACTGATGAATGTACCTGACAAGTAGTACAAGAAATTACAAAGTCACGTATATTCACATACATACCCGGCCACCAATAAGCTTCTCTAATTTTATCATATGTAGCATAGAAGCCTTTATGTCTTGCCCAAAGAGTTTCATGCATCTCTATCATAACTCAATTCTGAAGATTTTTATTTCCTGAAACATGCTGCGAATATCTAATTTTACCTTTTGCATGACGCCAAATAAAAATCATCTTTTAGAAAGAAATTAAATGCACGTTTCCTAATGTCCCTAAATCTATTAGCTGACCAAACAGGTAACTGCTTCAAAGTACTAAGACAATAACCTATATCATACCAAATTCCTTCATACTCATTATCATTAAATTTTTCATACACATAAACATCAGAAATATAATTAATTACATTTAATTCAGTTTAAGTCATTTCATCATCTTCAAAATTAGCCCTAGAAAGCATATCTGCAACAGAGTTAGTTTTTCTAGAAATATGATTTAAAATAGGATTAATAAACTTAATATAAGATATCCATCTTAACATAGCTATATCAGGAGAAGAACAATTAGTAATCATTCCTATTAATGGTAAACAATATGTTTCTATTATAACATTAGCTCCTATAAAATGCTCTTTATCAGTCTTCAACGCAGTAACTAAACCCCATAATTCACGTTTTATTTGTGGATAATTCTTTTGAGTTTCATGCAAAATTTTAGCCCCAAATCTAATAGCGTATCTATTTCCCTCACTATCATCTTGACCTATTACCCATCCTATTCCTATAGGACTAGTATCTACAGTTAGAATAATCGGCTTATTATTTGAATAATCTACACGTTTTAAGAAATGTGCATTAGAAAGTAAATTTTTTAATTTCTTCATTGCTTTAACATGAGTTTCAGTCCATTTAAATTTTCTATTTTTCCTAAGTAAATCATACAATGGATTGTGCTACATGGGCATAATGCGGAATCCAAATAGCATAAAATACACATGCTCCTAAGAAACGTCTAACCTCACTACTGTTCTTACAAGTTTCAGATAATTTATTTATAGTGTCTACGTTTTTAGGATAAGGCCTACGACCATAGTAACCACATAAATGTCCTACAATTAATACTTCATTAACACTAAAAACTGATTTTTCTATGGAAAAAGTTAATCCTACTTCTTCAAATCTTTTAAGTATTTTTCACAATCTAAAATATGATTAGCTACAAACTTCCTACATCCTAAAGAATCTAATTTTTCATCTTTTTCTTTTTCTTCATAGCCTTTAATTGGGATATCATCTATAAATGGCATGGTCACATTAGGAATAGAATCATGAAGAACCATATTCATCGCGTTCATCATATGTGCTATTGAATTTGTAGCTCCTTGGGGAAGAGTACACATACGAACTAATCCTAAAGGAGTCTTCATCGTAGTAATATCTCTACTCTCAGTAGCAAGCTGGAACTGGTCATATCCTGAATATAAGTCACCCATAGAATAGATAGAATGCCTAGCAAAAGCTTTGGCAAATTCTCCTACAATAGGGCCGGTTCCCACGTTCCTAATAGTAACTTTATTTATGGGTTGTAAGTCTTGAATAAACCTAAGTTTACCATTCTTTTTAGGAACAGTAAACCATCTATTAGAATAAGGTGTGGAGGAAGGTTCTAAAATTTTCATATGCATCTTCTCCTTAAGCAATTTCATTAGCTCAGGTAAATGAGCCTTTGGAACTGGTATAGGGCGAAGATTCCAAAGTATATGGGCTATAGTGAATATGATCATAGGAGATACTACTCTAGGGTCAACACATCCTATTTCATGCGGATAAAGGGAAAAAGCTTTTCCATGTTTTCTAATCATTTCATGAAACAAAATCACGTTCAGTAGGCAGTAAAAAAGAATCTTCATTCCCTATTTTTATCAATTTAATAGTTTCATCAGTAAATTTATGTCCTATTTTTAAAATATCACGTAAGATGGGATCATTAGCTACTTGTTTTATTTTTAGATCACTTCCTTCAGGTAAAGCTTGAGCTACAAGTTTCACTTTTTTATCTATTTTTTTATACTTTGTATTAATTTTAACTTCATGAAATCAAAAACAAATTTTGGAATTAAATCATATTCATTTAATGAGTTTAAAAGAATAATATGTAATAATTTTTCATCATGTAAGTTTTCATTTATTTCTTCAAATAAAGTTGAGGAAAAAGAAGTTTCAATTACATTTTCAATATTTTCATTTTTAGACATATATCCTTTATCTTTAAAATATTTTTCATGTTTTTTCATCGATTTTCTAGGAATATCTTTACTATTTAGAATTTTTAATTTTGAAGATGAAAAATAAACAGAAAAATTATCTATTTTATGTACATTTTTCTTTGAGATGTCAAACCAGTTACCACTGTTGTCCCACTCAACAATGGTTCTAGTAAAAATTTTGATCAAAGTATGTTCCAGAATCAGTAAGAGGTAGATGACTCTCATGTATCTTCTATTGTGATCTAATAGGTGTTTTCCTAATTTGTTCTCTATTTCTAATATGGTTTGGGTTAACAGTCATTACTTGTAAGGATTGTAAGTCATCTTCTGATCTAAATCTAGCATAAACAGAGCCATCATCCATTATTTTTGTTTCCATACGAGTTTCATAGATAAAGGGTTGCCCTAAGATTATTTCATAAGAACAGTTATCTTGTATGAAAAAGTGAAATGTTTCACTAATTGCACCTATTGAAATTGGAATGTTGGCACATGCTCCTAAAAGTGCACCACATCCGTTGTCTGTTGTTCTCATAATCCACCCATGGTGTTTATCTATAGGCCATCTAAATTTACCATGTTATTCTTTTGATATTATGTTTATTTCTGAGCCTTAATCTAGTAAAGCTAAAGCTGTACAAGAAATTTTCCTATCTCCTAAATTTACTTTGATCTCTAGTGTTCCCCTGGCCCAAAAACTCTTTTTGTAATTGCTTTCAGATTTTTCTTGTATATTATCTGGAAGTATAGGTCCTAAACATTTTTTATTAACATATCCTTCACTTTCTTCTTCATCATCAGAGTCAGAAGAAAAGGAAGCTTTAGAAATATGAGTTACATCTACATTGTCATGCATTTCAGTATCAGTATTTAATGGAAATCTTTTTCTTTTAATAATTTTAATAAAGTTATCTTTAAATTCTAATTTAGCTATAGTAAATAATTGTTCAAGTGACATAGTCACTTGACTTTTTAAAAGAATATCATACAATATTTCCTTTGTGTCATTTTTTTGTTCAAGTCCTGAAATTAAAAGAGCTTTTGGAGTTCTTTTGGGTTTCTTTGTTTTTCCCTCATTTTTATCTGTTTCTTCATTAATCCTTGAATCTAGTTCACTAGGCTTTGATTCTAAAGGTTTATTTGATGTCTCAGGTTGTTTGCCCTCCCTTATATCTTTTCTTTTCTGCTCATCTAAATTTGTATTTTCATTAAATTGTACATTTTTAGGTTCTTTTCTCAATTGGTTAGTAGTTACTCTTTGATTAGTTTCATCTAAATCTTGAGTTTCATCCCTTTTTCTCTTTTCTTTCAAATTTGCAATATGTGAGAAGATAGAGAAATTATCTATAGGTGAGTTCCATGCTATTTTGTTCATTATATCATCTCTAGCTTTTATCAATGCTTCTATTGAATAATTTTTGGTTTCATTTGATGTTTCATCATCTAGATCACTTTCATCACATTCTAATCTAGCCCTAGATGAGCTTCTTTGTGCTTCTGATATATTTTCATATAGTTTTTGCATTCCACCTTTTCCCCAATTTACAGGTAGAGGGAGGTGGTTGCGGTAGTCACATAGTTTTTTATCAATATCAATAACTAGTTTTCTTTCTTTTGCTTCTTTTAGTGATTCACAGGCATAAGACATATGTTCAGTGGAGTCACACCAAACACATCCTCAGGTGGGTGCTCCTCTTCGTTCATTATTCTAGGCTACTGGTTGATTCATTACAGGTGCTATAGGTATAGGATTCATTTGTGGGACATGAGTAAACTGAGGACCTAGAACTATTCTATCTTGACTAGTTAAGGAATGAACTGTGTTTTGAAGTGTTGCCACTTCCTTAGATATGTTCGTATGCATTTGCATCATATTATCTAGTTTATTAAATAGTATTTCAAACTGTAATTCACTAGGCACTTTATATGTTGATGCTTGTTCAGTTAGACTAGAGTTTATAATTTTAGGATTTTGAGTAGCTGGTCCTACTGTTGGAAAGCTTATATTCATATCATATAGTAATGACTGCCTCTGTTTCATTTGTGCTACTATTTCTACTACTTGTTTTAGTACCGCCCAGTTCTCTGTTAAACCATATCTTTTCCCATGTTCTTCTAGTCTTCTTTCTACTTCACTTCTAATTTTTGTAGGTAAAACTTTTAGGAAATAAAGTACTATATCTCGAGTAAGTGCAGTCCTATCTTGCTCAGGCAATTGTGAAAATCTCTTCATAAATTCTCCATGTAATTGTGTAAGGGATATTTGGGTTTTTGGAGTGTTAAGCCACTTCATAAATCCCTCCCTACTGTGTTGACTATAATCTTCTAAGTAAAATTCTTTATGCATTTGTTTTTTAAATTCTTCCCATGCAAGTGCTTTATGAGGTTCTATAACACTAATGGCTGAACCTATTGCAAGTCTTACTAAAAATATTACCCATTTATCTACTGGCAAACCATGTAGTTTTGCTAGGTCTTCAAAAGTATCTAAATAGTTAGTTGCATTAACTCTAGTGAATTTTCCTTTTTCTTTTAACATAGCTTCTACTACTTTTTGCCCTTGGATTTCAGACATCATATTTTTAAATAGCTCATCCATTTTATTATGTATGTTAGAACTAGACCTAGGTTTTTTAATATAGTCCTTAATTTCTTCTTGAACTTTAAATTTTTGTTCCCTTACCAAACTAACTAAGTTGTTTGGTTCCAACTTAACTTAAGTTAAAAAACCTTTAAACAATTCTTGAAAAATAGATACTAACTTTGAATGAAAATTCTTGTTGATTTTCAAACTTAAACTGTGCTAAACTAACAATCCTTAATAATTTAATGAAAACTAGATACTAAGTTTTCAAATAAATTTCTTTTTGAATTTTTAAACTAAAATCGTACTAATCAAATAATCCTAAATCAATACTAACTTTCAAATGCAAGTTGCTTTTGAATTTTAAATCTAACAAATCCTGAGTTCTCCTAAAGTCCTATGAAACTAGTAACAAACAGATGCAAGTTTTAGAACATATACCTGACAGTTGGAGCAGAAGCTAGAGTGCATGTGAAATTTTCAAGTTACATTTGTTGAGCAATAAATGCCTAATACAAAGAATCTAAGTGCTGTGAGTGCAACCGTTTTTCTTCAAAACTTGATGCCAAGGGTGAAGAGATGAGGTTCACGACTTGCCTATTCCCGTGGAGGCGCTCAGAGCATAAGCTCAGCCCTCAACAACCAAGGAATTACAAGGTTTGTATTTTGTGCCTCTGCAAGATAACCACCTCAAGCTGCTGCAACCACGTAGCCTAAACCAATCTATTGCATACGCAAGAAAAAAGGAAAAGTGTTTATACCTATCCTGCTGTGCCGTTGTTCACGTCGGGTTCAAATGTGGGAGCGAATGGTGACGATTGGCGGATCAATTCAATCGCCTCGCTAACGGCGCATGCAGGGTGACTATGTAGAACAAGTATAAATTTTCCTAAGGTCCGTAGGGTAAAGCATTTCTATATCTTTCTACTGCGTCTAAATAGGATGGCAAGATTAATTTCTCACTAACTACTTGATCTTTAATGGTTTCAGTTACGTTTAAATCTTCTTGATAATTATTGATGTTTCTAGCTACAGATGGTGGGAAAAGATCTTCACTATCTTCTATACTAGGTGGAACAAAAGAAATTAATGGCAATGTTCTAGATAAAGTATGATCAAATTTTCTTGTATGCAAAGTTTCTTCTACTATCTTATCTTTAACTAATGCTTCAACTTCAACTGGTTTAGAGAATAATAACTCAAATGTAGATGGAGGTAAAAAGGTGTTACTAGAAGAAGCCTCTTTAGACATAAAGATGAAATGAAACTAGATTGATAATAGATTTCCTACACAAAAGCTATAAGAGTCTGTTCTTAAATGATATCCTATACAAGCTAACAATAGAATTTAGCTAAGTGAATTCTTCACACTTCAAATCTTCAGTTCTTCAACAGCGCTGCAATTCATCTGAAAATCACATGAGAGATATTAGTATGCTTTTATAAAAGATTCAACAGTCATTTATTAAAAACTTAATTTAAAATCAAATAATTAACTTTTCTTAAACACACATATATATAAGTACATTTATTTATTTAAGCATACACATTACAATAAAATATTATATTCATACAATTACTTTAGCGTACATCAATCACTCATATAAGTACATTGCTTCATATACTTATACATATTCATACATATTATATAAGCTAACATGCATCACATGCATATACATACACTTAACATAAATGAACATGCATACATGCACACTAACATACACACATGACATAGTATACACTAACTTAAATGAACATGCATACATGCACACTAACATACATGCATGACATAAATGATCATGCATTCATGCACATACATGCATAAATGAACATGCATACAAAACATGCACTAACATAACTCTCATGCATACATGCACATGCATACATGCACATGCATACATGCACATGCATACATAGCTTACACTAACACACACATGCATGAACATACATGCACATGCACTAGCAACCATGCATGAACATACATGCACTAACATGCAACAAACAAACATGCATGGCATGTATACATACATGCAAACACTATCATACATGCATAACATAAATCAACATGCATGCATACATGAAATAAACATAACATCTAAAATATATACATTAATTGACATGCACTAACTAACATGCATACACTTCTAACATGCACTACCTAACATAAACATGCATTACTTAACATCTAATAACATGCTTATATGCACTATCATGATTAATATTTACTAACATACCTAACATGCATTAACATGCACTAACATCATTCATGGGTTCATGCACTAACAACTAACATGGGTTCATGCACTGACAACTACCATGGGATACTTATTCTTAATTGTTCTTTTATTCAACCCCCTATAGTCAATGCATAATCTATAAAAGCCGTCTTTCTTCTTCTAAAATAAAATAGGTGCACCCCAAGGTGAGACACTCGGTGTTATTAAGCCTTTCTTCAAAAGATCATCTAATTGAATCTTAAGCTCCTTTAATTCATCAATGTTAAATCTATAGGGTTCTCTAGAATATGGTTCACTCGCTCGAGATAGGTCAATGGCATGGTCAATCTGCCTAGATGGGGGTATACTAGACAAGTCTTCTGGAAATACATCAGCATATTCTTTCTAGAGATTTCGTATGTAAACTTGAATATCTTCGTCATTACCTTCATCATGCAGATTGTTCACATACACTACAAATGTTTTACAGCCATCACGTATACCTCTAATTATCTGCATAGCACAAATAAGAGTAGGTTTAGGATTAAAGACATCAACTAGAATATCAATAGATTCATCATCTAGCTTTAAAGTGATCCTTCTTTGTTCACATTTAATTGTCGTAGAAGTTTAAACTAACCAATCAATTCCTATGATTACATCACTCTGTTTCATCTCAATTACATGGAAACTTCCAGGAAAGCACCTATTAGAAAGAGTAAATACAAGGTTTTCAACATATCCTTTCATGTAGTGTAATCCTCCATTGGCCATCTCTACAGGTCTGGTTATCTGCATATTTAGGGCTATCCCTAGATTCTGTACCAATTTGAAAGATAGAAAACAATGAGTACTACGTGAATCGATCAAAATTCTGGTTTTATGCACATAAATCATACCCGGAATTGTGATTACAGAAGCCTTTGGGAAAGAACTAACCACCATGCAAGGTAAAGTAGAGTCATGGCACTTACCTCCATCATCTGCTTCCTCAATAATTGTACCCTCCTCGATTATGTTTATCGCTTTTGATTGTGCAAGTCGAAAGACTGCCTTATTCGGGCACTCATATGTCTGATGCCCTTGCTCCCCGCAACGAAAACACAGACCAAGTCTTTTTGCCCTCTCAATAAAATTATGGTCTTGTTGCCACTTAATTAGTTGACGCCTCCATTGATTTTCCACCTCAGCAGGGTTCTTACCTTGGTTATTAGAAGATGGATTTTTCTTTGAATTGTTCATGTTCATTGCAACAGGTCTTTGAATTGTTCATGTTCCCATTGCAATGAATCTCCTTCTATTTTCCTTCTGCAAATTGAACTTCTCGATCTTCTCAAAGTTCTCGGCCATCGCAACAGCATCAAGAAAATCAATGCATCTAGATCCCTTGACTTGATAGCAAAGTTCCTCACGAAGCCCTTCAATAAATTTACTCTTTAGAGCATTACCACTAACCTCTTATGCATTTTTATGAAGACGTAGGAACTTCTCTTTGTACTCATCAAGAGATAAGCTATGCTTATCACTTTTGCGTTGTCGAAAATTGTAGAACTCCATCTTCTTCTCCATATGGTAGTGTGGAGAACAATAGCATTTTTCAGCTTGTTCTCTAAATTCCTTCCATAGAACTGGACCAGAACGCATTCGAATCTACATATATGACTTCCACCATAGCTTCGCGATCCCACACACATGCAAGATCCCAACTTTTGCCTTGGACTCTTCACTAAATTGTCGAAGATCAAAGAAATACTCTAGTTTTTCAATCCATGCCTCGATATCTTCGCCACTCTTCTTCTTGCCATCAAAATCATTCAACTTTGCCTTTTTGAAGACTTGGTTAAGGGCAAACTCACCTGGTTACATATCTTCATAATTGCGTTTTTGTTTTTCGCGAGGTACACTAGATGTTCCCGCCCCTTCATCTACTTCATCGTTCAGCTCCACAAACAAATTTGTTGCTCACTCTGGTTGCTTTCCGCCTCGTTCTTTGTGCAATTCACCAAGAAGCTTCTCAATAAGCTCCTCTTGTTCATGAATCTTTTGTGTTAGACCTTCCATCCTTCCCAAGGAATGATTCTGCTCTGATACCACATGTAGCGTTTCCTCAATCACAATCTATCCCCAATCACAATCTTTCGATCACTCAACAATAACAGTGGAGAGAAGAACGCAGAGATTGCACAAGGTAAAAGAAAATTTGATGCAGAAGAGTAGAAACAAATATGACGCAAAGAACGAAGAATTCTGAGATTATAGATGCGAATCAATGGTTACAATTGCTTTGGATAATAGCTTCTTGACCAAGCCTCTACCTCCCGACCACCCGCGAGCTATCACAATCGTATTCACACTCGCACTCTCAATCACACTCTTAACTCTCACTATCACTCTCAATCACACTCTCAATCACACTCTCAATCACAAGGTAATTCTCAAATTTCTGTGTCCTTTGTGCTGATGCGAAGGTCTCCCTATATCCGAGTTTGATTGTAGCCGTCCCCAAAAGAATTGTGCGATCCACCAAATTTAGAAAAATTCGAGTTTCTCCAAAACTTTCGCAAAAAGCCATGCAATCGTAGTGTACTTTCTTTCTTTAGCATACCTGCCAAAAATAGTGGGAAAACACCAAAAGAGACATATCTGAAAATATCCATAATTAGACATGGTGACACGTGAGAATGAGAATCACGGATTGGAATAGAATTAGATAAGCCCTCATTTTTTTTGAAGTGTTGGAAAAAATGGCACTTTTGAAAGCCCTGTAACTCAAAAACTGTGAGGAATTAGCTTAAGCTTGTGAGAAACGCTTTTATTCAATTTTTCAGTATCCACAATATTGTTAGAGACGTCCGAGGTCAAAATCCACCTCCAAATGCCACTATTGAGCCCTGCAAGTATCAAAACTTCAGAGAGTAAAATGAAGGCATTTTCTTATAGTAAACTAAATGTAGGACCCTAAACGAGGTACTTAAAACATGATTCACAAAAACTTCACACAGGCACTTTTATTCTCATATACTTGCTCTACCTTTCTCTCATACAAAGTTTTCCTTAATTCTTTCATCTTTACCTTCAAAATTCCACTAGAAAACATGATGCGAATAAGGTCTAGAGAGAGAATATGAAACTTGTCAACCCAAAATTTTTCCTACATGCATAAAATGACCTAATCATTCATTCTAAGCATTATCCCCACAATGAAATTCAAAAATCTCAAAATGAATTATTTCACTAGAAAAGAGGCCTATTATAATTCTTCCCCCCTTTAAGAACTTTGTCCTCAGAGTTGGAAAGAAGGATAATGTGTTAGAAAATTATCTAAATTCACCAATCTTCTACTGGGTATGAGTGCCATTTCACCGAAATTTCTAATGTAGATCTATTTCTAAGAAATCTTTCCTTCCTATCTAATATTATTTTGCAGTTGAAGCTCAAAAGAGCCATCATCTTTCAGCTTATAATTGTCCTACAAAAGATGAGCAACATTAGATACATATCTTTTAAGTAAGCTAACATGAAATACAGGATGCACATTTAAATTTTTAGGTAATTCCATCAAATAAGCAAGAGTTCGAATCTTTTTTAAAACTTTACACTACAAGGAATATGGGCGTATAGCAATGGTTAAGGCGACAGAATTTCGTAGCTATAAAATTGCAACTTGCGTCGTAATTAGCGTCGGGTGCCGACCGTCGATTATACGATGCAAAAAACAACCGTATTTGCGACGCTCCCGTACAACGTCGCTAAAACGACGCTATTTAAAAACGTCGCTTAAGCGACGCTTTTTTGCGTTGCATACGCGACGTTAGAAGCTGTCGCATAAGCGACGCTAAAAATGTCTCTTATACGAGGACGAATAGCATCGCTTACACGACGATCTGTTGACGGACAAAAATTAAAACATTGGAGGATCTGCGATCGGCATTTTCACGCATCCGATCGAAGAGCTCTCCAACGTTCGCAATTGTGCTGCGCTTACGAGCTGAAGCAAGTATATGCAGAATTGTTGTTTTGCCTAAACTCTCTGTTATTGTCTCCCTCTGTCTTTGTTTCTCTCTTTCTACATCTTTCTCTCTTTGAATTCTCTCTCTCTCTAGATCTCTCTGTCTCTTTAGATCTCTCTCTCTCTCTCTAGATCTCTCTCTCTCTCTCTTTTCTTTCTCTCTTTATTGCAGGTTATTCAAGAAGCTAACCAAGCAAAAACTATGGCTAACACTTGTAAGTACAATTTCTATTATTTGTAGATCATTTGAATTTTGTTATTTTCATTACATACCATACTCACACTTATATATATGCACTCATACACTTATACATGATGAAGATGCACTTTCACACATATACATATATACACATGCACATACACACACATATATACACATAGATACATGTGCACATACACTTAGATATACACACATATACACATGCATATGCACAAACATTCCTACAACCACATAAAAAGACGTCCATGAATGCATTATATATATATATATATATATATATATATATATATATATATATATATATATATATATATATATATACACACACACACACACACACACACACACACATACACACAATAACATATATGCAAATACATGTATATGCACATCCACATACACATGCATGTTTCATACATATACACATGCATATACATATACATATACATATACATATACATATACATATACACACATATACATATACATGCATATACATATACACACACATACACAAGAACATGCACATACTCATACACACATATACACTTATACATGCACATGCACATACATACATATACACACACATACATATACTCTTAGGTACACACATATGAATGAATTATATAATTAAAGTATTAAAACACATATACACATGCACACACACATGCATATACCTACGTATACACATATACATGCACATACACACACATACACATAGAGTTATACATAGACATGCATATACATATACACACACATACACAAGAACATGCACATATTGATACATACATATACACTTATACAATATAAAATATTCACAAAGGCATCAAGATGATCATGTATATACTCGCCCAAACGACGATATCCAAAATGTGTAGCATACTCGATCTCGTGTTTCGTAGGATATCGACCATAATCCTTTCGCTGCAATGAAACAAATAAAAAACATTAGTTTTTTGCATTTTAACTAAAATAAAAAATATACTCACAATAACACATATACTTACAAACGTACAATTACATCCAACTCCAATAATGTGGAGGAATTGGCAGAGCTGGTGGCAAAGAAATTGGGAGTCCAAGGACAGAGGAATTTCCAGCACCCAGCCTTAAGAGTGCTAATATTACGAAGATGTAGTCTATGTGGAGGAAATCACCCCACTCACTTGTGTGTACGAGGAGGAACAGGTATACCACAAACATATCCTTACAATAGACAGCCCCATCAAGGAGATGCCTTGTATTGCCACATAGAACAAAAATACACCAATCACACCACGGAAAACTACGCATTCAATAGGCAGGCATGACCTCTACAACCACCTCAGTATCGGCCATATGGATATCCACCTAGAGAGCTAGGTAGAGATATGCCCAGGTACAATCACCAACAGGAGCACCGAGGCCATATGAGCAAGCACAATATCCACAACCCCAACCAGTGTTAGGACCATAACTGTCACAACCCCAACATGTGGTAACAGTTAAGTATGCTCAACCACAGGAAAACCTAGAAAGAGCCATTGTACCAGCATCAGCTATGACCAACATGGAATCGACAAACTCAGGTTATGATCAATCTCATGGAGAGTGCTATGCCTATGACACTAATGTGTCTAAGTATGAACAAAACTATGATCCACACTACTACGGATATGAAGGATACCAATATGCCTATGGGCCACAAGTGGCTACATTAATGTACACCGCACCTAAAGCGCAGCCACCCATGAGGCCATTACTTAGACCACCTATGCCAAGAGGACCTTGTTATAGATGCGGAGGAGACCATTTTATTAGAGAATGTACTCGGCCTTACAATCCACCACCACCTCGGACTTGCGAAGGATATTGCAGTGATTGTGGAAAGGAACATCTCTTCCATGATTGTCCAAAAAATCCCAACAAGGCTCAAGACATTGCACCTATTAATGTAATTGAAGTGGTAGAAGCACCTGGAGGTGATAAGGAATACACCGTGCCCTTAAAAGCCATTACATGAGCACAAACAAAGGAACAAAAGGAAAAACAACCGGATCAGAAACAAGAGAACAATAGAACCTTAAACCCCAAAACTCAAATAGTAGAAGATTCAGAGGACCCGCGTTAGAATACCGAGAACTAGCAGAGGAGCAATACAAGGAGTGTGTTAAAGCCAAGGATAAAGAACCTAAAAAGAAGGATGATAGATGTGAGCGAGTGAAAATCCAGGACGAACCTATGTCAACAATACCTGATTTAGAGGCTGAATGGTCAAAAGAATTATGGAATAGAATCCGAGAAGAACAATGAAGGAGGAGTGGAGCGACTAAGCCTCCCTTTGAGGAATTAGATGTGGAAGTTTATCAACCAAATCCCAACATGGTAGAAGTATATGAGGAAGTGTCAAGACTAGACCGAAATAGAGAAGAAGCTCAGAGCATTTCAACCCTACCAAATTACATGGGAGAATACAAAAGGGAATCTATGATAATCGGAGCACCTACAGTACAAGGAAAAGGAAAAGGAAGCTGAGATCAGAATTCACACAATCGAACAGAACTTAAAAAGACAAAAGTACAATGCAAACTGACTGTGGAAGAACTACTTTGTGTTAAACCGCAATTATGGCAGCAATTAGCAGGTCAGTTGGAATTAGGGCGGGAAAAGGATGAAAAGGAAAACAAGGGGAAAGAAAACCCTTCTAAGATACAAATCCCAGTAGATAAGGTGGGAGAATTTAGTGAAGGAGATGAAGGTAATGCATGTCTACCTGTCACTTACAATGGGTACATGAGCAAGGCTATACTAGACACAGGAGCACGAGTAGGAATTGACACCAAGGAGATTTGGGAGAAATGGGGAAAGCCTGCCTTATGACCCACATGCATGAAGCTCCAATTAGCAGACGGTCATGTGGAGAAACCCTTAGGAATATTATTCACCTATGGAGTTGAATTTGAACACACATTAGCCATCTGTAAGTTTGACAAGGCTAACAATTACGAAATGATATTAGGACGACCTTTCATGAGACAAATGCAGATAGTGCAAGACTAGGGACGAGATTCATTATACCTGCAACATCAAGGAAATACCACCAAGATAAACTTGCATACGTTTGCATATCGAGATGTCCCTCCACTACAATGGAATCCTATACACAAGGAGGAAGATGACCTATCTATTCATAGCGCTGGAACAAGTGATCAATCTTGGATGCACGAGGACGCCCAATTATGGATGTGTAAAGAAGCCAAGAAAGAGGATAATAAAAGGCAACTATGGCCAATAGGAAATTCTAACTATCGACCTATAGAGGACCCAATGTATATGCCTCAAATCTTCCCTAATGAAACATTTGAATTGCATGGATGGATGGAAATCTTAGCAACCTTAGAGGTTTGTGTGAATGAGGAAGTTCTAACTATGAATGAATGCATAGACGGAGAAGGCTATGATGTAAATTTGTACATAGTTGTCCTTCAAGAGGTAGAAGCAGGGGAAATCTTAGAAAAAGAGTGGAAAGAGGAATATGAGAGTATAGAAATGGAACCAGAATTCAATTGAGAAGAAAGCTATCTAGACACTATTCAAACCAAAGATAAGCAAGAACCGACCAAGATCTTCACGATAGAAGCCGCCCCAATAGTACCGAAGCAAGAGGAAAGAGTGAGTGAGATCAAACCAATTCCTGATCTTTTTGAGGTTCCGGAGCATTTTAAAAGGTACAAAGTAGAAGAGAGAAAGATAGCCATTCAATTGCCTAAGAGAGAAGCTATGGAACGAGAAGCGTACGACAAAAAAGAACAAACAAAAAAGATCATAGTAACAGTGGAAGATGGAGAGGAAAGATGTACATACATAGGTAAATATGTGTGAATTGACGAGGAAGAAGAATTAATACAATTGATCCGAGAATATCGAGATGTATTTGCATGGACATATAAGGATCTCAAGGGTGTGGAACCCTCCATTTGCTCTCATAGAATACCAATGACGGCGGATGCAAAACCATCCAGACAACACCCTTATACATACAATGAGGTCTATGTTGCTAAGATAAAAGAAGAAATAGACAAGCTACTAGCGGTAGGATTCATATATGAAATAGAGCATACCGAGTGGGTATCGCCACTAGTGGTTGTGCCCAAGAAGAATGGAAAACTCAAAGAATGCATTAACCTGGAAAAAGTGAATGCA
>CM035424.1:109830354-109858147 GCA_020310875.1 Ceratopteris richardii
ATCCAGCGGTTGGTGTCTTGTTTCCAGAGATGTTTCCATTTTTTGAAGCCTTTGTTCCATAGCTTCTTGGCATTTTGAGTGTGCCAAGACTCCGCACTCCGGATGCCATGGATCGGGAACCAGATAGAGTCGTTTTGTCTGATACCGGCGGCCCACTTCCAGTCTTCACTTATTCTTGTGAAGCTTTTGATTTTGTTCCAACTCTTCCATAGGGAGCACACCAGATTAGAGCCTTTCGGGAAGACGGGGATCGGGGAAAACAACAAGGTCAAGATGTCAAGATTCTTCCAATTTGGGAAGCCCGTGAGTGCCAGCTCATTTTGGTTTCTGAAGATCAGCTTGGCCCACGAGGCCTCCCCGTTGCACCAAGCCTTAATCATCCATTTGGCCGACAGTTTATTAGCCATGCACCCAATGTCCAAGATACCGAGTCCCCCACTATCTCTATGGCTGGTGCAGATGGACCATTTGATTTTAGGCACCCCCCTCCTATTGTGGTCGCCTGTCCAAAGGAAGTTTCTACAAATGCTATCCAGTTTGGCCAGATCATGCTCTTTAGGTCTCCAACAAGAAAGGAAATAAATGGTAGAAGATAAGAGGAACGTGTTGATAACCATCGCACGACCAGCAAGATTGATTTGCATGCCTCTCCAATAGTTGAGCTTGTTTTCGAGTTTGGCAAGCACCCAGTTCCACCGCTGTTCCATAGAAACGCCAAACCCCAAGGGAATCCCAAGAAGTCGAAAAATTTGGCCCTGCGGAATGATTTGAAAGCCATGATCAATGAGAAGGTCGGGCTGTGGCCCACCAATAGCTCTGAAGGCGGTCTTAGAGTGGTTGATTATGGATCTAGAGGCTTCGCAAAAGGTAGCAAGACACTTCCAGAGCGTCTCCAGGCTGGTACTATCATTGTGCACAAAAGCGTTCATGTCATCGGCAAACAGTCTCATGGTGATCTGACTGTGGTCATGCGGCAAACGAAGGCCTTTAATGTTGCCCACTTCCACCTGATGCTCCACCAGCCTGCTAAGCCCTTCTGTGGCAATGGCAAAGAGAAGGGGAGCCAATGGGCACCCTTGTCTGATAGATCTTCTAAGTTTGATCACCTTTGAAAGATTTCCATTAATGTTAATTTGGGTCGATGCGTTTCCGAGAAGGGTCGCGATCATCTTGGTGAATTTCTGACTACATCCAAGATCATGTAGCGACTGTAGAATATAGTCCCATTCTAGCCTGTCGTAGGCTTTATCAAAGTCGATCTTGAGGAAAACAACTTCTTGTTTAGACTCATTTGCAAATTCAAGACCTTCCTAGATATCTATAATGGTTTCCAAAATTGACCTGCCTTTGATGAAGCCTTTTTGGTCCTCGCTTAACCACGCTCTCCTAGGTTGCGGTATTAAGTCGGGCTGCCACGCACACCATTAGTGACTAAGAATGTGGTATTCTTAATCACCCGTTTCAACTTTTCAGCCTCTTCCTCTTTCTAACTTTTGGTCTTCTGATTTGTCTTTGTCTTCATACATCTGACCTGTTGCATTTCTTTGAGCTTGTTTATTTTTTGTTATCGCAGGCTATCAGTGGGACGATTATTACCTGCCAAGTATTGTCTTGCACTTGTTCATGGATACTTCCTAGACTTGGTCCATCCTTCCCATGAAATGTCCTGGTTGTTATTTTTCTTTAATTCCATTCCTCAGGACCTAGGTGTTTGGTGTTTTTGCCCGATGCGTGCCACTACGGGGCTTTGCCCAGAGGGTGGTTCTTTTGCTCTTTAATCTTCATTCTTTACTGAGCAGTTTTGGTCTTTGATTTTCTTCTTCTTCTCTTCTTACTTGATTCTCCTTCCACACGTCCCTCCTCCTGAACTCTGTCTTCTCGGACAGGCTTTTTGTGGCGACGTGAGTACATTTATATGGAAGCTTGCTCTCGTTGATTAAGCAAATTGGTGTGACATATCTGTTGGGAAAGATGGATGGACACTCCAAGAGATTGAGTAGGTACTGCCAAATCCTGCTTTGTACCAGCCCTCTGATGCTTTACAGTTGATAAGTAGACTTCCTTAGCTTTCCAATGACACCATAAAATGGTCTATGTGCTTTGGAAATGATGTGTGTAATGATTGAACCAAAACATATAACTTTGAATTTCAAAATCTCAAGAAAACCTTCTATTTATGTCTTGACACCTGCTAAACCTTTTGCTCAGTCTGACCAGCATAGTAGGAATTGGAAAAATTCCTTTTAGGGGTATCTAATTAGCTTAGCAAGCTAACTATTCCAATTGGAATGATGTAAAAAGATAAACTATGCTAAGAGAAATCAATTTAGCAAGTAATCCATTACCCCCGATTTTTTAGGACTGTTGTAGACAATGACCAGTGATCACCTCGATGATCTTTTCTCTAAAATGGCTGAATAGAATCTCTTCAAATTTTTATAGCATGTAGAAACTTTGCGCTGAATCCAACAAGCTTTAGATCTTTGAATTTGGTGGAGAAATGACTGAGATATGCACTCCACAAGTTTCTAGACTTTGAAGTAGTATGATAGAGAACTCAGAAATGACTAATGAAGATATATGTATTAATGAACATTTGTATACAATACCATTGGCATGAAGATCATTGCCTAATGGTGTAGATAGGTGTGGGCTAGAGTATAGGCCTCACACACACTCAGAATTGATAGTAATGAGCTCGGGAATGATGAGTCTTAGCTGCGACTTTTTGATGATCTCTTTTATAATGATTGAGTAAAAATTTGAAATAAAATTCAAACTTTTGGCTCCCTATGATCAAGCTCCTAAATCCTAGGAGATATTCCATCAATCAAATGTACTTTTTTTCCACGAATCCATGTGGTAGGCGTTTACAGAGATTCCAAGTCAATTATGACTTTTACAATGAGGTAAAGTGGTAATTAACCACTAGTAATAGTTCCTATGCTTCTCCATATGTATATGAGCTTCAATGTATCTATACAGCCAATGTGTAGGCTTGTGATTTACACCAACAACTCCCCCTCAAGCAAAACATTTTGGCTTGGTTTTCATCTTCAGTTTTCATGTATATCTGCAATCCAATCATTGCTTTGAACCTGCAAAGTTTGGTTCCATCCAAAGCTTTAGTCAACAAATTTGCACATTCCATGTTGGTTGATACATAGGTTAGTTGAATGTCCTTGCTTAACAATTGCTCTCTCACATAATGGTAATGGACCTCTATATGTTTGGTCCTAGCATGATAGATAGGATTAGCTGCAAGGTGAAGTAAGCTTGTATTATCCCAAAGATTATTTGTGACCTAGTATATAAACCCAATTCTGTATACAATAGCTTGATCCATATGGCTTCTTGTGTGGCATTAGCCAATCCTCTATACTCTACTTCTGTGGAAGACAAAGCAACAGTAGGTTGCTTCTTTGAAGACCATGATATTGGCTTATCACCTACAAATGAAATGTATCTAGAAGTGCTCCTCCTATCATCCTTCCAACCTACCCAATCTACATCTAAATAAAGTTTGATATCAATATCTGAAGTGTAAGGGAAATACAAATCATGATTTTGTGTACCCTTGAGAAACTTCAAGATTCTCTTGGCAGCCTCTAAGTGAGGTATCCTTGGCTTGTGCATAAACTGACTTAGCACACTAACTCCATATGCAATGGCTTGTTAAGGTAGCATAGTTCAAGCCACCCACCATACTTTGATAACTTGTAATGTCATTAACTTCATCACCTTCATGGGCACTTAGTTTTAGGTTTACCTCCATTGGAGTACTTGCAACTTCGGCATCCTGCAAATGAAACTTCTTCACCATATCCTGTATGTATTTTTTCTGAGTAATGTATATCCCTGAGTTAGTATAGACTATCTCAAGTCCAAGAAAATACTTTAGTAGACCAAGATCATTGACCTTGAACTCCTTCATCATCTGGCTTTTGATTTGTCTGATTCCATTGACATCATTACCTGTAAGTATGATGTCATCAATATAAACACAAAGGTATATTACCTCTGAATTACTTCTCTTGATGAATAGAGAAGTATCTACCTTGCTAATGACAAAACCTTGATCTTGGAGGTATGTAGTTAACTTGTAATTCCATGCCCTAGGTGCCTACTTTAATCCATATAAAGCCTTTTTTAATTTGCAAACATATGTTCCCTTCTTAGGGTCGTCATAGCGAGGAGGTTGTGACATATATACTTCCTCTGAAATCCATCCATTCAAGAAGGCATTCTTGACATCCAATTGGTACATGTTCCAATTTTTTGATGCAGCCACACTTACCAACACTCTGATTGTTGGAATCTTGGCCACAGGAGAGAATGTCTCTTCATAGTCAATGCCTTGGGTTTGTGCAAAACCCTTGGCTACCAATTTGGCTTTATACCTCTTAATTGACCCATCAGAATTTCTTTTAAGTTTATAGATCCATCTCGATCCTATTACCTTCATGGAGTGCTTCTTTGGTACTAGCTCCCATGTGTCAGTTTCCGTGAGTGCTTCAATCTCTTCATCCATAGCCTCTTTCCATTCTGACTTGGTTATGACTTCTTCATATGATCCTGGTTCTTCAACTGACAAATCTTTGGCAAGATAAACAGAGTGTTTAGTAACAAGAGATGTATCATACCCATATCTGATAGGTTTTTTGCTCTCTCTTTGTGATCTTCTGATTGATTGATTTGAAGATTCTGGTATATATTCAAGCTTCTTCATTTTGATTTTGCCCTTGGACTTCCATGCCTTGAACTCTTCAAGGTTGATAACATCTTCATCATCTGAAGTTGAGTCTTCATTCTGAGAAGGTTCCTCTTTTGCAAGACTTGGAAATTCCTCTTCCAAGTCATAGGGTAGTTTGCACTTCCTACATTCATTCTCATACCAAGAATCATTTTCATCAAAGACAACATCTCTACTAACCATGAATCCCTTATTGGAAGATTTAGGTCATATCCATATAAGGGATTCATATCCCTTATTGGATATGAATCTACTAACCTAAAACCTGTTACCTTTTTTATTTAGGTCATATCCTATAAAGATGCACTATTCAGCCTTTGGGTCTAGCTTACCTCTTATCTGAGAAGGAATGTGTACATATGCTACACATCCAAATATCTTGCAATGGTCTAGTGAGGGTCTCTTCCCATGCCATGCTTCATAGGGTGTCATCCCATCAAGGGACTTGGATGGTAACCTGTTTATGAGATAAGTGGCAGTAGAAACACATTCTGCCCATAGATAGTTTGGTAACTTTTTCTCATTCAACATAGACCTAGCTGTCTGAACAATCAGCCTATTTCTTCTCTCAGCTAACCCATTCTGTTTAGGAGTATACCTTGTGGTGGTTTCTCTTTTGATGCCTCTGTTCTGCAAGAAGTCTTCAAATTCATTGGAGAAGTACTCATCTCCTCCATCTGACCTTAGTCTTCATGCATGTAGCCTTTCCTTGAGAAGGCTAACCTGTGAGACTTCCCAAATTGACAAGCACTACATTTATATATCATGTGTTGTTTGGAAAAATTTGGTATTCCAATAACACATTGATCCCTGCATATCTGCTTCAAAGTTCTTTCTCCTATATGCCCTAATCTTTTGTGCCAAATCTCAAGCTCTGAAAGTGTTTGGTCTTTATAACTATATAATGCAATGTTCTTTGTGTCTTCTAGCTCAAAAGTAAAACGTCTACCTCATTTTTCTCCTTTAGCAATCCTCTTGAACCCTTGCTTAGGATCCTCCACAAATGCTCCAAATTGATTGAATCTAACCTGCAAACCTTTCTCCACAATCTGTCCAACACTCAACAGATTTTTGGTAATGGTTGGTACATAGAGTACCCTACTCAACAAGTTCTGATTTCCATCACAAGTCTTAACATTTCCAACTTTGACCACTGAGTGCTTGGTGTCATCACCTATTTGGACTTGATGCTTACCTTTTGGTTCCTCAAGATCAGAGAGTAGTGCTACATTGCCAACCACATGATTTGAGCATCCTGAGTCAATGTAGAATAGGTGGTCATCATTTGTACCTCGTTTTGAAGTCGTGTTCATGATCAAAAGAGAATCATCTTGCTCTTTTGTATAGTTGTTGTAGTCCTTTCTGTATTTGAATCCTCCTTGGTAGTTGCCATTGTAATTTTTGTTGTAGTTGTTGTTGTAGTTGTTGTTGTAGCCATGGTGATGGTTGAATCTACCTCTTGACTGTGAGTATCGACCTCTTTGGTATCCTCTTCCTCTCTCATTTTTGTAATTCCTGAAACACTCATTTGTAGTATGATTTGATAAATCACAAATGTTTCATGGTGAGGAGTTATAAGATCTCCCCCTTCCTTGCTTACCTCCTCTGCCCCTTCCTCTTGATGATCTACCTCTCACTGCATAGTTGGCTTGGGAGGTAGAGCCTTCATCTTCCACCTTCCTGTTCTTGCCTTTATCTTTAGACTTCGTATCAGTGTATAGGGCAGAAGAGTTATTACCTTTGGATGTGTCTCCATTCTTGTTGAGCTTTGCTTCATGAGTAAAAAATTGTCTCATGAGAGTTGTAAGATCTGGAATTTGCATGTCCATGTAAAGGTCCATAGCAGTAGTGAACCTTTCCCATTTGTCATCAGACTGGATCCCATTGATCACTTGCCTTACAATCTGCTCTTCTTCAATCTCTTCTCCTATGCTTTCATAAACCACCAGTCTTGCATTAAGATTTGAAGTCAATTTGACAAAACTTTCTGAATCAATTTCAAAGAAGCCAGTTAAAAATGCTTCTTCAAATGTGTGCATATACATGCGTGGAAAAAACATAAGTCGTGAATAGTATGCCATAATAGTTAATCGGCTTGACATAGTGGAAAGATAAAAAACCAGTGCTTCGGATCCCTGTGTAATGCCGATGAAGTTCAAAAATGTATATTTGGCATGTTAGAAGACTTTGATGACTGTAAGTAACATGCTGAGAATCTTATTAGTCATTTTGACGGCCAAATCCACTCTCTGCACAATCCCTTAGTCACTCTCCATGCACTCCTTCACTTCCACTTCTCTGCGTCGCACACTGGTGACTCTTGCACTTCTCTCTCTTGCTTCACTTAGACTATGCTTCCCTTGTTTACTCTAAGATTGGTCCAAGAATAGTCATTGCCTTGATTTGAGTGTGTCGATCACGTACGCTCCTAACTGCAATAGTATCATGGTGCTCACTTTGATGTCCCAAGATTGTCTTCACAAGTGGCAGCCAACGACTCCCTGTTTTGTCCTGTAGTGACTTTAAACTAAAACCAAAAATTCTAATGGGGGGCCATACTCTCCCTTGTGCGTACACTACTGCTTCACATACCTTCACATTTCCTTTTAAGTCTTCACTTTTGCACATAAGAGAGGGTTCACCTGAACCTTCCAAAACACTTTAAAACACACTTTGAACCTTAGGGAAATTAGAGAAATACCTCTGCAACACTTTCTCCAATTTACCCTTTTTTGTGAACAATTAAAAGTCCCCTTTTATGAACAATTGAAGGTGCACTACCGGTGCACTTTGACCCTTGAATTTTGACACTTTACTCTTGCCTATGCTGACTGTGATCTTGACTTTGCTGGCTTCAACCTGCGAGCGCTCAACAGATGCCCACCACCTAATTTGCTCTCCGTCCCAGAGAGACCACAATAACAATTTGGAAAGAGGCCACAATAACAAATTGGAAAGCTAGACGCAGAAGAATGAAGCACAGAGAATGAAGCCAGAGAAACAGAGAAAGAGTGCTATTTTGATTAACTCTTGATAAAACGAAACATAAAAATTGCATAAGGATGATTTATGGGTTGAAGTTTATATAAAGGAAGGTGAAGCCTAGAATGCGAAGCGAATGGAATTATTGAAAAGGGGGATTGATTCCCACATCGGATGGTTGTGGAGAGGAAGGCATTGGAGCGGAAGCTTGTTCGATCATAGTTTGGAGAGAACTAAGGCACTGCCTAAGGTGGTCCCTTTCGCGTTTGATATGATGGCAAGTAGCATTATCACATAACCCTAAGGAATGGCGATTTTGAATATCCGATAATGCTTTTAACACGGAATCAGCCATATCTCTATATTTATCTCTCTCTTCTTTGAGTAAGCGTGCCGTTTCGTGGAGAGATTGCCATTGAGAGGTGGCCATCCGATTGATGTTATCAATTGTAGAAATATATTGTTGATGAATAGAAGCTGCGGCTGAGACAGAATCCAAGGACACCTTGGATGCATTAGCACTGCCAAGAGCAATTGCACTTGCCTCGCGGATTAAATTTAAAAAGGAGGGGGCAGAAGGGAGTTCAGTGGTAGGTGTAGGTGCGACAGGCGGATTGGGAATATTGGTAGGAGTGGTAGATGGATTGGGTTGGGTGTGGGGGACATCAGTGGTAGGGGGGGGACGGCAATGGGAGGACGAGGGGGTGTACAGGTTGGGTTGTGGGGGTTGAGCTGTGTTTGAATGAGCAGTCGGAAAGTTACTACGGGAGGAGAAGGGCCAGGTGTAGGAACGGGGTCAGGGGTAGGAAGGGTCGCATTAGCAAGAGATGTTGGAAGAATATGCGAAAAAGACTGCGAAGGAATGGAAGTTATATCAGGGGGAGCGGAGATCGGGGTGGAAGCGGAAGCTGAGTCAATGGAGATGGGAGGTGAGTAAGGGAGGTTGGATGTGGATGGTTGACAGAGATTGCTAGGCCGGTTGCTAACATGGCTTTGAGGGAACTGAAGTATAGCGGGGTCAGAGGAGTTCAATGGTAATTGATATATCCAAGCGAGGAACGGGGCAGATATGGAGAATGCTCTAGAGCCCCGAGTCAAAGCCTCACGAAGGCGACGGGAACACAATTGTAATGAACCATAGATGAGGGCGGCATAAGGGTATGGACGGCTATTGAGGAAGCAAAAAAGGGGATCAACAATGCAAATATCGGACCATGGTATTGAAGATGTGGGGCTACGAAGCAAAAAGAAAAAGTGAATGAATTAAGTATGGACATCATGCGGATGGAGAATCTGGCACTATGGTCAAAGCGATCTCGACAAAAGTCAATTGTGGCAGAGGGCGATAATCCAGCATATAAGAAGGGTGGATTATTGAAGTGGAGGAGTGAGGATCCGAGACTGGCCGCAATAGCGGAAATGGAGAGAGTGCCTGATCGAAAATTAGGAAAGAGACGAAGAGGTTCATAGACATCGCTATAATTGGAAGGATCATTCAAGAAAACATTGGCTAATCCCCAGAGACCCGCATGCTGAAGATTTTCGACAGAACGACGGAGTTCGATCGAAGGTAGGGACAAATGAATACGAATCTGCAGATCTAAATCAGGTGGAAGAAAAATTTGAATGTAATCTCCTGAAGGTGAATTGGGTTGTGAGGTTCGAGAAGCAGAAGGAGAAGGAGAACGATGGCGAGGGAAGGAAGGTGGAGAATATAGAGTAGTGGAATTAGATTGAACCCAATAAGTGGGAATATTCAGAATTGGAGTAGGAAGGGCGAGAGACGAATCGACGGTGGGTGGGTCAATCGATACGGACAATGTAGGGATCTGGTGATCATCAAAAGAGCGAGCCTGGTTGTGGCCGGTTAGAGGTGTTGCAAATGCTGGATGAGGATAATTTGGATTGGTTCTATGCAATGCTGAGGGAGTGAGACCTGAATGTTCTTCCGGCACGTTGGAGCCGTCCATAGGGTTCGACGGAGTAAGGATTTTGCGATATGAGCTTAGCGATAGGCAATTGAGGGGAGGATCCGGGGCTTATGGTTCCTTTATGGAAGTGTTATAAGTTGCTGGGGGGGATTGTTTGGCTTTGGAGGCCCGGTGGGGCTAGGCGGTGGAGGGAGGGGTGGAGGGAGGGCGGGGGTGAGGATTTTTTTGGCGTTCAGGTGGGGATCAGGTGGGGTATTTTTAATATATTCTTAGCAGCGGGGATCGGTTGGGGTAGTTTTGAAGGCGGGGTGGCGTCGGTTGCTCTGCAGGGTGGGAGATGGGGTCAGCAGCTAACGGCATGCGCGGGGTTGAGGTTAGTTGAGGGCGGCGAAATGAGGCGGGGAGCGGCACGGCTGGTGGGGCACGGGGCTCTGCGGGGGCAGAGAGCGGGGCGCGGGGCTCTACGAGGTTCGGCTGGGCGGGGCAGGGCGGGGTGCTACGGGGTTTGGCGGGGCTCGGCGGGGCGGGGCAGGGCGAGGCGCTGCGGGGTTCAGCGGGGCGGGCTAGAGAGGGGCGCTGCGGGGCTCTGTGGGGGTGTGTATAAGAGTGGGGGTGGGGCATGGCGGGCAAGGGTGGCGCAGATGGCGAATTTAGGCGGGCCGTTGAGGGCGGATGGAGGCGGGGACACAGATGAGTTGGCTGCTGGTCCAGGAAAGCTGGTGATTGCCCACATGTGGCTCGATGGTTTGAGGAATCCCAAAGCACAGAAATCGAGGACGGATCCCGTGGCTACACTAGAGGTCAGTGGCGGGTCAATGGTGGGGGTTCACCCATGAAGAAGGAGATTGGCAGCGCACTTTGCTAATAGGGATTGGCAACCTGTTGGATGGGAAATGCGATTGCGGATTGGGGGGCTTGGTGGAAGGTCGAAGGAGGGGTAGAATGTGGAATGGTAGCAGGGATGGCGGCTGTAGAAATGGAGAGGGAGGAGAATGAATGAGGTGTCGCATTATATAGCAAGGAGGATTAAGAGCTCACCTCACAGAAAGGGATGGTTCAGCATAAAAGAGTGCTCGAAAGAGAGGGGATGAAAACCCCAATCTTACCCACCAAAGAAATAAATAAAGAAAAGGCTATCATTTAAAGTTTCTATTTAGGAGTAAGAGCCATAAAAAAAAATTGACGCCAAAATATGCGTTAGCAATTATATATCTAAAGTGGAAGCGATAGAAAGTTCATTAATAAAAAAAAAACAACAAAAAAAAACAAAATGACCTGGGAACCATTGATGCGAATGTTTATAATTTTTTATCATGAATTTTTATGATAGGCCTTGAGCCTGGAGATATTGATTAGTAGCAAGGTGTCTCCATTCAGTGTTTCTAACTGCACAACATCCCAATGCAACATCTTTAGAATGCGAAAAGGGCCTTCCCAGTGAGGGATCCATTTCCCTTTAGCTTGAGTGCAAATCTGTGGTCTGTGTAAAAGAGCTAAGTCACCAGGCTTCAAATTGTTGTGCCATAAATTTTTGTCATGAGTCTCCTTCCTCTGTATCTGAATCTTTTCTAACTGTTTGGAGGCTAAAATCCTTGATTCTTCTAGTTTATGCAAGGCGTTTAGTCGATCTGGGACTTCTATACCGTTTTTCTCAACCCCTTCCGTTCTGATGGAGCCCTTGATAAACTCAAATGGTTCAATGGGAACAAGGTCATAAACGAGTTGAAAAGGAGAATATCATGTTTCTTTATAGGCTAATCGGTATGCCCATAATGTACCAAGATAAGCTTGCCCCCAAGAAGTGGGTTGTAACATACATTCCTTTCTTAACATGGAAATCAATACTTTATTGGTCGATTCAGCCTGACCATTAGCTCTCGGGTAGTATGCACAAGAAGTCTGTTGCACAATACGGTCATGCACACCACTAAGAGAGGCCACTATACCTCCCTTTACCATTAGGATACCCAGGTCGGAATCTGACACTACGACACAAGCTACCCCATCGGCTCCTCCTGTTCCACCTGAATTCGAATTTGCTGCCACTGGAGACGCTGAAGGACTGGACCCCCAGGATTTTGAAGCATTCCTACAAAGCACACAATTCTCTGATGTGGAGTTTTATTCAGAGGCAGAGGAGCAGGGCACATCCTCATGAAGAAGAAGAAAGTCTACAGACGGTCGACATGTACATTGGAGTGACGCTCAGCAAAGTCAACAACACGGACACCCGGAAGAAGAAGAAGCGTATGAAGAAGAGACCACTAAAGCCCCAGCCTATACAGCAGAACTCCGAAGGCTGTACCAGATTATGGAAAGAGTGCGATCGCAGCAACTACTCACTGAACAGAGCAGCAAAGTACTTATGACTCAGTTATTGGAAGAAGCGGGAGTTGACTCAGAGTACAGAGAAGGTCTCTTATTGATGGCAGAAACATATGGAGTAGTAGAAGCAGTGCGCACTGCCATTCAGAGGCCTCCAGTTCAATATGACCCACGCAGGTTCCAGACACGACCTCGCTCAGGTAAGAATATCCAAATTCCCATTACAGTTGCAGAAGAGCCAACTACTACACCTGAAACTATCAGGACAACCCCCCAAACAGCTAGCCAACAGCACCCAGCCACCCATGAGGAGTCCACCGGACCACTACCACCCACTCCCCCACCATCACCTCCTAGAAGAGAAACAGTGGAAACCACATCGACTACTCAACCCACTGACCCCACCTTCATCTTCCGTACTCCCATCTCTAGTGCCACCCTATTCTCTACCACTGATAACCCGATCTTTGAAGCAAACCCCGTCACTACACAATCCACCGAACCCCTCCTAGAGCCTGCCCTAGGGCAACCATCCCCAATGCCCTCAGCCATGGGTCATCCTGACCCTAGATTCACATTCATGGGCTTCCCTGCTACCACGCAACCCTTTCAGCCCTTCTCAAATTTACGTCCCCAACCCCCGACATCCCTCTCTCCATTTCTACAATCCCTCCATGACCTCTTTGCTAGGGCTTTTCAACCAGGCTCTCAACCATTCCCTGCCTTTTCAGCTCCCCACCCCACTTCGCATCTATTCACCACTTCCACACACACACCACCTACCACCCCAATGTATATGGCAGACCCCACACTCACACCCACTCCTGAAGGTATGGACATTTCACCACCCACGGCACCTCCACCCACGGTTTCACCTCCTCCCATTCCCCCTCCACCAATTTCACCCACACACACAACTTCCGTAGACACATCATTCACTGTCTCCCTTCCCCAATTCCCTTCCCATGCATCTCCCACGGTAAACACCACCCATTCATCTATAGGAAATGCATTGGACACCATGCTGGCTTGTATATCAAATTTAAGAACAGATTACATTAAGCTCCAGCAACAAAACGAACGCCTGCACGAGCACTCAGAGACACTACAGCACCGCCTTGCGGCAGTAGAAGAGGAGAACGCTCGCCTCCACACACAGTTCCAAACCCTCCAAGAAGCCCATAACATATTGGAGGTACAGTTACAGAACGTAGATCAGGAAGCGGTGCAGGTGGTAGAAGGTCACCTACGGACATAGCTGGAACGCAACTCAAAACTTCAGCGGAATATGGCACTACTCAAACGCCATCTTGCGGCTGCTCAGGAAGAGAATAGACGCCTGCAAATACAAAATCAAGAGAACCTGGAGGCAGCTATTGAGAGCACACCGGGGGCACCCATCAGCCCATCCAAGTTTCAAGCAGTGACCCCCGATAATATCAAGATTATATTGGAAGATTATGCCATGTTGCTCGAAGCACATGATAAGCTATCGGAGGAGCTGGGACAACTGAAGCAGGAACACCAACAAGGACCAACAGCAGCCCCTCCAACCACCCCCTCTGCGGCTTCACTTCTCACAGACGCAGAGGCCATAAAAGATCTCCAGAAACAGGTCACTGAATTGCAAACACGCCTACTACAATATGAGAGACCATCTTCCGCTCCAGAGGCTCCCACGGACGAAGAAGTTGTGCAAATTCCTGTGGAACAAACATTTGACGAAGAATACGATCCGCAACCATTCCCAGGAGGCCAACAAACAGAAGAAGCGCAGGACACATTCGAGGCACCACGGCCCCCATGGTTACGTCAAGTGGAGGAAATCGGGAGTTCGCACGAAGAGCGCACCGTAGTGCAAAATCAGGCCATGAGAGTCATCGAGGAAACTGTGTTACAATCAGCTTACTTTAAGAACCTGTCATCAAGACGCCTGATTCTCTCATCTGAACTCCAATACAGGCCGTATTATATTATTTTGGCTGATTATAATGCAGAAATACAAAGAGTCACGGGTCAGATTCCTACTTTTGTGACCCAATTTCAACCCGAAGACCTTCCTCCAGAGGTGCAAAAAGGCAAAATTCGTCAACCAACGTGGCGGCAGAAACTTCTAGAGACATATCCAGAAATGCTACGCACATGGAACAACGCGCCTTTGCACCTCCTGTACAATCCATGCTACGGTCCAGTCCCCCGCCGCAGGTCGTGGAAGGCATTCAATATCAAGGTACAGAACAACGCCCAATGCAAGGAATGGCTGAACTACCCGTACATTGCGCCACCACAGGGACCACCCTCGGTAGCATATATGATGGGGACCATTCGCCACTGGATGCCGCGCTTAAAGCCCATGCAAGATGTAGCAGCGCAAATGATGCTTAAAATCTTAGATATGATGCAAGTAGTCCTGAAGACCTTTCGAAATGCAGCCGCACCACAGGTACGTCTCCCGGGGTTTAGCAATGGAAATTACGACTTGGTGTATGACATGAGCACCACCCCCAGTATTCGTGTGGCTTACGCTTGGCATGCACGCATCAAATACCTCCCCGCCTGCTACAAACAGACCTTCGAAGAAATGTTCAGATCAGGTTTCTGGGAGTATCACTCGGAGATTTTTGCACCAAAGCCAACACATCTGCTCCAACTGTTTGCTTGTGAACAAGCAATGTATTCAGAGTACTACACCACCCCGCAACCAGAGACCCCTGGTGCAATAAATTGGGATGCATTGGAAGCTGATCTAGCAAGAGGCTTAAGGATAGGAGAACATGAACTGGCCACCAATGTCATCCAATATTACATAGACCACCCGAGAGAACAAAGGTCTGTCAGGGGCGACAGACGCTAGGAAGGGGGGAGTGTTGGCGTACAAAGCAACAGAGGAGTCATGCACAATACGGCAACAAGGCCAGATCATTTTTTTCCAGGGATTATGTACAACTCAAGTGATTTTAATCACTACACAAACATTGTAAATCCCGTTTTTGGTAGATTAGACTCCATTTTGTGCAAGCCGAGGAGTCCTCGAGCTTGAGGAGTATTAGAAGTACCATCGTACCAATTTTCATAATTTTTAGACTTCGTTTGAGCCCTCAAATAAGCCCTGGAACCTAAGTTTTAACTAGGCCGGACACTAGGTCTGAACAGGGCCAAAGCTAGTCAAAAACTATAAAAGGACCTAGAGAGCTCATTTTTGGGGTTAGATTGTAATTGAAACAAACTTGTAAGAGCTTTTGAAAGTAATCTAAAGAACTCCATTGATTCTCCCTCTTTGTCTTGCCGTGTGTGCGCGTGTGTGTGTATGTGTGTGCATGCTTGTGTGCTTCTCACTCACGCACTTGTGCCGCCACTTGCTCGAGGTCTTCATACCATCCTCACGTCTTCCCGGATTGACATTAAAGGAGTTGCTACTCATCACTGAGCTACAAAGTCCTATGTAGAATTCTATACCTGTTGAAAATTTCCTGCAGGACCTTATTGACAAAATGAGTAACCTGATCTGTACAAATTTCGAGTCGACATCCAAACCTGCAAATGATGTTACTGTATAGGAAATTAGCCACAGTTTGGGCAGTGAAGTCAGTGGATGCAATGGCCTCAACCCATTTTGTCGCATAGTCTATGGCTATTAGTAAATACTTCTCTCTTTTAGGAATCGCCAAAGGGTAGATAGGCCCTACAAAATCTAATCCCCACTTCTCGAACGGTTGCCAAGACGTGGAAATAACTAAGGGATAATGCCTCTACTTGGTCGGCTTAGGGGCAATCTCTGGCAAACATCACATGTTTTTCCCCAGTCATCCGCATCTTTGAATAATGTAGGCCACCATAGACCAGCATCAAGGATTATTTGACCCATAATATGCCTTGGAAGGTGCCCACCACTTGTTCCTTCATGTGCAGAGTGAAGGGCTTCCCTCACTTCTTCTTCTTCCAAACACTTCCTAAACCTGTCATCCTTTCCCTGTTTATATAATTTATCTTCAATGAAAGTATATGGTCTGCTCCTGATTAGCAGTCTCTTCCTTTGCACAACACTAGCCTTTTCTAGATACAAACCAGTTTTAATGAAATTCTTGATATCATAATACCAACCTTGAGCATGATGATTCCTACATCCTCCATTTTCTGAATTTCTAAATAGACAGCTTCAGCATACTTGGGATTTAACCTATAACTTTTGCCTCTCACTGGTTTTGCTCCTTCTATCAGAGGAATTCTGTGTTCTCCATAAATAGGTGGTACTCCTTCTAAATCCTTATAATGCCATGCAAAAACATCTATGTAGTGGTTCAAGAATGCTCTTACCTTTTCAAGGAGCCCTGGGTGGTTCCACAACCAAGTGGCCACCAAAACTGGCCGATTATTATTTTGAATGTCTAATTGTATTTCTTTGACCGGATTTCTCTCTACCAGAGCATCTGCTTGCTCATCTCCTTCCTTGTCTTTGTCCACTAGCTTTTCGTGCATTGCTTCATAAGCAGGGGTGTTTTGGATTTCAATGTGTTCCTCCTTGTCCTCCATCCATCCTCTAGGTATTTCTTGAATTGGGAAAGAACACTCTTCACTAGAATCTTTTACCTTGCCTTTAGCTGTAGTAACTTCCTTATCTGTGGTTGTCATATCCTCCTCCAAGTTGCATTTGAGGGGTGTCTTCCTGCCCCTTCTGCGGTCTGTAATGGGCTCTCCCAATCCATCAACTTGGACCTTTTCCTTATCTTCATCATAACCTTCAGATGTGCAAGAATTATTAAGGAAAATTCCAAAACAAGAGGAAGAGTTGCCTGCTTGGAGCAGATTTAGAATATCCTCTTATTCCTCGAAATCTATTTGGGGTTGATCGTCCGATTATGGTTCCATGCATATGCGAACTGTTTGCATCATGCTGGTGTTTCCTTGATTATCTGGGCCCTCTTCTAAATGAATCTGTGTCAGCTCTTGCCCTTTCTTTTGTACCCACATAGTGTCCTTGCCCTAATCATGAATGACACTTGCATGCCTCAGCCATGGTCGTCCAATTAAGAGGGGAAATCCTCCTTCAACCTGGGGCAATCTTAAAACCACAAAATCCAGAACCTTGTATTTCAAGTGGAACTTTTGGGATCACTCCCAAGGGTCTTACTTTGCTCTGATCTGCCAAAGTAACAGTGAAATTTGCAGGCCTTGAAGGGTGGAGTCCAATCTTTTCCATTGTATGTTCAGGCATCAAGTTAATGCCAAAACCACCATCCACAATAACTCCTTCAAATTCATGACCCTTGATAGATACTGTCAGCCGAGGACTTTTATAATATGTAAGGGGTGCTTCCCCTACAATTTTTCCTTTATGTAAAACAGCAGTCTTTGCCACCAAACTTGTAGTGGAAGCTTCATCAATTATCTACAATAACTCTGACCTGAATTTCCCATCCATCTTTATTAAATAAAAAATACTAACCTCCTTTTTCATGGACTTGAGTAGTTTTGAAGCCTCTGATTCCTTGAGAGCATGGGCTCCAGTTGACTTATCAAACTCCTCATGAGCCCTGTTGAAGGCATGCCCAATGGCATCACTGGTGCATATGAGATCTCCATTTTGCCTTGTATCTGCACCTTTGGTGGCTTTATCTTCAGTTGGATCTCTGTCTTGATTCCATTCCTTAATCTTTGATCCTTGTCCTATGTCTGCTTGAGCCTTCCCCTTGCTTCTTGTCTGCACAGTCAAAGATTCTATTTCTTCTAATTGCACCACCCTGGTAGATGGTGATGGCTCATTGACTAGATCACACACTTCTTCTTTGTGCACAGAAATCATTTGAATATGGGGCCCGGATGAAGAGGCTTGATTCTTATGACAACAATTTGTATAATGGTCTCTGGCCTCAGGGCAGTTCCTGCAAGGAGGGGCATTTTTTGGTAGGGTGCACCTACTTTGGTAGTGGCCGCATTCTCCACATCTAAAATAGATGATTGGCCTCCTAGGCCCATTTCCAAAGTTATTCCTTTGTCTAGGATTATAGTTGTTACCTTGATTCGGTGCAGTAGCCATCATATTTGTGGTTGGTAGGGATCCTCCTTGTGTCCAGTATGTCGTTGCAGGCATTCCCCTTGATTGGCATTCATGGGCATCATGACCAACTTTCTTGCATAATTGGCAAGTTACACTTAACAGAGGACACTCACTTACTATATGCCCTTGTTTGCTGCACATGGAACACCAAAGTCCACCCTTGATGCCACCTCCTTTGAGCTCCTGCAACTCCTGTTGCAGCTGAGCCAATTCCTTTGCTTGGGCCTCCTCCTCCTTTTGGAGCTTTAGTGCTTCAATCTCCCTTCTCAACTAAGCAACAACATTCTCCTCCTCTTTGTAGGGCTTATTTCTTTTTAAGCCCTCCAGCTCCTTCCTTAGCTGGATCACTGGATCCTCCATTTCTATACCATATGTTGGTTGGGAAGAAGTTGCTCCATACTGGTGCCTTATCTGCTCCAAACGTGTGGCTATGTTGATGAACTCCTCTATGGAGGTTGTATGTAACACTAATTCCTTTATTTTGGATTGGGTGGCCACTGGTAGGGGCTTAGCTAACCATTTCTTAACAAAAAAATCGTGTGGTGGATCTGGCAATTTAGCCATTAGTGCTTTGGCCCTAGTCACAAACTCTGGGAACTTTTCTCCTGGACCCAATCTCAAATTTTCCAGTTCTTGTATGATAAGCTCCGCAGTGTTGCCATGCTGGAATTGATTTTTAAATGCATCTTTCATCACATCCCAAGTGGTAAAATGGTTTTCAGCAAATTGACTGAACCACTTATCTGGTAATCCCTCTAATGTGGCAGGGAAGAGAATAAAAAAGGCATCCTTCCTACCCATTAAGCCTCTACTCTTACATAGTGCCAAAAACCTTCTAATGTGTTCATCCGGATCCTCCTAAGCTAGGCCTTTGAAAGAAGGAAACTTTATATTTAATCTAGAGAGTAAATTTTCCAACTCTACCTGACCCGCCATGCTCTTTACTAATGAGGTTGAAGATAGTGGACTAGAGGACCTTCTAACAAACTTGCTTCTTGTCTGCTTGCAGGTGACCCTCAATGTTTGGGACCCGGTTGCGGTCATGAGCAGCTCATAGCCCACTGAATATGAGACACTTGATAAGAATATTTACCTTTTGTTTGATGAAATAGCACTGTAGTAGCACTGTAGACATGTGAACTCTGCTATACTTTGCACTTGGTTTCTCCTAAGCTCAAATCTCCTTGGAAGTCCCACCGGGCGTGCCAAATTTTGTTGGGGGATTCTTAGACAAGAAGGAGTTTGAGGGTTTGTAGGAGAAAAGGAAAAGAACAGAACAGGAAATACACCTTGGAAGTTTCTACCGATTGATTACAATAAGACAATTACAATGTTTGAAGCACAATACAAGCCAATACTTCTGTGCACAATTACACAGAGTACTCAATTACAAAATACCAAATATCTCAAAGTCTTCTTGCCGCCCGCCTCCTCTGCACCAGACCTCCACCTGCTTCAAGCTTATCCTTGTGCACACCTTGCATCAAGCTTCCACTAAGGGGGAGGAATGAATACCTTCTGTCGGCATGCGCACACTGCAAAGAGACCTTGAGATCCTTGGGGAACTAGCTTAGCACTCTCTGCACAATCCCTTAGTCACTCTCCATGCACTCCTTCACTTCCACTTCTCTACGTCGCACACTGGTGACTCTTGCACTTCTCTCTCTTGCTTCACTTAGACTATGCTTCCCTTGCTTACTCTAAGATTGGTCCAAGAATAGTCCTTGCCTTGATTTGAGTGTGTCGATCACGTACGCTCCTAACTGCAATAGTATCTTGGTGCTCACTTTGATGTCCCAAGATTGTCTTCACAAGTGGCAGCCAATGACTCCCTGTTTTGTCCTGTAGTGACTTTAGACTAAAACCAAAAATTTTAATGGGGGGCCATACTCTCGCTTGTGCGTACACTGCGGCTTCACATACCTTCACATTTCCTTTTAAGTCTTCACTTTTTCACATAAGAGAGGGTTCACCTGAACCTTCCAAAACACTTTAAAACACACCTTGAACCTTAAGGAAATTAGAGAAATACCTCTGCAACACTTTCTCCAATTTACCCTTTTCTGTGAACAATTAAAAGTCCCCTTTTATGAACAATTGAAGGTGCACTACCAGTGCACTTTGACCCTTGAATTTTGACACTTTACTCTTGCGTATGCTGATTGTGATCTTGACTTTGCTGGCTTCAACCTGCGAGGGCTCAACAATGTGTTATGTGATCTTTTGCTAGCCTTAATTGTGCTGAAAGGTTCTTACCCAATCCCTGAAGTTCATGCTTTTCCTACATCGCTTTGTCATAGTCCTCATCGGCCTCAAGCATCAACTGTTGTGTATCCATAGCAGTTTTGATCATATCTTGCACCACTGGCTTGAGCTGAGCGACGTCGACATTCAACCACATTTTTGGAATGCTTGGAGCTTCTCCTGTTTGTACATCCTTTTCGTGCTCCACATGTACAATTTCATTATGTGGTTGTCTGATTTGAAGCTGCGCTTCCGGTTCTTTTCGTTTTTCTTCTATATTGGTAACTTTCGTGGCACTCCTTTGAAATGTACCATCCATGGGGGAGAGTTATGCCACAACCCTTATTGGAGTGAAGGGTTCTGATTCTTCCACCGTAGCTTCTTTTGGTTCTTCCTTTGGATTCTTGAATGAACCTTCTCGTGTAAGTGTAGTCTATTGGATTTGAATTGTGGAGGTCTCATTTATTTTGATTACATGTATTCCTTCTTGGTTTACTTCCTTGTCTGCGGTGTCTTGATTGGGGTCGATGGGGTTGTCATTCACCTTCATGCCCTCTTCTTCTGCATTGTAGTTTACTTCATTTAATTCTTCCCATTGTCCATCGTCTTTGGATTCACTTTGAATGTCCGTCTTTAATAGGGAGGTGTCAAGCTCTTCGTGTGTATCTAAAGAGGATCTTGAATTGACCAACCCTAATTCTCTATATCAATGTACCTTGGATAACCTCTTTTTTACTTCCATGTCTTGTTGGGCCTGCTAGTAATGGTGCCCTTGCATTGGTAAATTAACTTGACTTTTCGTATATTGGTGTGTGTCTTCCAGGGCTTTTGTATTCCTCTTTTGTAATTGGTCGGTGCTCTTCAATTCTTGTCTTCGGGAGCACGTGTACCCTTTTTGTGTTGGAGAAAGTCTATGACAAGCCTAAGTATTGGCTTGAGTCCCACAAAGTCATAAAAGAAGCTTTAAAATGAAGACTATGTAAAGTTCACTTGTGAACTACCTCTTGTAACTTTTGAAGAGTTTACTTAACGTAAAAGTGAAAGAATCTTAAGTGGTTGAGTCCAGTTGATCAAGAATGGAAAGAGGAGCCATGAATTCGTGATTTATGGTAGGTAGAGAATCAAATCAATCATTGATTGATTGGAGAGTGATTGAGGGAAGTTAGCCTCCCAAACTCAACTATAAATAGATGGCAGCTTTAGTCGTGGTTAGAGAGACCTATGTGAAGACCTCCAAGAGCTGAGATTTATGCCATATCAAGGTGTGATTACAAGGCACACATATGTATCAATAAGTCATTGGATTGTAAAAGCAATATACTTTCATTTTCATTATCATTTGCGTTCATATTTCCATGTTCTTGTGAAGTGTACTACTCACTGCCAATACTCTTAGTTTTCTCAGTCAGATTGCAGAGATGGTTTCTCTCAGCTTGGTCCATCATTTTTAGTGATGTAACTTGGTAAAGTTAGCTCTATAGATCTACTATATGCTCACACATTTTCATGTCATTTGGATGTTGCAATCTTCAGTTATAATCATTTGAAGTCAACAGGGTCTGTTCATCTTCACTTCTCTGTCAGGTACCCGACTTTTGCACTCATCTTGTCAGAGCCATTTCTCAATGATTATTTATCCAAATTCAATGATTTAAAGCTTGTTGGATTCCCTTACTGTCTAATATAACCATACAAATTTGCATAATCATTGCATTCCTAAATTTTTAGTTATGTTCATGTTTCTGCTCACTAGTCTCAAACTATAGTAGCCCGTGAAAATCGGGATGATGTCATCACTTGTTAAAACTCATTCTCAGTGTGTGGTTTATAATTTTTGATGATACTACTCTTTAAAGTTAGCTCTTTAAGCTACCTAGACTTCCCCAAGAGGAATTAAGCTAATTGCGGCTGTGCTCAGAGAATTATGTAAAACACTAGATAGGTGTATGAACCAAGAATAGCAAGTTTTCACCTCTGAGCTAACTCCAACTTATCTGTTTTGATCTATCTTTTTGAGAGTGATCTTCCAAGGTACATAGGGTGTCTAATACATCCATTGGCAAGCTAAAAGGGCCCACCATATACTCCTGGAGTTCATTTGGCTGGTGTAGATCAAGGATTTTGCAACACCTCTTCATCTTCAAGCACATACCTATCCATCTCTTCGCAGTGGTATTAGAGCAAGGTTGGACAGCATGGCAGATGGATTTCCTTCATCAATTGACAAATTGGACAGAGGTAACTACTCAGCTTGGTCATTAAGAATCGAAGGGTATCTCCAAGGTAGAAGTTTGTATGGTTATGTGGCTGGAGATGAAGTTATGCCAAGTTTCAGGAACAAAAGTCAACCAACACAACAAGAGTAAGAAAGATTGAGCACATGGTGCTCCAAGGATGCACTTGCAAGGTCTTATCTCCTCAACTCTATCTCAGATTTTTTTTTGCATCACATTAGAAGTTGTAAGACATCTCAGGAAGTGTGGGATGCACTTGAAGCTTTCTTTTCTTCAAGTACTAAAGCTAGGAAGCATCAACTATGGCTGGATTCCACAACTCTCAAGAAGGCTCCCAAACAAAATGTGACTGATTTTGTCACAAAGCTCAAGGACATAGCGGATCAGTTGGGAAGCATTGGAGGTAATAGATGAAGAGAAAATTGTAAGGCAGGTCATCAATGGCTTGAAGGCACATGACAAGTGGGAAGCATTCACCACAGCTATGGATTTGTACATGGACATGCATGTACCTGATTTCAATACACTCATTGGACAACTACTTACCCAAGAGGCAAAGCTTATCAAAAATGGAGAAAGCTCTAAAGGTAATCAATCTTCAGCTTTATACACTGATAAAAGCAAGTCCAAAGATAACAAAGGAAAGGCAAAGAAAGTGGATGATGAAGCAGGTACATATCAAGCTAACTATGTAGGTAGAGGAAGACATGGCAGAGGTAGAGGAAGAGGAGGTAGACAAGGCAGGGGGGGATCCCAAGACTCCAACCCATGTTCTATTTGTGGATTAACTAATCATACAACTGAAAATTGCTCTAGGAATTCCAGGAATCAAAGAGGCAGAGGATACAATAGAGGAAGTTATGGCTACTCAAGAGGAAGGTTCCACAATTACCATGGCAATTACAACAACTACAATCATTCAAACTATCAAGGAGGCTACAAAGGAAGGAGAGACTACAATAACTACACAGAAGACTCAAACAAAGAGGATTCATTATTGATCATGAACATGGCTATGCCACAAGGTAAATCTGATGAGCATGCTTTCTACATAGATTCAGGTTGTTCAAATCATGTGGCAGGAAATGTGGCACTCCTATCAGATTTAGAAGATCCAAGGAATAAGCATGAGGTACAAATAGGAGATGATACAAAACATCCTGTGGAGAAAATAGGCAATGTCAAAGCACCTGATGGAAACATCAACCTACTCAGTAAGGTACTCTATGTCCCTACCATTACAAAGAATTTGATAAGTGTTGGGCATATAGTAGAGAAAGGGTTGCAAGTCAGGTTCACAAAAGCAGGAGCATTTGTTGAAGATCCAAATCAAGGATTCAGAAAAATTTCAAAAGGTGAAAAGACAGGTAGATTGTTCACATTTGAATTACAGGACACTAGAAACATTGCTCTCTTTAATTATGGTAGTCAAACACTCACAAAATTGGAAGTATGGCACAAAAGGTTAGCACATATTGGTGAAAGGTCATTAAAGCAAATTTGTAGGGACCAAAGTGTACTTGGAATCCCTAATTTGTCAAAACAACAATAGATTTATAAGTGTCGTGCATGTCAATTTGGAAAGTCTCATAGCTTACCATTCATGAAGAAAGGTTATATGCATGAAGATATCTTGGAGTTGGTTCATACAGATGTATGGGGACCTAGCAAGGAAGCTTCAATATCTGGATCAAGGTATTATGTCTCCTTTATTGATGATTGTAGCAGATGGACTATCCTATTCTTTATGAAACACAAAGATGAAGTTTTTTCATGTTTCAAAAGACATTCGGCTCTTGTGGAGAATCAAACAGGTAAATCACTAAAAAGGTTAAGGTCAGATGGAGGGGGAGAATACTTCTCCCATGAGTTTGATTCTTTTCTTCAAGAAAGAGGAATCAAAAGAGAGGTAACTACAAGGTACACTCCTGAGCAAAATGGAGTGGCAGAAAGGAGGAATAGGACAATTGTTGAAGCTGCAAGGTCTATGTTAAATGAAAAGCATTTACCTAATTATCTATGGGTTGAGGCTATATCTACAGCCACTTACTTGATTAACAGGTTGCCTTCAAAATCCCTTGATGGGATTACTCCATATGAGGCTTGCAATGGAAGAAGACCAAGCTTAGATCATTGTAAAATTTTTGGATGTATTGCTTTTGCTCATGTTCCTTCACAGGTTAGAGGCAAGATGGATCCAAAGGCAGAAATGTGTGTATTTATTGGATATGACAACAATCAAAAGGGCTACAGGTTATACAACCCTACCAACAAAGGATTCTTGGTAAGCAGAGATGTTGTTTTTCATGAGAACAATTCATGGGATCAAGATTCATGTAGGAAGGTCAATTTACCATATGATCTTGAAGAAGATTTTCCAAAGCTTGGTAGAGAAAAACCAAAGATTGAAGAACAAGACACCTCAGAGGATGATGAAGAATCTCAGATGGAAAAGATCAAAGCATGGACGTCTAAAGGTAAAGCAAACTTGCAGGAACTTGGACATGAGGCAGAATCATCACATCATGGCCTAAGAAGATCTATGAGGGAAAATAAAAAACTAGAAAGGTATGGGTTTGACACCTCATTAGTAACTAAACATTCTATCTACATAGCACAGGACATAAACCAAGAGGAGCCATCATCATTTGAATAGGCCAAAGCAAAAACAGAATGGAAGCATGCAATGAAGGAAGAGATTGAAGCACTTGAGACAACAGTTGGGATTTGGTGCCCAAGACTTCATCCATGAAGGTAATAGGTTCAAGATGGGCCTATAAACTCAAGAAGAATTCTGATGGTTCAATTAACAGGTATAACACATTTTGAGCTTTCCTGATGCACTTTGAGTGATTGTAAGGATTGATGTATATGCACATTGATATGTATGTGAGTGAGAGCACATGCTTCGTCTACAAAATGCCAATTACCTTATCTTTTGCACCATACTTTTAACCATGCATTTCCAAAGTATATCAATTGATAGGGCTACATTATATGGCCTTGCATAGGCACAATGCTTATCTTCCCATGCACTTGAAAAATGTTTTCAAAATTCAATGTTCTATGAAATGTCAGATTATTTTGAAGCAGAAAGAAGATTTGAAGATTGGCCCATCAAGGATGATGTGCAAGTTTAGTAGAGGTGAATGTCGTAGAGATTTACATCTCTACATATCCACATCTCTACGTATCTAATGTTTGAATAATCCAAATCTAAAGAATAATTTTCTACTGAGAATGTTGCAGATATTTTCCGAAGCATTGGCTAGAAATAGTCATAAGAAGACTTGCGGATTACTGAAGATTGTACCATTATTGAAGGGAGGATTGTTGGAGTCAATTGTCAAGTCAACAGATCATTTGATTCATCATATTTTATGTGATTAGCACCCATATGAAAACCATGATTATATGTTCCATGTGAACTCAAAACTATAGTGTGAAACCAATCTTTATTCAAAAGCTAAATAAAACAATCTGCAATCATTGTTTCAAACTAAAAGCAACTTCTGCGATCGTTATTTGCAAACTAAAGCAAACTCAACAATTGCGATGAATATTTCCAAAAAACAAAGATGGGAAATAGCGTTCGCTATTTTTGAATGTATGAAAAGCAGCTTTATGGATCGCAAGAGCTTTTGGGAGGGATTATGGATACTATATAAACAGATATTGGGTTCATTATTAAAGATCAACTCAGAGAGATCTCAAGCTTGAGTTCTGAAGATTATCTGAAGCTCTTGGAGGAGGAGTTGGAGGAGGAGTTGGAGGAGGAGTTCTCACACTCTTGGAGGAGTGTTGGTCCACATCTTGGTGTGGAGGTTCTGCTCACATGATTGAGGAGGACATCATGATCTATGATGATTTGGTAATTTGTATCTGTTTCTGTTATCTACATTATATTTGTATGAACACATTATTATGAATTAATTGACTCTCCAATTTCCTCACATCTCTCTTATGTCCGATCTCTGTTATGATGGTGATGAATTGTACGTGTGATTTGAGTTATGATCTCATCTTATTATCTGTGAGCATCTATATTTGAATTCTACCTCTTAAGTTGCCCAAAGCACCCTGCGTGTATCATCTATCTGGAACACTGGTAGTTGGCCTGATGCACCCAACTGAGCCCTTCACGACAGCATGTGCCATCTATAATATGGGTAAATATTCTCCTTCATGCACACATAGTCGTAATTGGTTGTCTTTTCCTCTCTTAAATAGGTTTCTTCCGATAAGTACATAATCCTTGCTCATTTCCTCTAGGGATCTTTTTCTTACCAAGCTAACTCCTTCCTCATGTTCTCTTGTCTTTAGGAATTTTACCAATGTTTTGCTCCAATTGGGTGTTATTGTTGAGAAAATATACATATACATATGCATATACATATAATTATACATATACATTTACATATACATATACATGTACATTACATATACATATACATATACATATACATATACATATACATATACATATACATCTATACATATACATATACATATACATTATACATATACAGATACATATACATATACATTACATATACATATACATATACATATACATATACATATACTATATACTAATAACCTATACAGATACATATACATATACATATACATATACATAATACTATAGATATACCATATAATCATATACATATACATATAGAGCATATACATATACATATACTATACATTCTATCATATACATATAGCATATACATATATGTATACATATACCTTATACATATACATATACATATACATATACATAAACATATACATATACATATAGATATACATATACATCATATACATATACATATACATATGCATATACATATACATATACTTATACATATACCTATACATATACATATACCTATACATATATGTATACATATACCTATACATATACATATACATATACATATACATATACATATACATATACATATCCATATACATATACATACATATACATATACATATACATATACATATACATATACATATACATATACATATACATATACATATACATATACATATACATATACATATACATATACATATACATATACATATACATATACATATACATATACATACATATACATATACATATACATATACATATACAATATACATATACATATACATATACTATACATATACATATACATATACCTATACATATACATATACCTATACATATATGTATACACGTAATACTTATACATATACATATAAATAT
>CM035424.1:109888147-109903147 GCA_020310875.1 Ceratopteris richardii
GACACAGACCAGTGTGCACTTCGAAGCGGATTTCTCCCAAATGGCTGAATGAAATCCTCTGAGATTTTGGATGCTTGTAGTAGACCTTGAGTTGGTTCCAATGAGCTATAGATCACTTGATTTGGTTCAGTAGATCCTGAGATATGCTCCTTTGAAGTTGATAGACTTGGAGTAGGAAACTCAGACAAAACAGAGATGATGAATGTATACTTCTATTGATAAAAATGTTTGTACAATCTCATTAGCTTGACAAGCATAGCTAAATGAGGTATTGTGGTGTTGGCTATGAGATAGCCCTCACACACAATGAGTTACAATGATAAAATGCCTCGGGGAGTGAGCTAGAATGAGTGAACCACCCGCGACTTTTTCACTTCATCTTTTATAGGAGTTTGTTCTTCATTTGAATTTGAAATTCAAACTAAGGCTCCCTTGAATCTCTCCACTAAAAGTAGGGAGATATTCTCTCCATTACAACATTCAAATTTCCACGACTTATGAGGTAGGTAAGTGATTACATGAGATGCTAAGTCATAAGGACTTTTACAAGGGGTAAAGAGGTAAGAACATATAAGCATATGTTCATATGAGCCTTGCTTTAAGTCAAGCCTTGATAAATCTTTATCCATGCTAATCTTCCATGAGTCCAAGGTTCCAAGCCAATGTGTGTAGGCTTGTCTTGCACCAACAGCACGCCGGTAGGTACTTTATTCTGCAGTGCCAGGCATAACAAACCCGTAGCGATGGCGTAGTACTCATATCATATACCAGATCGAAATTGCCATGCTCAAAGCCCGGGGTGTTGACATGTGGTGCCTTGACGCATCGGAAGACTTTAAAAATCATTTGCATCATGTCAAAGATTTTGACAGTCATATGCGCTGCTATATCATCCATATGCTTTAATCTAGGGAGCCAGTGGCGAATTGTAGCCATCATGTAGCCAACAGTTGGTAACTCAATGGGTGGCTTAAAATAGGGGTAATTCAACCAGTCTTGGCACTGCTTATTGTTTTGTACCTTAATAGCAAAGGCAGTCCAAGAGCGGCGTCCTGGTACTGGTCCCCAACACGGATTGTACTTCAAATGCAAAGGTGCCTTTACCCATGTACTCATCATCTCTGGATACTGCTGTAGTAAATCTTTTCGCCACTCTGGTTGATAGATCCTTCCTTTCTGTGCATCTAGTGGCAAATCAGTCGCCTCGAATTGAGTTGCATGCGATGGTTTCTTACCTGTCTCTTTCTCAATGGCTAACTGGTATTCAGCCATTAACATGAAATACGGTTTATACTGTAGCTCGTGCCCAGATATGTATCGTCACGGGGCCAAATGAGCAAAGAATGGAGACTGTAATATCTTTTCTTCTATCATCGCCATGGCATGTAATTGTGCCTCTACTCTCGCTGAGTGCGTTGTTCCAATCTCCTCAATAGTCTTCATCCACGCAGGGGTCGGAAGTTCGTACGTCATCTGACCTTCGGCTGTGACGCGTCCGCCTGGGATGGGTTGTGGCTCGTACGCTTCTTCAAATGTTTCCTCCACCGGGATGGTGACCGTTTCTTCCTCAGCTGGAAGCTCAGGTGGGGAATCTGGCCTTGGTGGCGCTTCATATACTGCAATCCTTGATTCAAGGGTCGATACCTGGGCCCGTAATGAGTTGAGTTCCTCTAGGAGGTCAGGAGAGGGGTCCACAGGTGCTGGTATGTCGTGGTGTGCCGGTTCTCGTAACTGGAGTAATTTATGATCTTCTTTGAGTTTCTGTAACTCCTCGTTCATGCGGTCGTATTCATCTAGTAATCTTACATGATCGTCTAGCACCATCCGCATCGAGTCTAAAGGAATGGCTTTGAACCTGCTAGGACTGAGTGGTTGGTCTGGGTGGTCGAGCGCTGCTTCTAAGTTTTCTCCGTTCTGATCCTGTAAGCGCTGGTGTTCTTCCTTGGCGGCTGCTAAGTGTCTTCGTAGTAAGCCCATGTTTCGTGTTAGCGTTGCATTGCGGACTGTCTGGGCTCTTAATAAGTTATCCAGGTCAACAATGGCTTCCTTGGTCTTTTCTTCGCTTTCTAGTTCCAATTTGTGATAAGCCTCGCGTAATTCCTGGTAGCGGGTGTTCAATGAGGCATTCTCAATAGACAATAAATTAAGCTGCGACTGTAAGTCATTGGTTGTCCTCTGCAGCTGCTGATAATTATCACCAAGAGATGTGAACTCATCTCTTACTTGCGTCATACACATGAACATCTGTCGGAATGCATTATCTACAGTGGGTGATAGTATTAATGGGGTGCTAAATGAAGATGCAGTTGGTGTAGATGCAATGGGAATGGGGAATTGGGGTGGGAAGGTGGATGATGTAGTGATTGTTGAAAATTGTGATGTGCCTAAAAATGTTTGTGTCGTGAGTGAAGTAAGTGATGGTGCAGTGGGTGGTGAGATGTCCATGTCAGTGGACGTGTCTAGTGCGGTGACCGTGAATATGGGTGTGATCGTGGGTGTTCGTACTGGTGTAAATATGGGATTTACAAAGGTTGAGGGGTAATTTACAGGGGGGCTGGCTGGAGCAGCTTGGTGGAAAGGGGAAAGAGGGGTTACAGTGGGTCGGGGAGGTGAGACGGGGGAGAAGGTTAAGGGCGGGGGGAATGGGAAAAGGGGTCTTGGAGTTGTGGGGAAAGATGGAAAAGATTGATGAAGGAATGGGTTGGGTAGAAAGGTGGGTGTGGGAGGGGGTAGACTAGGGTTAATGGGTGCGGGAATCGTGGGGTTAGTGGTCGTAAAGACAATTTCTGCAACACCACCGACGAATGAAGATGTGGGTCTGGGGGAAGGAGGGTGAAGAGGGGAGGCTGGATGGACGGGTGGTGAGAGAGGAGCGGTTGGGGTGGTCGGTACTTCAGTGACTACTGAGGTTTGTACAGCTGTAGCGCGGGGTGGGGAATCTACAAAGATGGTTTCTGCGGCCAATGAACTTTCGGGGACGAGGCGTGCCTCCTTGGCTTGTTCTGAAGATTGTGCTCCGGTTGGTACACGAATGTATTCACCGGGCTTTGAAAGTAGTCGTACTCTGCGGGGGTCAAACTGTGGCAGTGGCTTTCGTTGCAAGTACCTGAGTGCCTCGTTGGAGCCTACTGATTGGACTAATTCTTTGAATCCTTTGATATATGCGTCTTCGAATCCGCCTATGACAAGTTCTTGTTCTATTATTTTTTGGCTCTCTTCCTCTGTCAGCTTCTTGCGTGCCCAAACTTTTTCCATAGTTCTATACAGCTTCTTGATAGCTAGAGTGTAAGCTGCTCCCTCGTAAGTTTCATCTTCATGGGTACTTGTATCGCCATGTGTGTCGGTTTGTTGGCCTTGGCCATCTGTCTGTTCCTGCTCTTGGGATTCATGTGTTCCCTGGCTAGCTTCGTCGTCTCCTTCTTCGTCATCGGTTGCTGTCCTTTCGTCATCAGAGCTGGACACGACCTGTCCTTGTGGCTGATCCCTGGGTGTGGTAGGGTAGCTAGGCCTTTCAAATTCTTGAGAAAACATTTGTCCTTCTGAAAACTGGAACTCATTGGAGAATGCATCGGGCATCTCAAAATCAAACGTTTGGTCCAGTGGCTCTACTTGTCCTGGTTCTAAATGCGGTATTGGAAAAGAGAAAGCTTCTGCACCGATAGTGGTGGGAAGTTCAGCTGCTGTGGTGATAGGTTCTGTGGTTGTGGCTGCTTGGGGTGCGACAGTAGTGGTGGTGCCCTCCGTTACCACTGGTCTAGATAACCTTATGCGAATAGGTTGTACTGTGGGAGTGGCTGCTGTTGGTGACTGCTCTGGAGATGGTTGTGGCGAGGGTGATTCTGGGACTTGTAGGCACGGGATAGTACCTCTCATCCGCTTTCCGGCTCTGCCTTTGCTAGACTTTCTAGCCTTCCTAGTGGTCCCTTTGAATGCTTTCAGTTGCTCACTAGTCATGGCACGCTCTATGGGTAAATCATATGCCAAGCACATATATATGATCCTGGTGAGGGCACAGCACCCATTGATTACCTTCTTTCGCTCCCACCGATGTTGTGCCAAATAGAGCTGATCAATGATCCAGCTGGCTAGATCAACTGTTTGCGGTCCAGTACATGCTAAGTATAATCCAAACCAGATTCTCTTGTGGGGCATGGTAAAACGATCCTGAGCTGGGAAAGCAAAGTGCTGCATGCATATCCGTAATGGCTTAGAGAGCTCAGGGGTTATAGCTGAAATATCCTCCCACTTAGTTACGTCACCACGTTTCATCTGCTCTGGGACTAGCCGTTCTTTCTCCGTTGGAGTGTGTGTTCCATGTATCTTGATGGCCGCTCTGATTAAATCCTTCGAAAGATAAAATCTTTTGTAAGGTGGATCATCCACTAAAGAAGGCAAAATAAAGGTTCCTGGGATGTCCTTATTCTCTGAGGCCAGCAAAGTGGTGATTAAGTAATAACACCTATAAAAGTCAAGTTTGGGCAGAGGAGCACTGAAATACTCCGTGAAGCCGGCTCTAGCCCAAACATGAGTTAAGTCCTGGGTGTTCTGTAGGCCTTCGAATTCTCTTGAGAAGAATTGATACTTGCCCCATGTGCGGTCATCAAATGTCATATTTGCTTCAAAAATGAAGTCAGCATCAGCTAATGGTCCTGCTAGGCCTTGGAACCAGTGAGAGTTACGGTGTATCTTCTCTGTGTATCCCATAGGTGGGTTATCAATTGGCATGGGTCCCGGAAATCCCTGGAACTCTGGCGGTGGAGCGGTCGGGTGGGATTCTGCTCGTAAAACATTGAGGGGCACCGCAACGACGCTGGGGCCTGCTTCCGATGGTCCTGCTTCGGTTTGCATGATGACTGATGAGCTAATGGAAAAGATCTGCTACAAAAGATTAACACATTAGTATGGAAATTTATTATGATCCCATTAAGGTGAGACCGCAATCCCTTTCCATAACCGATGTGTAACCCGTGTAGCCAAGTGTCGTGAAGTGATTAATGCAATGATTATTTGCAAAACTAATGCAGGTCTCTAGACACCTACATGGTCAGATTATGCATACATTTCTTGATGAGCCGTTATTATGCATGATGTGGGGTTGGGTGTATGAATTTATACAAGGTTTGGTTGAGGGTGAATTAGTACAAGGGTGGAGTTTAAACGGGGTGGGAAAATTGTTAGATAATGGGGTACAAGAAGAGGTCTGGATACGTTTCGGTATCCATTTCCTAAGAGTCTTTGAGTGGGTGGTATGTTTTTGCTGAGGTACAAAAAGTGGTATCGGGTTTGGTGGTATTGAAGGATGAAAAGGTTTCTAAGGGGTATATATTACATGGCTTGAGGGTTGGGATATAATACCTTGTTTGGGTACCCAAATCTGCATGGGTGTGGGTCTATGGATAAGATATTTCTTGGCGATCCAAATCTGTCGAGTACTGGTACATGTAGAAGAAGATCGAGGGGACTTTGGATGCGAACTCTGCTTCTGTTGCAACTTTATCCTGTTCTCGTCTGTAGTGTTGCCAATAGCCTGTGGTTGCTGTCCTTTTGGCACCCATATTTGTTTCGTGCCACTTGTTCTGTGATGTTGATACTGCTGCTTTCCTTGCCTTGTCTGGTGATGTCGTCGGTTTGGGTTCCTCTGTTGTGGTTGACTTGTTCGTGATTGGGTTTGAGAGGTCCATTGGACGCTCTGCTTTGGAAAAGAAGGGAGATCCAACACTTGCGTGACCTGCCCATTAGGAAGTGATCCGTTCTTTATCTTTAATCTAGGCCAGTCCGCAGCAAGTTTGGAAGGATGAGCACCGCAGTGTGTTGTGCTCATTTGGCCGCTGATGCAACCCACCTGACCGCTGATTGTATTCATCTGCCCTAGCGGTTGGGTAGCTGCCCCTTCTAGTTTGCAGGAAGCCCCAGGGAAGATCTCCTGTCGTTCTTCTGATTGACAATTGTCCCTAGCCAAGCCCGAGTGGGTTGGTGTAGACGTAGCGTGACTGGTTTGACCCAAGATCTTCCGGTCTTCCGTCGCATGCGTTTCATAGGGTCTAGGGTTACAAACTTCAATCGGAATGCAATTAGGGAAGTCAAGCGGTATCACTCGCTTCCGCTCTAAGGTTCCAATCTGTAAGGAGCCTTGTCTAAGATTTAGGTCCACTGAGTGATCGTATAGCCAATCTTGGCCAAGGATTAGGGGTTCTATCAGGTCTTCATCATGGCACACTAGTAGCTTCGCTGTCATGGTCACATCCTTAATGAGGATAGGAAGGTCCACCTCACCCATGCAAGGGGTTCCCATGCCTCCTAGGCCTATGAGGTATGCCTCAATTGGCCGCGTTTCTATTCCTGAATCCTTATAGTGGGACCATCTAATCGCACTAGTCGCAGCACCTGAGTCAATTAAAGCCCTGAGCTCTTGGCAAGGGTTGCCGTGCTCTAACGTGACTGTAATGAATGGTCTCCTGTCCACTATACTAGGATGAGTGGTTGACTTTACTTGACACATGGCCATGGGGTATCTGGGTGTAGCTTCCAGATGGTTATAATGTTCTCTCCCTAGTCCTTGTCTTCTTAACTTCATGCGTTTAATGCGTTCTATTGCTTCTGCCTGAGCTTCCGCTCGTATTCTATTTTCTTCCTCCTTACGCTTCTTTGCCAACGTGAGTCGTCTAAGCATATCCTCAGTAAGAGGTTCCTGATATAGCCTGACTCTACAACCACTAATATAATTAGGCATTATATCTCCTTCTAAAGTGGCTAATTGTACTGCTCCGCTTGTTGAGAGTCTGTTAATGATCATAGGTCCATAACCTCGCTTTTCTAACTTACGTGCGTGTTGCTTTAGCGTATATACTAGAACTAAATCTCCTTCTTTTAGGCCTTTATCTTTCACATGTGCATCAAAATATGCTTTCTGTCGCTTCTTCGCTGCATATATTCCTGCTGCTGCATTTAACCTAGTTTCTCCTAATCGTTCCAAGTCCATTATTCTTGCTGATAATTCATGGCCGGTCCACTGATGTTCTTGTGCAACCTTAAGGGTCGGTATCAAGAAGTCCAAAGGGAGCACAGCATTCTGACCAAAAACCATCTGAAAGGGAGTTGCATTGAGTACGGTCTTGTAGGCCACTCGATATGCCCAAACAGCGTGGTGTAGCTGTTTGTCCCAATCTGAACGTTTGTTGTTCATGAGTTTTGTCAGTACGTTACAAAGGATCTTATTAGTGCTTTCAGCCTGACCATTGGCCTGAGGATGATATGGTGCGGATTTCTTGTGAATCACCATAAAATCATGTAACAAATATTCAATGACTTGGTTTAGAAAATGAGTTCCGCGATCGCTCACTAACTCTATAGGCAGTCCATATCTTGTAAAGACATTCTCAAATAAGAATTTTGCAGTTGTGTGTGCATCATTCTTTTTTGTGGCTTTTGCCTCTACCCATTTCGTCAGATAATCTGTGGCAACAATAATGTATTCAGCATGTGTACCTTTTGCAGGGGGGTTAATGGGTCCTACAAAGTCTATACCCCACTTAGAAAATGCACGTCCGCCCATCATGGGTTTCAATGGCATTTCATCTCTGCGAGTAGGAAACTGAGTTCTTTGGCACACATCACATCTCTTTACATAGGTATGAGCATCCATGTGAAGAGTGGGCCACCATAATCCTGCAAAGAGGATGGCTTTGATTATCCTATCGGGTCCAAAATGACCTCCTGCAACACCTTGGTGTGCAGTCTCTAGTATGCTCAGATAATCGCTCTCATGAACACATTGTCTTAGATATCCATCTCGTCCTCTTTTGTATAGGTTATCGCCAATAACTGAATAGTCTTGAGCTTCCTGCTCCAAACTGCGTTGTCGAGCTAAGGTCATGCCTTGAGGGAATGTCTTCATCCTTAAGTATGTCACTAACTGTTCACTCCAGTCTGGTGTGAGAGACACATGATATAATGTAGCATGCTCTACTGGTGGTCTTTCACAACAAACATTGCATTCCTTACACAACTTGTAGACATCTGCTTCCATCGAAGGCCAATATACTCCTAGTCTATGCAGAGTCTGTAATGTTCGATGTTTTGAATGATGTTGCTGTAGTGCACCTATGTGTGCTAATTGCAACCAATTCGCATGTTCTGATTCATCTACACAACAAGCAAGAATCTTTTGATTATCCTATTTATATATGCTTCCTGCCATTATTTGGTATCTCTGAGACTTGGTAATCTCTCCTTCTTTGATCTTTATCCTAGGATTCTTGGGTCCATATGTGAGAATAGGGACTATAGGTTTAGCCCATTCTGGTGCTATCTCAAGATTAAACAAATAAGCATCTGGTAATTCATCCGCTATTCCTTGAGGAGCTTCTCCTGAGGTTAATCTTGAAAGGTGTTCAGCTCTAAGATGTGTCTTTCCTTTCCTGACTACTACTTCAAAATCATACTCCATGAGTAATAGAAACCAACGTATCAGTCGTCCGGTGTTACAAGGCTTGTTGAATAAATACAATAGGGCTTGATGATCTGTAAAGAACTTGAATTTGTTGGCCAACAAGTAGTGCCTAAACTTCTTTACTGCGTAGATCATCCCTAATCCTTCTCGTTCCGTCGTGGTGTAATTTCTTTCTGCTGCGTTCAATTGTCTGCTCGCGTAAGCTATGGGGAGATCTATATTACCTTCCTTCGTGGGTTGTGCTAACACGCATCCTATGGCATAATTGGATGCATCCACATGTACATGGAATGGCTTACTCCAATCTGGGGTAGTCAATATAGGTGCTGAGCACAAGCATCGTTTGAGTTCATTGAATGAATTTTCACATTCATCTGTCCATTCAAAATTGGTTAAAAGAGAGTACAAAGGCTTGGCTATGATTGCATACATGTGTATGAATCTCCTATAATAACCGCAATGGCCCATAAATGCTTGTACCTCTTTCACATTAGTTGGTCTAGGTAAATCTGCAATTACCTTCACCTTTTCTTCATCCGTAGAGATTCCATTTTTTGACACAATGTGTCCTAGAATTTTGCCTTGTCTGACCATGAAAACGCACTTTTCTGGGTTCAAACAAACCTGATATTCTTGACATTTGTCAAATACTTGTCTTAACTCTGGGATATGCGTCTGTCTTACATTTGAATGAGCACATAAGTCATCGACATAAACTTCCAAACTCTTGCGTAAGAATTCCTTAAAAACATGACACATGAGTCGCTGGAAAGTGGCGGGTGCATTTGTTAAGCCAAATGGCATCACACGAAATGCAAATATGCCCCATTCAGTGGCAAATGCCGTCTTGTGTTGATCTTCTGGAGCAATGGCTACTTGATTATAGCCTGAGAATCCATCAAGAAAGCTGTAAACTTCCTTGCCCGCAACTCTTTCCAATAGATGTTCCGTGATAGGAAGAGGATAACTATCTCTAATCGTTGCGGCATTAACTTTTTTAAGGTTAATACACACACGCAATTTTTCATTCTTCTTGGGCACAACCACAATGGGGGATACCCATTCGGTATGCTCAATTTCGTAAATGAATCCTGCTTCTATCAAGCGATCTATCTCCTCTTTAATCTTCGCAGCGTAGTTATCATTGTACGTGTACGATTTCTGTTTTGTCGGCTTTGCATCTGGAGTCATAGGGATTCTATGAGAACATATATCTGGATCTACTCCTTTCAAATCTTTGTAACTCCACGCAAAAACATCTCTATATTCGCGCAATAGGGCAACTAGCTCTTCTTCTTCTTCCTTTGTCAAATCATGCCCTATGTATGTACATTTTTCTTCTTCTCCTTCTATGGCAACTATTATTTTCTTGGTTTTCTCTCGGTTATCATATACTTGACCGTCATTCGCCTTTCTATTAGGAATTCGTACCATGATTCTTCTATCTTCGATTTCATATTTCTTGAAGTTCTCGGGTACTTCAAATAAAGATTCTTCTTTTTCTGACATGGTTTCTTTCTTCTTTCTTTTCTTGCCTTCACTCTTGTTAGTCACTTCTATGGCTAACCTCACCTCATTCGTAATTTCCTCGTGTCTCTGAGTGTGAGTCTCTACTTCGAAAAAATATTCTTCCTCTGATGCAAAGGGTGGGTCCATGATAATTGATTCTAAATCAAAATCGCTTGCATCCTCAAATGCATCAGTGTTAGGTTCACACTCTTCTAGAATTGCATCGCCCATGATTGGCTCTATCGTGAAAACTGAGATATCATAGCCATCCTTGTCACAGTGGGGTGTCCATTGTTCTTCATTGATGGCTAAGTCCATGGTTGCTAGGATTTCCGCCCAACCATGGGGTTCAAACTCTTCGTCTGGGAATACTACAGGTGCATAAGCTGGATCCTGAAGGGTTCGTGGATGTTGTTCTGCACCTAAGGTCCTGGCTTCTAACCTTTCTTCCTCTTGTTTTGCTACTTTACACATCCATAAATGAGTATCCTCATGCAACCAAGAAGGATCTGATTCTAATGAGTGCACGGATTCTGTTTCTACTGGTGTCTTATGGATGGTATTCCATTGTATTGGGGGTATGTCTCTATGTGAATAGTCTTTAAGATTGACTTTGGTAGTCACTCCTAAATGTTCCAAGTACAAAGAATTAGTTCCCCAATCTTGTACAATTTGCAACTGACGCATGAATGGTCGTCCCAATATCATCTCATAAGCATGATTTTTTGCAAAGTCACAAATGGCAAAGGTATGCTCAAATTCCACACCACAAGTGGTGAGAGATATGCCTTCTAGTAAGCCTAATGGTTTTTCTATGTGTCCATCAGCCATTTGTAGCTTCATCCTGGTGGGTCTAAATGCTGGCTTACCCCATCGTTTCCATAAAGCGATGGTAGCTATGGCTACTCCGGCTCCTGAATCTAAGATGGCTTTCGTGGTGTAGCCCTGATGGGTTATCGGAAGATAAGTGTTACCTTCCTCTCCTTCGCTTACATCTCCAATCTTTTCTACGGGTATCTCTGGTACCTTATTTTGTGATTCTATTTGTGAGGGAGTAGTAGCAAGCTCCGGGAATTGATTTGCTACATGTTTCCACAATTCTGGTTTTACCTTTAATAACTCCTCCAGAGTAAGGTTACATTGTACTTTGGTATTCTTGATCACTTCCGTGTTTCTAGGGATTATTGATTCTTCATTCCTCACTATTATTGTGGGTGCTCTCATACTAATAGACTTTGCTTCCCAAGGTCCTGTGAACTGAGGTAATTCTTGTAAAGAATTAGATTCAAATCCTGTGTGTTCACTCAGTTGTTCTTCCTCTACATCATCGTAAATAGAGGGAATGTCTTGGGGAAATTGTTCCTGCAAGTCATCTATTTCTTGAATAGGAGGATGGGTTCCTCGTTCCTTTCTCCATTTCTCTTCTTGTATTTCTCTCAAAAATTCATGTGAATATTTATGTATGGAAGACAAATTGTCTTGACTTTCTGAGTTGGGTACTTGAGACAGGGATGGTGCATTCCTTTCCTGTGTCTTTGGGACAATAGGGTTCCTATGCTGATCCTTTTTCTCTTTGCTCTCTATCAAATATTTTAGCCTCTCCATTAGTCCTTGAAAGTGTAATTCCGGTTTTGCCATGTTATTCCAATTAAGATATCTAGAGGCTTCGAACAAAGCTTGTGCTAGTTCTACCATTTTCATGCAAAGTTTAGTTCTCTCAATTTCTAGATCAGCTCGAGGGTAGTTTTTGCTCATTTCAGCCACCTGAGGTCCCTCTTTTAATCTAGCCTGATATGCACGAAACATCATGTCTAGATTTTCTTGTATGGGTTTCGCTAAAACTGATCCTGATTTTTGAGCTGGATTCTCTTGATTCAATTCCTGTGAAGTCAATTCTTGGATTTTGGCTCTAGATTCCTTCAAACTTCCTTCCAACTCACTTATCTTTTTACTCCATTTTCTCTTTATCCTTTCTCTAGAATCTTTCCAAGATTTTGTCTTTTTACTGCTAGATTCTGCAACTTCACTGGTTCCGGCTACTTTCTCTTGATTAAGCTTTTGGTTCTGTAAGAGCGCTTGGGCTCTTGTTATAGCTTGGATAGGCACGTATGTAGGGTTGGATCCATCTGCGTTATTTACAATACCTATCACATTGATCGGTGTCACATTCGAAGGGTTAACAGGGTTTTTAGGACACTCTTTGATTATGTGCTCTTTGCCACAACCGGCCTAAAGCATGGTCCTCTAGGGCCCTGTGGTCTTTGTTGTCTTACTTGGGGCCGTGGATTTGGGTTTGTGTACATCACATTAGCATAGTCTGGCTCCCAACTAGGTTCCACTGGTGGACTATCGTAATGATATGTCTCCACGTGTTCTCGTGACTCTGTGTAATAAGCGGGTGGACTATCTACATGCGTAGAGTCAAAATTGTTTGAGTGTGGGTCACTCTCTGTGATCAAAGGTGAAGAAGGCACTAAAGCCCTACTTAGGTTCTCTTCTGCAGCAGCGTATTTGACTGAGATGACATTCGCTGGTGGGGTTGGCTGCTGAGCTAAGACAGGTTGAGGTCTCTGTTGAGCCTGGTATGGGTAGTTCTGAGGAGGCCTATAGTAATAGGGCTGAGCATTGTATTGGCCTTGATACCTACCTGGCTGCGGGTATGCTTGCGGATAGTTCTGTCTCACGGTTTGTTTGTTGTATGGGCAGTCCTGAGCCGTATGATTCGTGTATCTTCTCTCAATTGTACAATATTGGCCACTAGGGTTGGCTTGTGGTTGTGGTGCATTGGGACACACATTTGCCATATGATCACCACCACAGGTGTAACAACGCTTGTTAGTTAGCACCCTAGGTTTACTAGAAACTCCTAGTTTCTGAGCCACTTTTTTTGCTAGGTCCTCTATCGAGCTAGACAATTTTGTGGATGCTAGAGATGAACAGTCTGAGTCCTTATAGACCTTTGAGAGTTCCAACTCGTCCCCTAAGTTGTCCTCAATGTCTATACAAATTCTTACACATTGCTCTAGCGTTCTGGGTTCTTTTAGGTACACATAGGAGCGTAGTTTAGAGCTCAACAAGCCATCTAAAAACAATGACACTTGCTTAGCTTGTGAGGGTAGCTCTTGCATTGGACATCGTTCAACATATTGTCTAAACCTACGTCCTGCCAGTCTTACTGTTTCCTGAGGGGTCTGTTTAAAGCTATGAATCAACGAAGACGTGTCATGTCTAATCCCACTTTTAGAGAATTCGGTGATGAATGACTCTAAAAGTGATGGATGACTCTAAATTGCCTTTGTTGCAATGGTTGGAACCAAGTCAAAGCGGTATTTTTTAACGTTAGTCCAAATGCATTATATTGCGTGAACATGTCTTCAACTTGTTCGGCTCTTAGTACTTGCTTGAATTCTACGACGTGGTCATAGGGATCTCCTGTCCCATCAAAGTAATTCTTCATGGATTTTACTAACTGTGTGGGTCTCAGTATTCTTGCGTGTTCACGTGGTCTAGGTAGAGGAAAATCATCTCTACCACCTAGCATTCCATGATCTCTTTGTCTATCCACTCTATTAGTGTTCGTGGTTGTTCTATCTCTCCCTATGGGATGAGTGAAGCTTACTTCCGGTCTCTCTTTATTTCCCTCTCTTTGATTTCCATGGGTTGAGGATGTTCCTGCCCCTTGTTGACTTGTATTCATGTTCATTCTAGATGGAGGGAATACCAATTCACCTCTCCATGTGTATGTGTTTTTAGCGCGGTCAGGCACCACAAAGACTCTTTCTGAAGTCTCATCCAGGTATACAACCTTTCCAGGTGTATCCGGGTCCTTGAACTCGTATATAGTGATGATACCTACCTCACTAAGTATTTCGGTCTTGTATCTCCAAAAGGCTTCATCAGTTTCTTTATTTACAAACAACTCTATGCTTCTGTTGTCCTGAGGGATCCATTCTGGGATTAGTACTCGTGTCAGTACAGATTTCCCTCTAGGTGTTCTAGGCTCTTCTAATGGTTCTTTTCCTTGAGATTTTGCTTCCGTCTCTGGTTGAATCACGCCAAACTTGTTGGTATTGTTTGGCTGCGTACTTAATATGTACATCGTTCCTTCCTTGTCTATGTAAGCGTCTCTCTTGAATTTCACCACTGGATGTTCCAATCCAATGGGTTGATCGGGGTTGTGCATTTGCACCACTTGCCTTCGCAAACCATCCTCATAGATGCGAGCACCTAAGTGGTTGGTTCGAAGAAACTCTAGTTGCGTTCTATAGGGTCCTTCTGGTTTTTCTAAGTAGGCTACATTCGACCCTACTTCTGGTCTTTCTGTGCTAAATGCCATTTCTGATTCGCTAGTATCTGAGCTCTCGTAGGGATAACTAGTGTTCAATTGTTGAGCCCACGATCGTGCAGTAGTTCTTGCACTTGCTTCTGATGATCTAAGGCTTCGTCGGTCTGACTTGCCTATATGTTTGCCCGATCTAAGGTTCATTAATTTTCTTCCTTGCACACTCAGTACACGCTCAGATCATCAATGATTCTTTGTTATTACTGTCTTGATTTTTTGTTTTTTTAATTTCTTTAGATTCTTGTCTTAGTGTATGCGTCAGGAATTCGACTTTCCGTTATAATTTTGAGTTCTCGTTCCGTCAGACTTAGGTTCTTTCCTTTAGGTTTTCGTGTCACACACCTTTACTTGTAGTCTTGAACTTGATAAATTTAACTCTCTTGAACTTGAGGCGTTCCTATCGTCGTTAATCCACAACACTACCGTTTAGCCTAAGCTAAGAATTGACTGAGGGGGTTGAGTAATCTTCCAACCTCGAGTCAGCTTTTCTGGTTGCTCTGATGCCCAAGAAGCCGTGCTTCCCAAGCTTTATGCCCTTCACTGCCTTGCCTTGGTTGCCCTTGATTGCCCTTGCTAGACTTGGAAAAATCCAATATTAGACCAATTCACAGTTGGATTATCAAACACTTGAGTATATACACCTTTTAATTCCCTTCCCTTTTGCCCAACTTTTCAATGCTTGCCCCCTGACTTTCAAGTC
>CM035424.1:109910647-109955647 GCA_020310875.1 Ceratopteris richardii
ACTTCTGGGTGTAGAGAGACACAGTGCGCAGTTAGTTCGATGCTTACTGGTCAGAATTCGACTATTTTTGGTGACAAAGTTATGTTTTCGAGTGAGACTGTTTCCGTTGAAAAGATAAACTGGTGTGGTGAAAGTTCGATAAGTTTCGATGGGAGTTCGGTACCATTTAGTGAGAATTTAAAGTTTTTCGGTGAAAGTGCAGTACTACCTGGTGGACACTTATTACGTTCATCACTATTCGGGGCAAGCCTCTCTAGTTACGATACCAAAGCTGAGGACAGGTTATTTGATTTGGAAATAAGTAAGAGATTCAACACCATTTTCGAGCTAGAAGGTGAGCAGTCTGATAATACATATTCTGACGGACAAGAGACACCTCCATAACCTACAACTAACAACAATACTACTCACAATAGTTCCATGAGTGGAATTATCGGGGTCAGCGGAGCACCAATTTCAATGAAATCCGATGGCAGGCGCGTACATCAGTGGAAGGTACTTCTCTTCCACCCCCTCGGTGTCATTTTTGCGGCGAGGTTGGCCACATTTGTCGATTCTGCAAAGAAGCAGCAGAGTACAACAAAAGGAAGAAGGAGCGACAAAATCCAATGACCAACATGGTTTATATTTCACCAGTCGAGTCACAAGCAACTGTAGTGCAGACAAGATCTCGTAAGTAGTTGCAATCAACAGCTGAAGTGTTCGAGCCTGGTATCCATGAGCAGTAGCGGATGTTTGCAAGGGCTAGTCAATGGATAGCTAAGGAGCTGACTGTGTTTCCTGACCCCATTCCGGTAAAATAGGTCCCTCTGCCACAGGCAAGATCGAATGACCAAATTTCTACCCCAACAACATTAGAATCATCACCAGAATCGATAAGAATTGCGACCCAAACAGATCAGGTATGGGACATCCTATCTAAGGCTTCAATCACACTCCCTTTGGGACAGTTGCTTGCGTTAGTGCCAGGAGTAAGGCAGCAATTCCAACAGCTGGTTAGTCCCGGACCTTCTTGTACTCCGGTGACTGCAACCATACAATCGGAAATTGATTCTATGGTGGATCATTCAGTCCCATTGATCACCGTCTAGCATAAAAACTAGAAGATTACTCAAGTTTTTATTCATGGTGGGTCTGGTGTGAATATTGCGATAGCGGCGCTCTACAAGAAATTGGGTTGGACCCAAATTCAACCCGTGTAATTTTTTGTGCGAATGGCAGACCAATCTCAAGTCCATCCGGTGGGATTAGTACATAATATTCCTATTACCTTGCAGGGAACCATATTCAAAATGACTTTTGTAGTCCTCAAATTACCACAATCCAGCCTCGACTACAACTTACTTTTCGGATGACCATGGCTGAAGCAAGCCAAAGTTGTACAGGATTGGTCAGCGCAAGAGTTAACTTTCAAAGACAATCACTGGAAATATGTAGTCAAACTGGATGCTATGCAACCCTGTGATCTTCATGCATGACCATATGTAGCGAAGCCAGTCCATATGTTGGATGGATTATCTGATGATGAGGAAGAGGCATTCCTCAAGACCAATAAGAATTTGATCTCATTAGGTACAGTAGATCTCCAATCGGTAGCAAACGATTGGCGTCCGACAACTTGTACAGTCATACCAGTGACCGGAAATGCAAAAGCAGATGATAACGTAGCCATGGATGAAGCAACCTTACATCAACTCTTGCAGCCAGCTGATGATTTGGTGCAACCTTGAGAATTTTATGTACCGGAAGATCAATTAATAACGTACAATTTGGGTGACATGGTCAACCCGCGACCAGTTAAGATTAAGGCAAGATTAGCAGAGACATTTCAAGATGATTTGGTACATCTCCTGCGTGAATTCTCCGATGTTTTCACTTGGGATTATAGAGATATGAAAGGCCTTGACCCGCGGATTTATCAACATCGAGTGGTATTCAAACCAGATGCAAAACCCATTAAGCAACCAAGCTACAGAATGAATCCTAATTATGCGGTGCAGGTTAAGGCTGAACTTGATCGTCTATTGAAGGTGGGATTTATTGTGCCAATTGAGCATGCTGAGTGGATATCGCCAATAGTGATCGTTCCGAAGAAAAATAAACAGTTGCGTATCTGTGTCGACTACCAAAAACTCAATGCCGCCACTGTACCGGATCCGTTCCCTCTCCCCTTTCTAGATACAATGCTCGATAGGGTAGCAGGACATGAGATGTATTCTTTTCTGGATGGGTACAGTGGATATAATCAGGTGAGGATGGCAGAATAGGATATACCAAAGACACCTTTTATCACGAATTGGGGTGTCTATGCTTGCACCGTAATGTGCTTCGGTTTAAGGAATGCCCTGAGTACCTTCCAAAGATGCATGCATGAAGTCTTTTCACCCTACCTAACTACCTTTGCCTTATTTGGCAAGACTTTGGCTCACCTGTATCATTTACGTTGCTGCTTTAAAAAATGCCGAGAGTACCGATTATGTTTGAATCCGACCAAAGCTGTTTTTGCGGTCTCTTGTTGTAAACTACTCGGCCATATTATCTCTAAACAAGGAATGTAGGTCGATCCGGATAAAGTAGCGGCCGTGTTCGAGGCACCAGTCCCAACGACACCCAAAGAAGTTATGCGCTTTCTTGGTCAAATCCGGTGGCATGGCAGGCACTTACGGTGGTTAGCTCACTTAGCAACACCACTTAACAGGCTTATGACCAGCGCTCCACGATAGTATGATTGGACACAGGAGTGCCAAAATGCATTTGATCGTTTAAAGGTTTTATTGACGCAGGCCCCAATTTTGCAACCACCTGATTGGGAACGTCCGTTCCATGTCTTTGTGGATGCATCGGACATAGCTATTGGTAGCGTACTAATGCAGCAAACTGACAAATGGTTTCGGCCTGTATATTATGCAAGTCGCCGATTAGCCCCTGCCGAAAGAAACTACTCAGTGATCAAAAGAGAGTGTCTCGGGTTGGTGTATTCTGTTAAGAAGTTCTGACATTATTTGTTGGGCCGAAAATTCACTTTCCATGTGGATCATGCCGCAGTCATGTATTTGGTACGGCAGCAACATTTAAGTGAAAGGCTGGAAAGATGGTTATTACTTCTACAGGAGTTCGAGTATGACATTATTCATCGACCCGACACAGCACATGCTTTGGTAGATTTTCTATCGTGACTGGATTTTGGTGAGCCTCCGGTAGGGGTTGATGACACTACACCGGCCATTTATGTTATTGAGACCACTTCTGAAGACTCTACAGAACCCCTGGTTGCTACTATATACTATGATATGTTACTAAATTTTCTCACGGATGGCTGTCTCCCTCCTAATACCCCCACTACTTTGCGCCGAAAAATTGTGGTCTACAGTCGACGATTCCGGTTGATTGTGGGTCAACTGTATTATTTAGATCATACTAGTGTTTTCCTTAGATGCTTTCCTCCACATGAAGCGGAATCAGTTATTACTATGGCTCACTCATTACCCTGTGGAGAACACTTCGCAGCTGATCTTACTCAGCGAAAAATTCTACAAGGTGGGCTATGGTGGCCTACAATGTACAGAGATGTGGTTCAGTTTGTGCAACAGTGTGATGCCTGTCAACGGTCTGGACAACCTTTGCAACGACATTTCTTTCCTATTCAACCTGTCTTACCTTTGGAACCCTTCCAGAAGTGGGGTCTAGATTTTATTGGCCCAATAACGCCACCAGCCACCCTCACCAACACTCACTACATATTGACATGTATAGACTATGCCACTCGATGGGCAAAAGCTTGGTCTTTACGATCTACCACAGCTGTTTCAGTGGAAAAATGCTTGATGAAAGATGTCTTCCCTTGATATCTACTACCCCTCGAAATAGTGACGGACCAAGGCACACATTTTGCCAACAACTTAATGCAAGTGCTGATGCAAACTTTTTAGATTATTCATAAATTCAGCTCACCGTACTATCCACGTGCTAATGGTTTGGCTGAAAGTACCAATAAGACTTTGTTGAATATGCTTCGCAAATTGATTTTGGAATGTCCGGAACGTTGGGACTAGTTAATTCCTGTAGTTTTGTGGGCATACTGGACTACGTACAAGGTAGCTACTGGTATGACCCCGTTCAAGCTTTCTTATGGATTGGAAGCTATTGCACCGATGGAAGTAGTCGTGCCGAGCCTAGGAGTTGCGTTAGCTCAGAAATTGCTTCCGGAAGAATTGTTGCCATTTCGGTTAGATACGCTCAGATCATTGGATGAACAACGCTGGGAAAGTTTCATGACCCTTCAAGAAGTTCAGCTTCGTCAAGCCCGCACTCATAATCGCTTGCTCAAAACCCCTGTCTTTAAGATTGACCAACTCGGCTTATTCTATAATGCAAAAGCAAACAGATCAGCTAAAAAATTTAAGTTATGGTGTTTCCGTCCATACCAAATTATTGAATAGGTGGGACCCGCTACTTTTCAGTTGGCCACCTTAACCAGAGTTCCTCTTCCAAAAGTGATTAATGGATCTAAGCTTCGCCCATATCAACAATCGACCAATAACCAATGACGTGTACCTCGTCTTTTTCGTGTGTCACTTGTTTTCTTTTTATCCCCGTATTTCGGTTGACCATTGTTGGGGGATTCTTAGACAAGAAGGAGTTTGAGGGTTTCTTTTTATCCCCGTATTTCGCGGGGGGGGGGGGGGCGAGGGGGAGGGGGGGGCGGGGAGGCGGGGGGGGAGGAAACGAGGGGGGCGGGGAAGGGGGGGGGGAGGGGGGGCGGGGAGGGGGAGGGGGGGGAGGGGGAGGGGTGGAGGGGGGGGGAGGGGGGGGGGTTTGGTCAGTGGGGGGGAGGGGGGAAGAGAGAAGTTTTTTTTTTCCAACCCAAAAATCCTAGGGGGCCCTTTTTTTTTGGAAAGTAACCCAAAAATAGAGAAAATTGAAGGAAAAATCCAAAAAAAATGCCAAAAAATTGCCAAAAAATTTCGAAAAAATTCTCATGAAATTTTCTATAGGGCTAGGTCCAATTTCCTTCATCAAACCATAAAGAGCCTCCTTTTATTCCTCCTATTTGGCAAGAAAATGATATCAGAGAAGGATAAAAAATGCTAGAAAAATACTAAAAATGCTAGAAAAATTTCCAAAAAAACCCAAAATTTTTACTTTTGCAGAGGTTATGAAATGCCTTCTAGGTTTGGTAAAAACTCAAGGAACAAGTATGAAATTGATAAAGAAAACTACTAAAACTAAGTAGAATGAGATGAGAAAGCTATGTACAACCTGGACAGATTTTGTAGTTCCAGGTGATCCATACTTCTTCAAGTGTGTTGATGGTAGGCCTTGGACCTTGATATGTTGACCAGTGGCAAGGCCTCTCCTTTCAGCGTCTCTAACTCCACAACACCCCAATTTAACATTGTTTTGACTCGATAAGGTCCTTCCCAATGTGGAAGCCATTTTCCTCTCAATTGTGTATGAAGATTGATGGGGGAAGTATCTCAACCCCTAAGCAACGAGGAAGCACGAATGACCTCCACAGGTATCCTTCTTTGACCTCTGCACACCAAAAGTGCTCTTACTTAGAGCTTACGCAGAGACCTCCAGTGAGCTTTTGTAGAAGTGTAGTAGACACCAAGAGCTTTCCAACAAAACAAATTTTACTTCAAATGGATGCTTACACAAAGAGAAACAATTTCTACAACATGAGCTAGTTGAATGCTCACAACTGCTAGTCAAGCAGAGACCTCACTTCACTCCAGCAAGCTTTTCTCAGAGATTATACAAAGACTGAATCTCAAACTTGGATTAACTTTAGAGCACTCTAATAGCTACCCAATTCCACCAAAATCATAGAAAATGCATAAATAGAGAAGGAGAACCAGACCTTACAACAGAGAGCAAAATATTTCCAACAGAGCCTAGACACAGAGAGAGATATCAATCACACAACTTCACTAAAATGAATCTTGCTCCCAGATTACTCAGAGACTGCTCCAGCAAATTTCCCAGCCTAAAATAGACTCTAATAGCTATCCAATGCGACAAGAATTACATCAAATGGATACAATATGAGGGAGAACCAATGCTAACAACTCAGGGGTAGAGAGTTGCAACACTGCCTGCGCACACACATAGATATGCCTACTGAAAGAAAACAAACAAGCAAGCAAGGGGCTAGCTTAAGCAAGGGGCTTGCTTATCACAACTCTAGCACTTACTGCTCACTGTACATGACCTAAAACTCCAAGAAGATGGCCCAAAAGAAGTCGGGATACATGCTCCTTTTATAGTGAGAAGTGTGCCCCTAAAATCTAGGAACTACCTTTCCAAATCAGCCTTCTAACTTGGAGGAATTAGTTGAGATGACTTGGGGAGTGGTTGAGTGACTTTTCTTGATGGAATCTCGTGGCTTTTGGCTTCCTTTGATTGCTCCACATGTCCATAAAAGATTCCCCACGAATTTGTAGCTTGAAGCTTGACTTTTAACACTCCCCCTCAAGCTTCAATTCTTCGTCCTCGTACAAGCTCCTTCATGTTGATGCATTGCTTGAATTTTGAAATCTTCATTCCATCCAAAGCCTTTGTAAACATGTCGAAAACTTGGTCCTTGGTACCAATATGATGTACTGAAAATTCCTTCGATATCACCTTTTCCCTTATGAAGTGATCGTGCACTTCAATATGCTTGGTTCTAGCATGATAGACAGGATTCGATGCTAGATGAATGCTACTCATATTGTCACAAAAAATTGGATATGTGTCAACCTGCAAATTAAGCTCCATAAATAACTTCTTAATCCACATTGGCTCACATGTGACTTGAGCCAAAGCTCTATACTCAGCCTCGGTGGAAGATAATGCCACCATGGGTTGCTTCTTTGAAATCCATGAGATGATCTTGCTACCTAGCATGACTAGGTAACCACTTGTACTTCTTCTATCCTCCTTGGAACCGGCCCAATCTGCATCAGAATAAGCTTTGACCTGCATATCATCATCAAATGAATAGAACAATCCTTCATTTATAGTGGCCTTGAGATATCGTAACATTCTTCTTGCAGCTTGCAAGTGTGTAGTCCTTGGACTATGCATAAATTGTGATAACACTCCAACTCCATATGCTATGTTAGGCCTAGTTATTGTGGCATAATTGAAAGATCCTACAATAGAGTGATAAAAAGTTACATCCTCTAATGGCTCTCCATCAATGGATCTTAGCTTTACATTAAGTTCCATGGGATTTGAAATAGGCTTGCAATGTAGCATCCCAAACCTCTCAAGTAGGTCTAGAATATACTTCCTTTGTATGAGCATAATACCTTCTTCTTTGTATACAACTTCAATGCCAAGAAAATCTTAGGGCTCCTTTCCAAGCTTTGCCTTAATCTCCTCAATGCCCTTTGTATCATTACCTCTAATGATAAGATCATCTACATACACACACATGTAGACTACAAGTTCTCCTCTTTGTTTGATGAAGAGAGATGGATCCGCCTTGCATTGATTGTAACCACATTTGATCAAATATTCCACCAATCTTTGGTTCCAAGCCCTTGGAGCTTGCTTTAGGCCATAAAGTGCCTTCTTCAACCTACAAACATGATGTGGAACCTCTTTATGAACAAAACCTAGTGGTTGCTCCATGTATACCTCTTCTTCCAAGTCTCCATTGAGAAAGACATTCTTGATATCCAATTGGAAAAGCTTCCATCCTTTGCTAGCAGCCATTGCAATGAGTGTCCTAATGGTGCTCATCTTTGCCATGGGGCTGAATGCCTCTTCAAAGTCCACTCCATAGGTTTGTGCAAAACCCTTGGCCACCAATCTTGCTTTGAACCTAGAAATAGATCCATCTGAATTCCTCTTTACTTTATACACCCACTTATTACCTATTACCTTCATGTTCTCCTTCTTGGGCACTAGAGTCCATGTTTGATTTTCCTCAAGTGCGTCGATCTCTTCTTGCATTGCCTCTTTCCATTCGGTGTACCTGCTTGCATCTTCATAGCAATCGGGCTCATGATCTTCTACTACTTTGTTCATATATGCATAATGTGTTGCCATGTATGAATCATAAGTAAACATTTGAGTTGGATACTTAACTCTAGAAGACTTCCTTTCTTCACCTTTTCGAGGGATAAACCTCCTTTGCCTTGGGAACTTGATCTCTTTCTTTGACGTGGCTTCTTTCTCCATCATGTGTCCTTCATCATCTTCAACTTCATTACCTTCTTCATCCAACTCCACCAATGTTGCTTTGCCTTTGTTGATTGATTGTGCTTCATAGCTTGATGAAGATCTCCCCCTCCATGGTGAGTTCATGCTTGAACTATCTTCATTGATGGAACACCTTGGGCCACTTAGCTCTAGGTCGATTTGTTCTTCATCATGTCCATGCTTTTCTTCTTCATAGTCCTCCATACAATCATACTTCTTATACCAAGGGAGTAGCTCATCAAATGCTACATCCCTTGATATCCTCAAGTCCTTTTTGTCTGGGTTGAAGCACCTGTAACCTTTATGATCATTTGAATATCCTAGAAACACACACTTATCTGCCTTTGGTTGTAGCTTGTGCCTCAATTCACTTGGCACATGTACATAACAAGTACATCCAAATATTTTCAAGTGGGAAAGATCAGGTTTCTTACCATAATAGGCTTGATATGGTGTCAAGCCATGGATCCCTGAGGTAGGAGCCCTATTCATAAGATACACGGCAGTATTTGCTGCATCACTCCAAAACATGTTAGGTACATTCATCTCATTAAGCATTGCTCTAGCGATCTCGGCAATGTATCTATTCTTTCCCTTTGCTACTCCATTTTGTGGGGGTGTGTACCTACATGTTACTTGCCTCTTGATGCCTTGATCCATTAAAAAATCAGAAAACTCATTGTAGAAATATTCTCCACCTCCATCGGACCTTAGCTTCTTGATATATGTACCTGTTTCCTTCTCTACCATTGCCTTGAATACTTTGAAACATGTAAACACATCTGATTTGTTTTTGATGAAATAAACCCAAACCATCCTTGTGCAATCATCTATAAAAGTGACAAAGTACTTGTTACCTCCAATGGATTGCTCTTTGGTTGGCCCCCACACATCTGTATGTATCAATTCCAATGGATGTTGGCTTATGTAGCCACTCTTCTTGAATGGAAGTCTCGCTTGCTTCCCTAGTTGACAAGATTCACATAAATGCTTCATACCTTGTCCTTGGAAGTTGGGAAGACCTTCAACGAGCCTCTTGAATTGCATTTCCTTCATTCTTTGTATGTTGATGTGACCTATCCTCTTGTGCCACAAGTCCAACTCCGAAATCCTCTTGTTTCCATATGTGAAGTAGACATGTTGAGTGGAATGAGAATTTACCTCCAAAGTGAAGAGTCTCCCTTGCTTCTTTCCTCTTGCTATGACCTTGTAACCTTGCTTAGGGTTCTCCACAAAGCATCCACCTTTGTTGAACCTTACTTGATAGCCTCTTTCAACCATTTGCCCAACGGACACCAAGTTCTTTGTGATAGTAGGTACATGCAAGACATCCTTGAGACATCTTCCTTCCTCCTTGTCATCCAAAGCTACATCTCCAACATGGGAGATCTCATGGGCTGTATCATCACCTGTTTCTACATGTCCTTTACCTTTGGGAACATGTAGATTAGTAAACCAAGAAGCATTGCAACTCATATGGTTGCTACGTCCACTATCAATATACCAAGTGTTATCTACTTTGCTTGAATTCCCATTCATGTGCATCATCAAGGGATTGTCATTTTCTGAACTTGTAGAAGCAAAATTACCTTGGCCTTTGTATGAAGAACCTTGATTATAGCTCCTTTGGTTTCCTCCTTGGTAGCAATCTCTAGCATAGTGGCCAAACTTGCCACATATGTAACATCCTTCGCCATCTTGATTCCTGTTTTGTTGATGTCATCCTCCTCTTCCTCTTGTTCTTCCTCTCCCTCTTTGTGATGAGGTGTCTTGGTCCTGTCCTTGATTGCTTGAGTGGCCTTGCCTTCCTCCAAACCTTCCTTTGCCCCTTCCTTGTCCTCGTCTTCCTTTGCCCCTTTGATTACCTGCATAGAAAACTTGTGCATCCTTGCTTTTAGTTGAACTTCCACCTATGTTCATCATCTCTCAAACAATTGAGAGTATAAGCCACAAGATCGTCATCATCTACCTGGCTTCCAATGGATCCCAATGCCTCTGATAACTCCTTGACCTGAAGTATGTAGTCATTTATGCTACTCCCTGAGCTCTTCCTAAGGTTGTTGAGCTCATTCTTGAGCTGTATCTTCCTTGCTTTGGTGCTTGTTGAATAAAGCCTTTCAAGTGTCTCCCATACCTTCATGCTTGAATCCAAGTCTTGGATATGGCCGATCATGCTATTGCTAATGTGTTGGGAAAGAATAAAGATAACCCTCTTGTCTCTTTCATTCCATTCCCTAAAGGCCCTTCTTTGGTCATTGGTTGGATTCTCATCCAATCTAGGTCTTGGTTCACTTCCACTAATCAACCCCCAAAGGCCCTTGCCCATAAGATAGTTGGAGACCCTAAATCTCCATTGTTGATAGTTCCCTTCGTCTAGCTTTTCAATTTGAGTGTTGAAGTCTCCCATATCTAGTCTTTGATACTTGACCTAGCCCTTGGCTAATGCTCCAATGTGTGTAAAATGAAAATGAAGCTCTGAGGTTACCTCAATCCAAAGCTTTCCTTAGATGGACACCTTGTGCTCTTGAAACTTTGAGTAGAATAGCTCCCCCTTGATGTGAGCTACCTCCAAGAAGCTTTTGTTGATGCGAATCTTCAACCACCAACTCCAAGAGGTCTTCTTGCTTGTATGTGATGCCTCCAAGATGCCCAAATGCTCTGATACCACTGATGGGGGAAGTATCTCAACCCCTAAGCAACGACGAAGCGCGAATGACCTCAACAGGTATCCTTCTTTGACCTCTGCACACCGAAAGTGCTCTTACTCAAAGCTTATACAGAGAACTTCAATGAGCTTTTGTAGACCTGTATTAGACACCATGAGCTTTCCAAAAAAACAAATTTTACTTCAAATGGATGCTTACACAAAGACAAACAGTGTCTACAACATGAGCTAGTTGAATGCTCACAACTGCTAGTCAAGCACAGACCTCACTTCACTCCAGCAAGCTTTTCTCAGAGATTATACAGAGAATGAATCTCAAGCTTGGGTCAACTTTAGAGCACTCTAATAGCTACCCAATGCCACCAAAATCATAGCAAATGGATAAATAGAGAAGGAGAACCAACCCTTACAACAAAGAGAAAAATATTTCCAACAGAGCCTAGACACAGAGAGAGATATCAATCACACAACTTCACTAAAATGAATCTTGCTCCAAGATTACTCAGAGACTGCTCTAGAGAATTTGTAAGCCTAAAATAGACTCTAATAGCTATCCAATGAGACAAGATTTACATCAAATGGATACAATATGAGGGAGAACCAATGCTAACAACTCAGGGGTGGAGAGTTGCAACACTGCCTGCGCACACACATAGATATGCCTACTAAAAGAAAACAAACAAGCAAGCAAGGGGCTAGCTTAAGCAAGGGGCTTGCTTATCACAACTCCAGCACTTAGTGCTCACTTTACATGAGCTAAAAAGACAAGAAGATGGCCCAAAAGAAATCGGGATACATGCTCCTTTTATAGTGAGAAGTGTGCCCCTAAAATCTAGGAACTACCTTTCCAAATCAGCGTCCTAACTTGGAGGAATTAGTTGAGATGACTTGGGGAGTGGTTGAGTGACTTTTCTTGATGGAATCTCGTGGCTTTTGGCTTCTTTTGATTGCTCCACATGTCCATAAAAGATTCCCCACGAATTTGTAGCTTGAAGCTTGACTTTTAACAAAGATGAGGTATATGGAGAAGAACTAACATGCCTTGTTCCATGTTGTTGTTCCACAGATGTCGATCATGTGCCTCCTTTCTCTTCATCTGAGTCTCTATCATATGTTTTGTTGCTAGTAGACAAATCTCCTCCACTTTATTTAGTGCTTCGAGCCTCTGAGAGACATCACAATCTTTCTTGCCCTGCATGAATGCTATCTTAGGTGATCCATGTAAAAATTCAAAGCGCTCAATGAGCAATATGCCATAAACCAATTGGAATGGAGAATATCCCATGGACTCTTTGTACGCTAACCTATATGCCCATAGGGTACCTTGATAAGCAATGCCCCAGGAAATGGGTTGTAACATACACTCCTTCCTTAACATTGAGATTAAAACCTTATTTGTCGATTCAGCCTGTCCATTTGCTCTTGGATAGTAAGCACAAGAGGTCTTATGTAGAATTCTATACCTGTTGAAAATTTCCTGCAGGACCTTATTGACAAAATGGCTACCCTGATCTGTACAAATTTCAAGTGGACATCCAAACCTACAACTGATGCTACTATAAATGAAATCAGCAACAGTTTGGGCAATGCAGTTGGGGGAGGCAATAGCTTCAGCCCACTTTGTCGCATAATCTGTAGCTATCAAGAGATATTTCTCTCTTATTGGAATTGCAGGAGGGTAGATGGGCCCTACAAAATCTAGCCCCCACTTCTCAAATGGTTGCTAGGAAGTGGAAACAATCAAGGGGCTATGCCTCTGCTTTGTTGGCTTAGGTCCACACCTTTGGCAAACGTCACATGCATTTTCCCATTCATCTGCATCCTTAAATAGTGTAGGCCACCATAGACCAACATCCAATATCCTCTTACTCATAATATACCCTAGAAGGTTCCCACCACCTGTTCCTTCATGTGCAGAGTGAAGGATTTCCCTCACTTCTTCTTCTTCCAAACAATTCCTAAACCTGTCATCCTTGCCTTGTCTATATAATTTATCTTCAATGAAGGTATATGGTCTACTCTTGATTAGCAGTCTCTTCCTTTGCACAGCACTAGCCTTTTCTGGATACAACCCAGTTTTAATGAAATTCTTGATATCATAATACCAACCTTGAGCTTGTACAGCAAACAAATGAGCATCTCAAAAATCATCATTGATTCCACTAGCTTGATTCATCATATTGATTCTGGATAGGTGATCCGCCATAACATTTTCTTTACCTGGTCTCTGGACTACAGAAAAATCAAACTCTTGGAACAACAATAACCACCTCCATATTCTACCAATGGCTTGTGGCTTGTTGAGCAAGTATTTTAGTGATCTCTTATAATAATAAATTTTACTCCCAGTAAGTAATGACGAAATTTTTGGATAGCAAAAACCATTGCTAGGGCTTCTCTTTCTGTAGTACTATAATTCCTTTCAGCCTTGGTCAAGATTCTACTAGCATATTGAATTGGTCTGTCCACTTTAAATTCTTCACAAGGTTGGGTCAAAACTGCCCCCACTGCATAGGCACTGGCATCTACATGTATATGAAAGATTTTTGACCACTCAGGTGTGATCAAAATAGGAGCAGACACCAACCTTGACCGTAATGTTTGATATGCTTTTTCCTCCTCTTCTTCCCATTTAAAAGGTACTTCCTTACCTGTAAGTCTAGGCAGTGGTCTGGCTATCTCTGCATACATTTTTATAAACCTTATATGGTATCCAGTATGCCCCAAGAAACTCTGAATCTTTTTAGTAGATTTAGGTTTAGGAAACTTTAATATAGAAAAGATTTTGTCAGGATCTGGAGCCATACCTTTAGCCGACACCACATGTCCTAAGAGAGTTCCTTTTGTCACAGGGAAATGACATTTGTTTGGATTGAGCTTTAGCTTGGTCTCCCTGCATCTCTTGAAAACATTCTGCAGCTGCCTCAAGTGATGGTCCAAACAATCTAGAGGCGTTTCTTTGTGAGAACTTGAAAACGAAGTGAAGTCATCCATGAAGATTCTAAGTGATTCCAGCAATAGGGGGCCAAAAATGAGATTGACCGTTCTGTTAAAGGTGGCTGGAGCATTTCTGAGCCCAAATGGGATTTTTACATACACATATGTTCCCCAAGGTGTGATAAAAGCAGTCTTTTCACGATCCTCTAGGTGTATTGATATTTAATTTTAGCCACTAAATCCATCCATAAAGCTATGTAATGCATGCCCAACCACTTCTTCAATGACCTGCTCTGCAAAAGGCATTGGGAAACCATCTAGAATGGTCACCTTGTTGAGTGCTCTAAAGTCAACACAAATTCTAATTTTATTAGTATTCTTCTTTGGTACTATGACCATAGGTGAGAGCCACTGTGAGTGTTCCACAGGAATGATGATTCTTGCATCCTCCATCTTTTGTATTTCCACATAGACAGCTTTAGCATATTTTGGATTAAGTCTATAGCTCTTCCCTCTTATGGGTTTGGCTCCATCAACCAGATGGATTCTATGCTCTCCATAAGTCGCAGGCAGTCCTTCTAAGTCTTTATAATGCCAGGCAAAAACATCTGTATAATGGGTCAAGAATGATCTTACCTTTTCAAGGAGCCCTGGGTGACTCCACAACCAAGTGGCCACCAAAATTGGCCGATTATTGTCTTGAGTGCCTAATTGAATTTCTTTGAAAGGATTTCTCTCTACCATATTATCTTCGTGCTCATCTCCTTCCTTGTCTTCTTCCACTAGCTTTTCGTGCATTGCTTCATAAGCAGTTTTATTTTGGATTTCAATGTGTTCCTCCTTGTCCTGCATCCATCCTGCAGGGATTTCTTGAATCGGGAAAGAACCCTCTTCACTAGAATCTTTTACCTTGCCTTTAGCTTTAGTAACTTCCTTATCTGTGGTTGTCATATCCTCCTCCAAGTTGTATTTGAGGGGTGTCTTCCTGCCCCTTTTGTGGTCTGTGATGGGCTCTCCCAATCCATCAACCTCGACTTTCTCCTCATCTTCATCATAACCTTAAGTCGTGCAAGAATTATTAAGAAAAATTCCAAAACAAGAGGAAGATTTGCCTGCTTGGAGCCAATTTAGAATATCCTCTTCTTCCTCGAAATCTATTTGGGGTTGATCCTCCGATTCTGGTTCCATGCACATGCCAACTGTTTGCATCATGCTAGTGTTTCCATGATTATTTGGGCCCTCTTGTAAATGAATCTATGTTAGCTCTTGCCCTTTCTTATGTACCCACATAGTGTCCTTGCCCCAATAATGAATGACACTTGCATGCCTTAGCCATGGTCGTCCAATTAAGAGGGGAAATCCTCCTTCAACCTGGGGCAATCTTAAAACCACAAAATCCAGAATGAATAGATTACCTTGTACTTCAAGTTGAACTTTTGGGATCACTCCCAAGGGCCTTACTTTGCTCTGATTTGCCAAAGTAACAATGAAATTTGCAGGCCTTGAAGGGTGGAGTCCAATCTTTTCCATTGTATGTTCAGGCATCAAGTAAATGCCAGAATCACCATCCCCAATAACTCCTTGAAATTCATGACCTTTGATAGATACTGTCAGCCGAGGACTTTTATAATCTGTAAGGGGTGCTTCCCCTACAATTTTTCCTTTATGTAAAACAGCAGTCTTTGCCACCAAACTTGTAGTGGAAGCTTCATCAATTATCTGCAATAACTCTGACCTGAATTTCCCATCCATCTTCATTAAATAAAAAATACTAACCTCCTTTTTCATGGACTTGAGTAGTTTTGAAGCCTCTGATTCCTTGAGAGCATGGGCTCAAGTTGACTTATCAAACTCCTCATGAGCCCTGTTGAAGGCATGCCCAATGGCATCACTGGTGCATATGAGATCTCCTTTTTGCCTTGTATCTGCACTTGTGGAGGCTTTATCTTCAGATGGTTCTCTGTTTTGATTCCATTCCTTAATCTCTGATCCTTGTCCTATGTCTGCTTGAACCTTCCCATTGCTTCTTGTCTGCACAGTCAAAGATTCTATTTCTTCTAATTGCACCACCCTGGTAGATGGTGATGGCTCATTGACTAAATCACACACTTCTTCTTTGTGCACAGAAATCATTTGAATATGGGGCCCGGATGAAGAGGCTTGATTCTTAGGACAACAATTTGTATAATGGTCTCTTGCCTTAGGGCAGTTCTTGCAAGGAGGGGCATTTTCTGGTAGGGATCACCTACTTTGATAGTGCCCGCATTCTCCACATCTGAAACAGATGATTGGCCTCCTAGGTCCATTTCCAAAGTTATTCCTCTGTCTAGGATTATAGCTGTTACCTTGATTCGGTGCAGCAGCCATCACATTTGCTGGTGTTGGGGGTCCTCCTTGTGTCCAGTATGTCGTTGCAAGCAGTCCCCTTGATTGGCATTCATGGGCCTCATGGCCAACTTTCGTGCATAATTGGCAAGTCACACTTAACAGAGGACATTCACTTATTATGTGACCTTGCTTGCTGCACATGGAACACCAAAGTCCACTCTTGATGCCACCTCCTTTTAGTTCCTGCAACTCCTATCACAGCTGAGCCAATTCCTCTGCTTGGGCCTCCTCCTCCTTTTGGAGCTTTAGTGCTTCAATCTCCCTTCTCAACTGAGCAACAACATTCTCCTCCTCTTTGTAGGGCTTATTTCTTTTTATGCCCTCCAGCTCCTTCCTTAGCTGGATCACTGGATCCTCCATTTCTGTACCATATGTTGGCTCCATACTGGTGCCTTATCTGCTCCAAACCTGTGGCTGTGTTGATGAACTCCTCTATGGAGGTTGTAGGTAACACTAATTCCTTTATTTTGCATTGGGTGGCCACTGGTAGGGGCTTAGCTAACCATTTCTTAACAAAAAAACCATGTGGTGGATCTGGCAATTTAGCCACTAGTGCTTTGGCCCTAGTCACAAACTCTGGGAACTTTTCTCCTGGACCCAATCTCAAATTTTCTAGTTCTTCTATGATAATCTCCGCAGTGTTGCCATGGTGGAATTGATTTTTAAATGCATCTTTCATCACATCTGAAGTGGTAAAATGGTCTTCAGCAAACTGGCTGAACCACTTATCTGCTAATCCCTCTAATGTGGCAAAGAAGAGAATAAAAAAGGCATCCTCCCTACCCATTAAGCCTCTAGTCTTACATAGTGCCAAAAACCTTCTAATGTGTTCGTCCGGATCCTCCTAAGCTAGGCCTTTGAAAGAATGGAAACTTTATATTTAATCTAGAGAGTAAAGTTTCCAAGTCTACCTGACCCGCCATGCTCTTTACTGATGAGGTTGAAGATAGTGGACTGGAGGACCTTCTAACAACCTTCCTTCTTGTCTGCTTGTAGATGACCCTCAATGTTTGGGACTGGGTTGCGGTCATGAGCAGCTCATAGCCCACTTAATATGAGACACTTGATAAGAATATTTACCTTTTGTTTGATGAAGTAGCACTGTAGTAGCACTCTAGACATGTGACCTCTGCTATACTTTGCACTTGGTTTCTCCTAAGCTCAAATCTCCTTGGAAGTCCCACTATGCATGCCAAATTTTGTTGGGGGGTTCTTAGACAAGAAGGAGTTTGAGGGTTTGTAGGAGAAAAGGAAAAGACTAGAAGAGGAAATACACCTTGGAAGCTTCTGCCGATTGATTACAGTAAGACAATTACAATGTTTGAAGCACAATACAAGCCAATACTTCTGTGCACAATCACACAGAGTGCTCAATTACAAAATACCAAATATCCCAAAGTCTTCTTGCCGCCCACCTCCTATGCACCAGACCTCCACCTGCTTCAAGCTTATCCTTGTGCACACCTTGCACCAAGCTTCCACTAAGGGGGAGGAATGAATACCTTCCGTCGGCACGCGCACACTACAAAGAGACCTTGAGATCCTTAGGGGACTAGCTTAGCACTTTCTGCACAATCCCTTAGTCACTCTCTATGCACTCCTTCAACTCCACTTCTCTGCATCGCACACTGCTGACTCTTGCACTTCTCTCTCTTGCTTCACTTAGACTATGCTTCTCTTGCTTACTCTAGCATTGGTCCAAGAATAGTCCTTGCCTTGATTTGAGTGTGTCGATCACGTACGCTACTAACTGCAATAGTATCTTGGTGCTCACTTTGATGTCCCAAGATTGTCTTCACAAGTGGCAGCCAACGACTCACTGTTTTGTCCTGTAGTGACTTTAGACTAAAACCAAAAATTTTAATGGGGGTCCATACTTTCACCTGTGCGTACGTTGCCGCTTCACATACCTTCACATTTTCCTTTTAAGTCTTCACTTTTGCACATAAGAGGGGGTTCACCTGAACCTTTTAAAACACTTTAAAACACACTTTGAACCTTAGGGAAATTAGAGAAAATACCTCTGCAACCTGCAACCCACTTTCTCCAATTTACCCTTTGTGGACCATTGATTTTGCACTACCTGTGCACTTTGACACCTGCACTTTAGCACTTTGACTTTGCACTTGTTGGCTTTGACCTTGACCTTGTTGACTTTGACCAATTGACTTTGATTGTAGTTGACTTTGACCAACATGACTTTTATGGAACCACCATAGATCGTAATCTCCTCGTTTTGATATCTAAATATGATGCTGTAATTATGACGGATATCTTTCCAATATCGCATGATGATTAGGGTTTTTGACTGCCTAATGTTGCCCGTGTTTCTACTTAATCTTGTTTCTTTTACTGATAATCGCTATTGTGTTTGTGTGATTGTGCGTTCTTTGTTTTTTGTGTTCTTGTGTTTACTTGTGCGCGCGATGGAAGCACTAGCAAATGTCACTACTTTTCGTGCAGGTCTCACTCCAGATGTGAGTGAGTATTTGCGCACCCATGGTCTATTGGCTTTCGCTGAATTGCCTTGGCATTCAGTGGAGTGTCAACCATTCCATGCGCAACTTATTTCTACCATCGTCGCCACACCTGCTACAGAGCAGTGTTGGCCCATAGCTTGTTTACCCTCATGAGTCGCTATTACTTTAGCTTCGTTTGCCAATGCCTTTTGACTTCCTTGGGAAGGATTGGAGAATGGTCCCCTTCTTTCCGTGGCCATCATGCACGAAATGTTTCCCCGACACTCATCTAATGAGTATGCCATTTTGTGTAGACCTGAACTAGAGCGTACTGCTCTGCAATTTTTGGTAGCCACCTTGAATCTCCAAAAACATACCTATGGTATTGCCCGCCCATTCTATTCGATGATAGATACTACTTCCCGTGAGTCTGTCGATTTTGCTTCCTTTTATTTTCGGTGCATTCACCGTGAATGTGTATCGGTTATCAAACAAGTTACTAAGGGTGACCTTCCTCGTTCCCGTTTACCCCACATCCTTACTTTCCTCTTTCCAGTGCTCCAAGCTGCGCAACCACCTCCAACCACCCCCTTCTTATTACATGAAGAATCTACGCAAATGCTAGAGGATGAGGAAGATGATGATGCACAACTGTTGCAACTTTTTCACCGAAAATGCAGATGTGTTAGCCCCTCCAGAAGTCAAGTGCAAGGATCAACTTATGGCCATGAAGAAGAAGTCTTCCATGACACTGCTACATCTATCCATGTCGATTCCTCCGTTCCTTCTTCTCCAATTAAGCAATAGGAACAAGATGTCAACATGGAAGACTCTAAAGAAGTTTCTTCTCGGGCGGATTCTCATCAGCAGAATCACGAAGTTGTGAAAGAGATAGTTGCAGAAATTATTAACGAAGTGATTGTCATGGTTGACGCTGTGATTGACACTGAGGCGACAAAGCAAAATACAACCCGTATGATCTTGATGTCGAATTGTTGGTGCATTTTACCCAAGCCTACATGCTTGATATATTTGATATCATCCTCATTTGTAAGTCACATGAGTAGTCATGTGAACACCTCTTGTAAAAGAGTTCATTTTTATCTCTTGTAATTGAAAAAAGAAAAAGGAAAAGGATGGCTTACCTCATGCATGATGTAAAAGAAATTTCATGGCTCTAACTACCAAAACCCACGACTTTTTGAGCTGAGGGAATATCTCCTAACTTTGGGGATCACTTTTAGGTGGATCCATTCAAATTCGAATTCAAAACTCCCTCCAAGAATAGCTATAAAAGGAGCAAGAAGGAAGAGGCGATTAGCAAGCCTTGTACGTGACCACTTCATGTCATTTTGTAGAGAATGAAGAGCTTACTCCATAGCTCTATCATTCTACTCCCATTGTGCAAAGATTCATTCCCAATGTGGTTGTAATCATATATGAATTTATACATTTATCATCATTCACTTCTCTGTTTTGTTCTCTGCTATACTCACTCAGAGCAGTAACTTCAGAAGGTCATATCTCAAGTTCTACAGAACAGTTTTCAGTGATTTAATGTGCGTTGGATAGCGCTTACTGTCTCGTTTCTGCATATCATTTTTCAAGGTCATTGGATATATAATTTTGAAGATATCTGCATTTTACTGCTCACTGCTCTATCTCTGTAGAACCCCGAGAATGGTGGGCATGTTCTAGAAATTGATGAAACTTGTTCTCAGTGCTCAGTCCATCATTTGAAGTGTTTTAACTTGGATTGGGAAGCTTGCTAAGTCTATTTGCTATGCCCAAAACGAAGTTTTCTAATTTCTACCAGGTTGAGAGCACTCTTCATTTTTTCCAGCAGGTCTACTAATAAACTCTGAAGTCTCAGTTGGCTGGTGTGAAGCTAGTTGTAGCAGCACCTACTCATCCTTGGATTGCATCCACCATCTCTCTTCACAGTGGTATCAGAGCATAGTCAAGCAACATGGGAGATGGATTTCCATCAACAATTGACAAATTGGATCGAAACAACTACCCGGTATGGTCTCTAAGGATGGAGGCTTACCTTCAAGGGAGGAGTCTATGTGGATTCATATCCAGAGATGAAGCAATGCCAACCATGAGGAACAAAGGGCAACCATCACATGAAGAAGTGGAAGGACTTTCGAATTGGTGTTCGAAGGATGCACTTGCAAGGTACTATATTCTAAACTCAATCTCTGATTTTCTTTTACCTCATGTCAAGGGATGCAAGACATCAAGAGAGAGCTGGAATGCACTTGCTTCTTTCTTCTCTTCCAACACTCGAGCAAGGAAGAACCAATTGTGGATGGAGTTCACAACAATGAAGAAAAGCCCGAAGCAAAATGTGACTGATTATGTCACAAAGATGAAGGAGATTTCGGACCAGCTTGGAAGCATTGGAGAGGTAATTGAAGAGGAGCAAATCATAAGACAAATCATGAATGGAATCAAAGCAGACGAAAAGTGGGAGTCATTCACAACAACCATGGATTTATACATGGATATGCATGTACCCGACCTCAACACACTCATGGGCCAACTCTTCACTCATGAAGCAAAGATTAGCAAAGGTGGTGAGTCCTCAAGAGGTAATCAAACTTCTGCCTTATATTCTCATAAAGCTAAGGTCAAGGACAAGTCAAAGAATAGGAAGAATGAAGATGAAGGTAGCTCTTTCCAAGCAAACTTTGCAGGTAGAGGAAGAGCTAGAGGAAGAGGCAGAGGTGGAAAGCAAGGTAGGGGGAGATTCCAATCATCTCAACCTTGCAACATATGTGGCTTATCTAACCATACTACTGAAGAATGTTTCAGGAACCCGAGGAACTCAAGAGGAAGAGGATTCAATAGAGGTGGCTATGGATCAAATAGAGGTAGATACAATGGAGGCTACAACAACAACTACTACAACAACAATTACAACAACAACAACAACTATCAAAGTGGCCATAGAGGAAGAAGAGATTACAATAACTATGGAGAGGAACAAAGTCAAGAAGATTCATTATTGATTATGAATCTATCAGCGAAGAAGGGTAAGGATGATGATCACATATTTTACATTGATTCGGGATGCTCGAACCATTAGCAGGAAATGTGGCTTTACTTTCTGATTTGGAAGATCCTCATAACAAGCATGAAGTGCAAACAGGAGATGACACAAAGCACTCAGTGAGAAGATAGGTAATGTGAAGACATCAGATGGGAATATGAACCTCTTAAGCAAAGTATTGTATGTCCCTACTGTTGGAGGATTCTTTGACAAGAAGGAGTTTGAGGGTTTGTAGGAGAAAATGAAAAGACCAAAAGAGAAAATACACCTTGGAAGTTTCTGCCGTTTGATTACAATAAGAAAAGTACAATGTTTGAAATACAAGATACACCAATACCTCTGTGCACAATCCCACAGAGTGCCCAATTACAAGATATCCAAGATTCCAATGTCCTCTTGCTGCCGACCTCCTCTGCAACAGACCTCCACCTGCTTCAAGCTTCTCCTTGTGCACACCTTGCACCAAGCTTCCACAAAGGGGGGAGGAGTGAATACCTGCTGTCGGCAAGCGTACACTGCCAAAGGACCTTGAGATACTTGGGGGAACTCTAGCTTAGCACACCTCTGCACCAAAATCCTTGGTCACTCTCTATGCACCTTGCACTTCCACTTCTGTGCGACGTACTCTGGTGACTCTTGCACTTCCCTCTCTTGCTCCACTTGGCCTATGCCCTCTTGCTTACTCTAACCCTTCCAAGAATGGCTCTTCCTTGATTTGAGTGTGTCGATCACGTACGCTCCTAACTGCAAGTGAATCTTGGTGCTCACTTTGATGTCCCAAGATGGCTCTCACAAGTGGCAGCCAACTACTCACTGTTTTGTCCTGTAGTGACTTTAGTCTAAAACCAAAAAATTTTAATGGGGGCCATACTTTCACCTGTGCGTACACTTTGCCGCTTCACATGCCTTCACATTTCCTTTTAATTCTTCACTTTTGCACATAAGGGGGGGTTCACCTGAACCTTCCAAAACACTTTAAAACACACTTTGAACCTTAGGGAAATTAGAGAAAGTACCTCTGCAACCTGCAACCTATTTTCTCCAATTTACCCTTTGTGGACCATTCATTGTGCACTGCCTGTGCACTTTGACACCTGCACTTACGCACTTTGACTTTGCACCTGTTGACTTTGACCTTGACCTTGTTGACTTTGACCTGTTGACTTTGTCTGCAGTTGACTTTGACCAACATGACATTTATGGGCTCAACAGTTGCCCACCACCTAATGGGCTCTCTGTCCCGGAGAGCATACAGACACCATGAAAAGAGTACTGTAGAAGTGGAAGAGGACATCTGAGCAGCAACCAAATCCACCAAAAGTACTGAGCCCTGAGCCCTGTGGGGAGGGGAAAGGTGTGGAAGGGGGGGGTTTGTGGGAAATGATGGGGAGTGGAGGGTGGGGAAATGAAAGAGACCAACCAATACACAGTCATAGTAATAAAACGAACCATAATAGACCCGAGAGTGCACAAGGAACACACCATGAATACTGAACCAGAAGCGCATATAAAAGCAGAAAGGAACAAGGAAACAACTGTCCATGATAAGTACATGAAGTGCCCAGGAACCAATGAGGGGCAACAGATCCAAAAGATAAGTATATGCATCCGACACTAAGTCTCACAACAAAAAGAGGCGAGGATAAAGCAAATGAAACTAGGGAAACCGAAGCGTGTAGAACTCCTAGAAGTAGGCGAGAGAGACGGAACATCTAACTAAGGCGCCGGCGGAGAAGGCGGCCTCTCCCCAGGGGGAACGTCGTCCCGAGGAAGAGGTAAGTCGGGTGAGGCGGGAGGGATGATGGCTGCCTCCTCAGTCCAAGCAGCAATCCGGCTCCGGTAGCGGCGGAGATGATCGCGCTCGCGTCGGACCAAGCGACACGCCGGGCTATCGCAAATGCCTAAGGCCGCACGCTGGCTGATCTCCATAAGAGCTCGAGTCGCCGCATCAGCCTCATCTCTGTAGCGGTCGCGGTCCTGCTGCATGGCCCGCAATGCCTCGCGCGACGTCTGCCACTGAGCCGCTGCAGCCGCACGAATACGATCAATCGTCTGAGCATACTGCTGGTGAAGCGCAGCCGTCGCGGAAACAGAATCAAGAGAGAGACGGGCAGCATCGGCCCCATCGCTCGCTACGACGCTCGCATCTCGAAGTAACCCCAAGAAAGGTGGATCATCGTCGAGGCTGGCAGGGATGGAAGGCTGCGATGGGGGAGGTGGGGGTGGTGGTGCCGGAATAGGCTGTGGAAAAATGGGAGATGCTGGAGGCGAGTGATGCGGATGGGAGGTGGAGGCAGACTCAACAGAGATGGCAGGAGATGGAGGGGGCTGGGAGGCAATTGCCGGGGGGGGGTGACGGGATGGGTGAGGCAGGGACGGGGGTGGGAAAGGAATCCATCAGCCGGGTACGGACTCTCCGAGCGGGAGGAGGAGGGGAGGCGGTCCTGGAAGGAGGTGGCGGCGGAAGAGAGCAAGGATCCGAATGTAGGGCGACGGATGGCTGAGGATGGGCGTGGGGAGACAGGGCAATGGAATGTGTAAGATGAGGGAGGTCAATACAATGGCGAGATGCTATGGTGCGTGTACCAGGCAAATGGAAGAGCCAAGCTAAGACGGGGGCGGAATAAACAGAAAATGAACGAGTTCCGCGATGGAGGGCATCATGGAAACGTCGAGAACGAAGGAGAAATGACTGGAACATGAGTGTCCCATAGGGAAATGGTCGGCCATGTAAAAAACAGAAAAGCGGGTCGGCTATATGGATATCATGCAAGGGAAGTTCCGAGGAGGGACTACGAAATAAAAAGAAGAAAATGAACGAGTGGAGAACGGCGAGCTGGTAGTGAGTGGGGATGGCATCCACGCCATATAAAGACAAATAGAAAGCGATGGTATCGGCTCGAGATAACCCCGAGTAGAGGGTCTGGGGAGCATGAAACGAAGTGAGGCTCGAACCTATACCCGCAGCTACGACCGCAGGGGTGAGTGAGCCGGAAGGAAAATGAGGGAAATCAAGCAGCGCCGTGCGAATGTCGGACCCCTCTGCCTCGGATAAGAGTAGGGAGGCCAGGCGCCACAGACCAGCCTGACGGAGGCAACCCTCTGGAAGGAGATCTATGAGCGGAATTGGAGGCAAAGCTAAATGCAGGCGGAGGGATGTGGTCGAAGAGGGGTCTCTATGGTCAACTATGGTCGACGACGGGGGACGGGGAACGGGGGAGGTGGAATGACTACCTGAGCTGCGAGCGGGGTGTCCACTAGACTCATCGGATTGTGTCGGCACTGCGAAGTGGGGTGCTGTAACGGGAAGGTGGTGACCAGGGGGAAGAGAGCCGGGGCTATATAACGAGGAACCTGAGAGGGATACACACGGAAGTGAACCCGCGAAGGGCTGGCTACCAGGTAGAGGGATAGGGGTGGAAGGTGTGACAGGGCGTGGGACTGGTGCGCGAGGGACTGGGTGGATAATGGGGGGGAGGGTTGCCCTAGGGGCATGAGAAAGGATCGTGACAGGCACGGGCGGGTTGGGGGCGAGGGGGGCAGAGAGGGACGAGGTCCTAGGGAGAAGGGGGCCTACCTCAGGATGGAGAGTACCGAGAGCCAAAGCCGAAGGGGCAAACTCTGAGTATGCCTCAGTAGCCATGGATGAATCCTGCTGAGGAGCGGAAGATGCCATATGTGCAGACGAAAAACTCTGTCACAAGTGCTGGACATATTTGACAGTTCCAAGTGATCCATACGTCATTAAGTGTGTTGATGATAGGCCTTCAACCTTGAAATGTTGACCAGTGGCAAGGCCTCTCCTTTCAGCGTCTCTAACTCCACAGCACCCAAGTTTAGCATTGTTTTGACTCTATAAGGTCCTTCCCAATTTGGAAGCCATTTTCCTCTCAGTTGTGTATGAAGGTTAGGTCTATGGAGAAGAACCAACATGCCTGCTTCAATGTTGTTGTTCCACAGGTGTCGATCATGTGCCTCTTTCCTCTTCATCTGAGTCTCGATCAATTGTTTTGTTGCTAGGAGACGAATCTCCTCCACTTTATGTAGGGCCCCTATTCTCTGAGAGACATCACAGTCTTTTTTGCCCTGCATGTATGCTATCTTAGGTGAGCCATGTAAAAATTCAAAGGGCTCAATGGGCAATATTCCATAAACCAGTTGAAATGGAGAATATCCTGTGGCCTCTTTGTAAGCTAACCTGTATGCCCATAGGGTACCTTGATAAGCAATGCCCCAGGAAGTGGGTTGTAACATACATGCCTTCCTTAACATTGAGATCAAAACTTTATTTGTCGATTCAGCCTGTCCATTGGCTCTTGGATAGTAAGCACAAGAAGTCCTATGTAGAATTCTATACCTGTTAAAAATCTCCTGCAGGACCTTATTGACAAAATGTGTACCTTGATCTGTACAAATTTCAAATGGGCATCCAAACCTGCAAATGATGTTACTATAAATGAAATCGGCAACAGTTTGGGCAGTGCAGTCGGGGGAAGCAATAGCTTCAGCCCACTTGGTCGCATAATCGGTAGCTATCAAGAGATATTTCTCTCTTTTTGGAATTGTCGGAGGATAGATGGGCCCTACAAAATCCAGCCCCCACTTTTCAAATGGTTGCCAGGAAGTGGAAACAATCAAGGGGTTATGTCTCTGCGTTGTGGGCTTAGGTCCACACCTCTGGCAAACATCACATGCCTTTCCCCATTCATCTGCATCCTTAAATAGTGTAGGCCACCATAGACCAGCATCTAATATCCTCTGACTCATAATATGCCCTGGAAGGTGCCCACCACCTGGTCCTTCATGTGCAGAGTGAAGGACTTTCCTCACTTCTTCTTCCTCCAAGCACTGCCTAAGTCTGTCATCCTTTCCCTGTCTATATAATTTATCTTCAAGGAAGGTGTATGGTCTGCTCTTGAGTAGCAATCTCTTCCTTTGCACAGCACTAGCCTTTTCTGGATACATCCCTGTTTTAATGAAATTCTTGATATCATAATACCAACCTTGGGCCTGGACAGCAAACAGATGAGCATCTGGAAAATCATCATTGATTCCACTAACTTGCTCCATCATGTTGATTCTGGAAAGGTGATCTGCCATAACATTCTCTTTACCTGGTCTGTGGACCACAGAAAAATCGAACTCTTGGAATAACAATAACCACCTCCATATTCTACCAGTGGCTTGTGGTTTGTTGAGCAAGTACTTGAGAGGTTGGTGGTCAGTTATAATAACGAATTTTACTCCCAACAAGTAATGACGAAATTTTTGGACCGCAAAAACCATTGCTAAGGCTTCCCTTTCAGTGGTGCTGTAATTCCTTTCAGCCTTAGTCAAAATTCTACTAGCATACTGAATTGGTCTGTCCATCTTAAATTCTTCACTAGGTTGTGTCAAAACTGCCCCCACTGCATAGGCACTGGCATCTACATGTATATGAAAGATTCTTGACCATTCAGGTGTGATCAAAATAGGAGCAGACACTAACCTGGACCGCAATGTTTGATATGCTTTTTCTTCCTCTTCTTCCCATTTAAAAGGTACTTCCTTACCTGTAAGTCTAGCCAGAGGTCTAGCTATCTCTGCATACATTTTAATAAACCTTCTATGGTATCCAGTATGCCCCAAAAAACTCTGGATCTCTTTAGGGGTTTTAGGTTTAGGCAACTTTAAGATAGAAATGATTTTGTCAGGATCCGGGGCCATACCTTTAGCTGACACCACATGACCTAAGAGAGTTCCTTCTGTCACAAGAAAATGACATTTGTTTGGATTGAGCTTTAACTTAGTTTCTCTGCATCTTTTGAAAACATTATGCAGCTGCCTCAGATGGTGGTCCAAACAATCCAGAGGAGTTTCTTTGTGAGATCCTGAAAACGAAGAGAAGTCATCCATGAAGATTCTAAGTGATTCCAGCAATAGGGGGCCAAAGATGAGATTGACCGTTCTGTTAAAGGTGGCTGGGGCATTTCTGAGCCCAAATGGCATTTTTACATACACATATGTTCCCCAAGGTGTGATAAAAGCAGTCTTTTATCGATCCTCTGGGTGTATTGATATTTGATTATAGCCACTGAATCCATCCATAAAGCTATATAAGGCATGCCCAGCTACTTCTTCAATGACCTGTTCTGCAAAAGGCATTGGGAAACCATCTGGAATGGTCACCTTATTGAGTGCTCTAAAATCAACACAAATTCTGATTTTATTAGTATTCTTCTTTGGTACTATAACCATAGGGGAGAGCCACTCTGAGTGTTCTACAGGGATGATGATTCCTGCATCCTCCATCTTCTGGATTTCCACATAGACAGCTTCAGCATATTTTGGGTTAAGTCTATAACTCTTCCCTCTTATAGGTTTTGCTCCATCAACCAGAGGGATTCTATGCTCTCCATAAGTTGCCGGCACTCCTTCTAAGTCTTTATAATGCCAAGCAAAAACATCTATATATTTGGTCAAGAATGATTTTACCTTTTCAAGGAGCCCTGGGTGGCTCCACAACCAAGTGGCCACCAAAACTGGCCGATCATTGTCTTGATTGCCTAATTGTATTTCTTGGACAGGATTTCTCTCTACCAGAGTATCCTCCTTCTCCTCTCCTTCCTTGTCTTTGTCTTCTAGCTTTTCTTGCATTGCTTCATAAGCAGGGGTGTTTTGGATTTCAATCTGTTCTTCCTTATCCTGCATCCATCCTACAGGTATTTCTTGAATTGGAAAAGAACACTCTTCACTAGAATCTTTTACCTTGCCTTTAGCTTTATTAACTTCATTTTCTGTAGTAGTCATATCCTCCTCAAAAATGCATTTGAGGGTTGTCTTCCTGCCCCTTCTGTGGTTTGTAATGGGCTCTCCCAATCCATCAACCTGGACTTTTTCCTTATCTTCATCATAACCTTCAATTGTACAACAATTATTAAGAAAAATTCCAAAACAAGAGGAAGAGTTGCCTGCTTGGAGCCAATTTAGAATATCCTCTTCTTCCTCAAAATCTATTTGGGGTTGATCCTCCGATTCTGTTTCCATGCAAATGCCAACTGCTTGCATCATGCTAGTGTTTCCTTGATTATCTGGGCCCTCTTCTAAATGAATCTGTGTCAGCTCCTGCCCTTTCTTTTGTACCCACATAGTATCCTTGCCCCAATCATGAATGACACTTGCGTGCCTCAGCCATGGTCGTCCAATTAAGAGAGGAAATCCTCCTTCAACCTGGGGTAGTCTTAAAACCACAAAATCCAGGATGAATAAATTACCTTGTACTTCAAGTGGAACTTTTGGGATTACTCCCAAGGGCCTTACTTTGCTCTGATCTGCCAAAGTGACAGTGAAATTTGCAGGCCTTGAAGGGTGGAGTCCAATTCTTTTCATTGTATGTTCAGGCATCAAGTTAATGCCAGAACCACCATCCACAATAACTCCTTTAAATTCATGACCCTTGATAGATACTGTCAGCCGAGGACTTTTATAATCTGTAAGGGGTGCTTCCCTTACAATTTTTCCTTCATGTACAACAGCAGTCTTTGCCACCAAACTTGTAGTGGAAGCTTCATCAATTATCTGCAAGAGTTCTGACCTGAACTTCCCATCCATCTTTATTCAATCAAAAATACTAACCTCCTTTTTCATGGACTTGAGCAGTCTGGAGGCTTCTGATTCCTTAAGAGCTTGGGCTCCATTTGACTTATCCAACTCCTCATGAGCCCTGCTGAATGCATATCCAATGGCATCACTGGTACCTGTGCAATTTTCCTTTTTCCTTGTGTCTGCACTTGTGGTGGCTAGGTCTTCGGACACACCTTTGTCTCTGTTTAATCCATTAATCAATGATTCTTGACCCATGTCCACTGGAGCCATCCCCTTGCTTCTTGTCTGCACAGTAAAAGAGTCAATTTCCTCTAACTGCACCACCCTGGTAGATGGTGATGGCACCTTAACTTGATTTGCCACTTCTTCTTCCTTCACAGAAATCATTTGGATATGGGGCCCTGATGAAGAGGCTTGATTCTTAGGACAACCATATGTATAATGGTCTCTGGCCTCAGGGCAGTTCCTGCAAGGAGGTGCATTCTCTGGTAGGGTGCACCTACTTTGGTAGTGCCCACATTCTCCACACCTAAAACAGATTATTGGCCTCCTAGGCCCATTTCCAAAATTATTTCTCTGTCTAGGGTTATAGTTGTTACCTTGATTTTGTGCAGCCATCACATTTGTGGTTGTTGGAGGTCCTCCTTGGGTCCAGTATGTCGTTGCAGGCATTCCTCTTGATTGGCATTCATGGGCCTCATGGCCAACCTTCCTGCATAATTGGCAAGTTACACTTAACAGAGGGCACTCACTTACTATATGCCCTTGTTTGCTGCACATGGAACACCAAAGACCACTCTTGATGCCTCCTCCTTTGAGCTCCTGCAACTCCTGTCGCAGCTGAGCTAATTCCTCTGCCTGGGCTTCCTCTTCCTTTTGGAGCTTGAGTGCTTCAATCTCCCTTCTCAATTGAGCCACAGCAGTCTCCTCCTCTTTGTAGGGCTTATTTCTCTTTAAGCCCTCCAACTCCCTCCTCAGCTGGGTCACTGGGTCCTCCATGTCTGTACCATATGTTGGTGGTGAAGAAGTTGTCCCATATTGGTGCCTTATTTGCTCCAGTCTTGTAGCCGTGGTGATGAACTCCTCTATGGAGGCTGTAGGTAGCACTAACTCTTTTATTTTGCATTGGGTGACCACAGGTAAGGGTTTGGCTAACCACTTCTTGACAAAGAAGTCGTGTGGTGGATCCGGTAGTTTAGCCATTAATGCTTTGGCCCTGGTCACGAATTCGGGGAACTTCTCTCCTGGACCCAACTTTAAGTTTTCCAATTCTTCTATAATGATCTCAGCCGTGTTGCCATGCTGAAATTGATTCTTAAAGGCCTCTTTCATCAAATCCCAAGAGGTAAAGTGATTTTCAGCAAACTGGCTAAACCACTTGTCTGCCAGTCCTTCCAATGTGGCGGGGAAGAGTATCAAGAAAGCATCTTCCCTACCCATTAGCCCCCTAGTCTTACATAATGCAAGAAATCGTCGAATGTGCTCATCTGGGTCCTCCTGGGCTAAACCCCTGAAGGAGGGAAATTTTATGTTTAATCTGGAGAGCAAGATTTCTAGGTCCACCTGTCCTGCCATGCTTCCTACCGATGAAGTCGATGAAAGTGGACTCGATGATCTTCTGTTCGTCTTTCTTCTTGTCTGCTTGCACTTGATTCTCAAGGTTTGTGACCGGGTCGCGGTCATGAGCTATGCATAGTCCACTTAAAATGAGACACTTGATAAAAGTATGCACCTTTTGGCCCACTGGAGTAATGTTATCGACACTGGAATATTGTCCTCCAATGGCAATATATAGCCTCCTATGCTCAAAGCTCCTTGGAAGTCCCACCGTGCGTGCCAAATTTGTTGGGGGATTCTTTGACAAGAAGGAGTTTGAGGGTTTGTAGGAGAAAATGAAAAGACCAAAAGAGAAAATACACCTTGGAAGTTTCTGCCGTTTGATTACAATAAGAAAAGTACAATGTTTGAAATACAAGATACACCAATACCTCTGTGCACAATCCCACAGAGTGCCCAATTACAAGATATCCAAGATTCCAATGTCCTCTTGCTGCCGACCTCCTCTGCAACAGACCTCCACCTGCTTCAAGCTTCTCCTTGTGCACACCTTGCACCAAGCTTCCACAAAGGGGGGAGGAGTGAATACCTGCTGTCGGCAAGCGTACACTGCCAAAGGACCTTGAGATACTTGGGGGAACTCTAGCTTAGCACACCTCTGCACCAAAATCCTTGGTCACTCTCTATGCACCTTGCACTTCCACTTCTGTGCGACGTACTCTGGTGACTCTTGCACTTCCCTCTCTTGCTCCACTTGGCCTATGCCCTCTTGCTTACTCTAACCCTTCCAAGAATGGCTCTTCCTTGATTTGAGTGTGTCGATCACGTACGCTCCTAACTGCAAGTGAATCTTGGTGCTCACTTTGATGTCCCAAGATGGCTCTCACAAGTGGCAGCCAACTACTCACTGTTTTGTCCTGTAGTGACTTTAGTCTAAAACCAAAAAATTTTAATGGGGGCCATACTTTCACCTGTGCGTACACTTTGCCGCTTCACATGCCTTCACATTTCCTTTTAATTCTTCACTTTTGCACATAAGGGGGGGTTCACCTGAACCTTCCAAAACACTTTAAAACACACTTTGAACCTTAGGGAAATTAGAGAAAGTACCTCTGCAACCTGCAACCTATTTTCTCCAATTTACCCTTTGTGGACCATTCATTGTGCACTACCTGTGCACTTTGACACCTGCACTTACGCACTTTGACTTTGCACCTGTTGACTTTGACCTTGACCTTGTTGACTTTGACCTGTTGACTTTGTCTGCAGTTGACTTTGACCAACATGACATTTATGGGCTCAACACCTACAATTACTAAAAATTTAATAAGTGTTGGACAGATTGTTGAAAAAGGATTGCAGGTTAGATTCAATCGATTTGGAGCATATGTTGAAGACCCAAGGCAAGGCTTTCGAAGGATTGCCAAAGGAGAAAAGACAGGAAGGCTTTTCACTTTTGAAGTGGAAGATACAAAGAACATAGCTTTGTTTAGCTATGGATCTCAAACTCTTACAGAGTTGGAGATATGGCACAAAAGGCTTGCTCACATTGGTGAGAGGACACTCAAACAGATTTGCAGGGACCAAAGTGTACTTGGTTTGCCTAATATCACAAGGCAACACATGATTTATAAGTGTGAAGCTTGTCAACTCGGCAAGGTTTATAGACAACCTTTCAATAAGAAAGGATATATGTATCAAAATCCTTCAGATCTAGTGCACACGGATGTGTGGGGTCCAAGTAAGGAGCCATCTATATCAGGCTCAAGATATTATGTGTCTTTCATAGATGATTGTAGCAGGTGGACCATTCTGTTTTTCATGAAGCACAAGGATGAAGTGTTTAATTGCTTTAAGAAGTATATTGCTCTTGTTGAAAACCAAACAGGTAGGACTTTGAAACGACTCAGATCAGATGGTGGAGGAGAATACTTCTCTTCTGAATTTGATGCCTTCTTGCATGAAAGAAGCATTAAAAGGGAAGTCACTACAAGGTATACACCCGAACTCAATGGTGTAGCAGAGAGGAGGAACAGAGCTATTGTCGAAGCAGCAAGGTCCATGCTCAACGAAAAGGGATTGCCAAACTACCTATGGGCAGAGGCTATGTCTACAGCCACAAATCTCATAAATAGACTTCCATCTAAGTCACTAGATGGAACCACTCCATATGAAGTGTGGAATGGAAGAAGACCTAGTCTAGAGCATTGCAAAATCTTTGGATGCTTAGCCTATGCTCACATTCCTTCTCAAGTAAGAGGGAAAATTGGATCCCAAGGCAGAGAAGTGTGTATTTATTGGTTATGACCAAAACAAAAAAGGATATAGATTGTACAATCCAACCAATAAAGGATTTTCTGTGAGTAGAGATGTAATTTTTGATGAAAACAAATCATGGTTTGATGATGACAGGAAAGTGAAGCTGCCCTATGACTTGGATGAAGATTTTCCATCACTTCAACCAAGGGAGCCAAAGCAGATTGAAGAAAGCGATTCAGAGATTGACCTAGAAGACTTGGAAAGACTAAAGCTATGGAAGAACAAAGGTAAAGCAAAGATGCAGGTTGCTACATATGGACCCAAGAGCTCACATCAACCACTTAGAAGGTCTTCGAGGGAGAAGAAGAAACCAGAGAGGTTTGGTTATGATACTTCCTTGGTCACCAAGCACTCAATCTACATTGCAAAGGATTCAACCAATGAAGAACCTACCACATTTGAAGAAGCACAAAGCAAGAAAGCTTGGAGAGATGCAATGGATGAAGAAATGGAAGCCTTGAAGGAGAATGACACTTGGGAGCTTGTACCTAACAAGCCATCTATGAAGGTAATTGGATCTCGATGGATATACAAAATCAAGAGGAATCCAGATGGAAGTATAAATAGACACAAAGCAAGGTTAGTTGCTAAAGGGTTTGCTCAAACCCATGGTATTGATTATGAGGAGACTTTCTCTCCTGTTGCAAAAATGCCTACAATTAGGGTTCTCATTAGTCTTGCTGCATCTAGAAATTGGAATCTTTATCAACTTGATGTAAAGAATGCTTTCTTGAAGGGATGGATTTCTGAGGAAGTGTATATGGCACAACCTCCTCGTTATGAGGATGCACATCATCCTAACTATGTATGCAAACTAAAGAAAGCTTTGTATGGATTGAAGCAAGCTCCAAGAGCTTGGAATTTCAGATTGGTGACTTATTTGCAGGACCAAGGATTCAAAGCTAGCAAGGTGGATACCTCTTTGTTCATAAAGAGGAATGGATCTGAAGTGATCTATTTATGTGTGTATGTTGATGATATTATTATCACAGGCAATGATCTTGAAGGAATCAAACAGGTAAAGAGTCAAATGAAGGAGGAGTTCAAAATAAGTGACCTCGGACCACTCACTTATTTTCTTGGAAATGGAGTTGATCTACACAGATTCAGGTATATACATCACACAAAGGAAGTATGTCCATGACATGCTCGTCAAGTTCAAGATGAAAAATACCAAGTGTGCAGGTACACCTATGGAGCAAAATCATAAGCTTAGTGCTTATGAAGGAGAGCCAATTGAAGACATCACAAGCTATCAAAGCTTGGTTGGAAGTTTGAACTATGCAACACTCACAAGGGTGGATATATGCTATAGTGTTAGCATATTGAGTCAGTTTATGCATAAGCCGAGAAGACCACATATGGAAGCGGCCAAGAGAGTCCTCAAGTACCTAAAGGGGACCATGAATGAAGGTTTGTTCTATTCATATACTTCAGATATTGAGCTAAAGGTCTACTCAGATGTAGATTGGGCTGGATCTAGAGATGATAGAAGAAGCACATCAGGGTATATATCATTTGCAGGTTCAAAAATCATTTCTTGGTCATCGAAGAAGCAACCAAACGTGGCATTATCTTCTACTGAAGCCGAATATAGAGGTTTAGCTAATGCAGCTCAAGAAATCATGTGGTTAAAGTCTTTGTACATAGATCTTGGACTTCATTCTTCAACACCTCATATTTTTGGTGACAACACAAGCTCACTACATCTAGCAGCTAATCCGGTATACCATGCTAGAACCAAGCATATTGAAGTCCACTACCATTACGTAAGGGAGAAGCTAATGAGCAAGGATATTCAACTATCCTATGTCTCTACAGATATGCAATGTGCCGACATGTTGACTAAAGCTCTTGATGGTACAAAATTAAGTAGATTCAAGTTGATGATTGGCTTGCAGGAAATCAAGGACAATTGAAGACTTATTTGAAGGCCAAGCATGTTAGGCTTGAGGGGGAGCTGTTGGTGCATTTTACCCAAGCCTACATGCTTCATATATTTGATATCATCCTCATTTGTAAGTCACATGAGTAGTCATGTGAACACCTCTTGTAAAAGAGTTCATTTTTATCTCTTGTAATTGAAAAAAGAAAAAGGAAAAGGATGGCTTACCTCATGCATGATGTAAAAGAAATTTCATGGCTCTAACTACCAAAACCCACGACTTTTTGAGCTGAGGGAGTATCTCCTAACTTTGCGGATCACTTTTAGGTGGAGCCATTCGAATTCAAATTCAAAACTCCCTCCAAGAATAGCTATAAAAGGAGCAAGAAGGAAGAGGCGATTAGCAAGCCTTGTACGTGACCACTTCATGTCATTTTGTAGAGATTGAAGAGCTTACTCCATAGCTCTATCATTCTACTCCCATTGTGCAAAGATTCATTGCCAATGTGGTTGTAATCATATATGAATTTATACATTTATCATCATTCACTTCTCTGTTTTGTTCTCTGCTATACTCACTCAGAGCAGTAACTTCAGAAGGTCATATCTCGAGTTCTACTGAACCTTTTTTAGTGATTTAACGTGCGTTGGATAGCTCGTACTGTCTAGTTTCTGCATATCAATTTCAAGGTCATTGGATTTATAATTTTGGAGATATCTGCATTTTACTGCTCACTGGTCTATCTCTGCAGAGCCCCAAGAATGGTGGGCATGTTCCAGAAATTGATGAAACTTGTTCTCAGTGCTCAATCCATCATTTGAAGTGTTTTAACTTGGATTGGGAAGCTTGCTAAGTCTTATTGCTATGCCCAAAAGGAATGTTTCTGATTCCTAGGAGGTTGAGAGCACTGTTCATTTTTTCCAGCAGGTGTATGTCCAAAAAATAGCAAGTTTTGGGAGCTAGTCATTTCGCAACTAGTCTGTCTTCACTTAAACTTTTGGGATACATGTTCCAAAGTACTTGGCTGATATTTTGGTGGATTTAGGAAGCTTAAAGGGTCTACTAATCAACTCTGAAGTCTCAGTTGGCTGGTGTGAAGCTGGTTGTAGCAGCACCTACTCATCTTTGGATTGCATCCACCATCTCTCTTCACAGGAATACCCTTATACCACTTCCTCCTCCAATGAATCGTGTTAAGCCCATTGTTCCCGTTGAGCCTGTTGTTCCCGACGCACCCATTACTACCTCATCTTCTCCCACTTAATCTCCACCACCCTCTCCTCACCTATTATCAGCCTCTTCATCCCAACCTGGAAGGAAGCTATGGATGAGGAGATTGAAGCACTCAAAGAAAGTGACACATGGGAACTAGTACCAAAGAAAGAATCCATGAAGGTAATTGGATCCAGATGGATCTATAAAATTAAAAGAAATTCTGATGGGTCAATTAGCAGGTACAAAGCTAGATTGGTGGCCAAGGGTTTTGCACAAACCCAAGGCATTGACTATGAAGAAACATTCTCACCTGTGGCCAAGATGCCAACCATCAAGGTATTGATAAGTTTGGCTGCATCAAAAAATTGGAACATGTACCAATTCAATGTAAAAAATGCTTTCTTGAATGGATGGATTTCAGAGGAGGTGTATATGTCACAACCTCCTAGCTATGAGGATCCTAACAAGGTAACATATGTGTGCAAATTGAAGAAAGCTCTTTATGGATTAAAGCAGGCACCTAGGGCATGGAATCATAGGTTGACAACGTATCTTCAAGACGAAGGTTTTGTCATGAGCAAGGTAGAAACTTCTCTATTCATCAATAGAAGTAATTCAGAGATAATATACCTATGTGTTTATGTTGATGATATCATACTTACAAGTAATGATGTCAATGGAATTAGACAAATCAAGAATCAGATGATGAAGGAGTTCAAGATCAATGATCTTGGATTACTTAAGTATTTTCTTGGACTTGAGTTAGTCTATACTAACTCTGGAATCTATATTACTCAGAGAAAATACATACAGGATATGTTGAAGAAATTTCATTTGCAGCATGCCAAAGTTGCAAGCACTCCAATGGAGGTAAACCTAAAACTATGTGCACATGAAGGTGATGAACGTAATGACATTACAGGTTATCAAGGCATTGTGGGTAGCTTGAATTATGCTACCTTAACAAGGATAGACATTGCTTATGGAGTCAATGTACTAAGTCAGTTTATGCACAAGCCTAGGGCACCTCACATGGAGGCTACCAAGAGGATCTTGAAGTACCTCAAGGGTACTCAACATCATGGTCTGTAATTCCCTTACACTTCAGATTTGGATACCAAGATTTATTCACATGCAGATTGGGCAGGATGCAAGGATGATAGGAGGAGCACTTCTGGATACATTTCATTTGCAGGTGATAAGCCAATATCATGGTCTTCAAAGAAGCAACCTACTATTGCTTTATCTTCTCGAGAGGTAGAGTATACAGGATTGGCAAATGCCACTCAAGAAGCCATATGGATCAAGCTATTGTATACGGAATTGGGTTTGTATACTAGCTCACCATTGATATTTGGAGATAATACAAGCCAGAAACGCTATTAAGCAAGGACATTCAACTAACATATGTATCAACCAACATGCAGTGTGCAGATTTGTTAACTAAAGCATTGGATGGAACCAAAATTTGCAGGTTTAAATCAATGCTTGGATTGTAGGATATACATGAAGACTGAAGATGAAGACCAAGCCAAAATGTTTGGCTTGAGGGGGAGCTCCTGGTGCGAAACACAAGCCTACACATTTGGCTTGTAATTCATACACATACGTAGATGCATAGGAACCAATGCTAGTGACTAATTACCACTTTATCTTTTGTACAAGTCACATTTGACTTGGAATCTTTGTAAACACGTACCAAAAAGAACTCGTGGAAAAAGTTAGCTTTGATTTTATGGAATATCTCCTAGGATATAGGAGCATCATTAAAGAGAGGCAAAGTTTCAATTCAAATTCAAACTTTGAACTCAATCACTATAAAAGATCAACTCAAAAAGCTGCGGGTGGAAGACTCATCATCCCGAGCTTTAATTGTAATTTTTGAGTGTGTGTGAGGTCTATACTCTAGCCCACACCTATCTACACCATTAGGAAATGATCTTCATGCCTATGGCATTGTATACAAGTGTTCATTAATACATATATCTACATTGTTCATTTCTGAGTTCTCTGTCATAGTGTCTCAAAGTCTCTCAACTTGTGGAGGTCATATCTGATTCATCTCTCTACCAAATTCAAAGATCTATAGCTTGTTGGAACCAGCTCAAGATGGTCTACATGCTATCAAATTTTGAAGGATTTCTATTCATCCATTTCAGAGAAAAATGCGTCGAGATGATCACTAGTCAAAGTCTGCAATAGTCCTAAAATATCGGGGGTAAAGGTTTACTTGCTAAATTGATTTCTCTGAGCATAGTTAATCTTTTTAAGTGATTCCACTTGGAATAGTTAGCCTGCTAAGCTAATTAGATAACACTTTTAAAGGAATTTTTCCAATTCCTACTGTGCCGGTCATATTGAGCAAAAGATACGGCAGGTGTATTGACAAAAATAGAAGTTTTCTTGAGGGCTTGAAGTTCAAAGTTGTCTATTTTGATTCTATCTTTTCATACATCACTTCCAAAGTACATAGGCCATTTTATGGTGTCATTGGAAAGCTAAAAGGGTCCACTTATCAACTCTGAAGCATTAAAGGGCTGGTACTAAGTAGGATTTGGCAGTACCTACTCATTCTCTTGGATGTACATCCATCATTCCCAACAACATGTACACACACGTGTATACATACACACCTGCATATGCATACATACATACACATATATTTTCATGTACACACACATAAATACATACACATGCACATATACATACACACTCACATATGTATACACACACATCTGCATACCCACATGCATATGCATACATACATACACAGACATATGCATATAAACACACATACATACATACACACATGCATATTACATACATATGCACATATATATACACACTCACATATGTATACACACACATGCATACATGCACATACACATACATATACATACACACATATGCATGTTTTAGGGTTAGGGTTTTAGGATTAGGGTTTTTGGATTTTACATATATGCACACATGCATACAAACATATACACATATAAACACATAATACATATACACATACACATATATATACACATGCATACACACATAAACACACACACACACACACACACACACACACATATATATATATATATATATATATATATATATATATATATATATATATATATATATATATATATATATATATATATATATATATATATATATATATACACATACACACATGTGACATATACATACACATATATGCATTTTTTAGGATTAGGGTTTTTGCTTTTATATATATATATGCACACATGCATACATACATATACACATATGAACACATAATACATATACACATGCATACACATATGCATTGTTTTAGGATTAGGGTTTTTGGCTCTTATATATATATGCACACATGCATACACACATATACACATATGAACACATAATACATATACATATACACATATATATACACATGCATACACACATACACACATACACACATACATATATATACACACATGCATACACACATACACACATGTGACATATACATACATACATATACACATATAAACACATAATAGACACATATACACATATAAACACATAATACATATACACATACACGTACATATACACATGCATACACACATACACACATACACACACATACATACATATACACACACACATACACACATACACACATACACACATACACACACACACACACACACACACATATATATATATATATATATATATATATATATATATATATATATATATATATATATATATATATAGAGAGAGAGAGAGAGAGAGAGAGAGAGAGAGAGAAAGAGAGAGAGATGCATACACACATACACACATGTGACATATACATACACACATATGCATGTTTTAGGGTTAGGCTTTTAGGATTAGGGTTTTTGGCTTTTACATATATACACACATGCATACACACATATACACATATAAACACATAATACATATACACATACACATATAGAAACACATGCATACACATGTACACACATACACACATATGCATGTTTTAGGTTTAGGTCTTCAGGATTAGGGTTTTAGGGTTTTTACATAGATACAGATATGCATACACACATACATACATACATATATATATATATATATATATATATATATATATATATATATATATATATATATATATATATATATATATATATATATATATATATATATATATATATATATATATAGATATATATATATATATATATATATATATATATATATATAGTTCTTTGTCAGAAACTTCCTTGATTTTACTCTCTCTCTAGAATTTTGAAACTTGGAGGGCTCAAAAGTTTCATTTGGAGGTTGATTTGGACCTTGGACGTCTCTACCACTATTGTGCAGATCGCAAAAGTGCTATTTTGGAGTTACAAGGATTTGAAAAGTGCCATTTTCCAACACGTAAAAAAAGACAAGGGCTTATCTATTTCTATTCGAATTTGTGATTCTGATGCTCACGTGTCACCATGTCTACTTATGGATATTTTCGGATATGTATTTTTGTTGCTTTTCTCCTATTTTTGACAAGTACGCTAAAGAAAGAAAGCACACTATGATCGCATGGCTTTTTGTGAAAGTTTTGGAGAAAGTCGACTTTTTCTAACTTTGGTCGATCGCACACTTCTTTGGGAGGATAGCAATCAAACTTTGATATAGGGAGACCTGCGCATCAACAGAGGGGATGCACAAAAATATTAGAATTACCCTGTGGTTGAGAGTGACAGTGAAAGTGATAGTGAGAGTGCGATTGAGAGTGCGTGTGTGAGTGTGATTGTGATAGCTCGGGGGTGGTGGGAGGTTGAGGCTTCGTCAAGAAGCTATTGTCCAAAGCTATTGTAATCTTTGACTCACATATATGTTAAAAGTCAAGCTTCAAGCTACAAATTCGTGGGGAATCTTTTATGGATATGTGGAGCAATCAAAGGAAGCCAAAAGCCACGAGATTCCATCAAGAAAAGTCACTCAACCACTCCCCAATTCATCTCAACTAAATCCTCCAAGTTAGGAGGCTGATTTGGAAAGGTAGTTCCTAGATTTTAGGGGCACACTTCTCACTATAAAAGGAGCATGTATCCCGACTTCTTTTGGCCCATATTCTTGGAGTTTTAGCTCATGTAAAGTGAGCACTAAGTGCTGGAGTTGTGATAAGCAAGCCCCTTGCTTAAGCTAGCCCCTTGCTTGCTTGTTTGTTTTCTTTTAGTAGGCATATCTATGTGTGTGCGCAGGCAGTGTTACAACTCTCTACCCCTGAGTTGTTAGCATTGGTTCTCCCTCATATTGTATCCATTTGATGTAACTCTAGTCTCATTGGATAGCTATTAGAGTCTATTTTATGCTCACAAAGTCTCTGGATCAGTCTCTGAGTAATCTGGGAGCAACATGCATTTTAGTGAAGTTGTATGATTGATATCTCTCTTGGTGTGTAGGCTCTGTTGGAAATATTTTGCTCTCTATTGTAAGGGCTGGTTCTCCTTCTCTATGTATCCATTTGCTATGATTTTGGTGTCATTGGGTAGCTATTACAGTTCTCTAAAGTTGACCCAAGTTTGAGATTCATTCCTTGTATAATCTCTGAGAAAACCTTGCTGGAGTGAAGTGAGGTATCTGCTTGAGTGGTAGTTGTGAGCATTCAACTAGCTCATGTTGTAGACATTGTTTCTCCTTGTGTAAGCATCCATTTGAAGTGAAATTTGTTTCGTTGGAAAGCTCTTGGTGTCTTCTACACGTCTACAAAAGCTCAATGGAGATCTCTGCATAAGCTCTGAGTAAGAGCATTTTTGATGTGCAGAGGTCAAAGAAGGATACCTGTGGAGGTCATTCACGCTTCGACGTTGCTTAGGGGTTGAGATACTTTCCCCATCAGTGGTATCAGAGCATTTGGGCATCTTGGAGGCATCACATACAAGCAAGAAGACCTCTTGGAGTTGGTGGTTGAAGATTTGCATCAACAAAAGCTTCTTGGAGGTAGCTCATGTCAAGGGGGAGCTATTCTACTCAAAGTTTCAAGAGCACAAGGTGTCCATCTAAGGAAAGCTTTGGATTGAGGTAACCTCAGAGCCTCATTTTCATTTTACACACATTGGAGCATTAGCCAAGGGCTAGGTCAAGTATCAAAGACTAGATATGGGAGACTTCAACACTCAAATTGAAAAGCTAGACAAAGGGAACTATCAACCATGGAGATTTAGGGTCTCCAACTATCTTATGGGCAAGGGCCTTTGGGGGTTGATTAGTGGAAGTGAACCAAGACCTAGGTTGGATGAGAATCCAACCAATGACCAGAGAAGGGCCTTTAGGGAATGGAATGCAGGAGACAAGAGGGTTATCTTTATCCTTTCCCAACACATTAGCAATAGCATGATCGACCATATCCAAGACTTGGATTCAAGCATGAAGGTATGGGAGACACTTGAAAGGCTTTACTCAACAAGCACCAAAGCAAGGAAGATCCAACTCAAGAATGAGCTCAACAACCTTAGGAAGAGCTCAGGGAGTAGCATAAATGACTACATACTTAAGGTCAAGGAGTTATCAGATGCATTGGGATCCATTGGAAGCCACGTAGACGATGACGATCTTGTGGCTTATACTCTCAATGGTTTGAGAGATGATGAGAAGTGGAAACCCTTTACCACTTCAGTATATGTAAGGGATAATCTTCCCAATTTTGAGCAATTGGTTGCTCTCATGGTCAGCGAAGAAATGAACATAGGTGGAAGTTCAACTAAAAGCAAGGATGCACAAGTTTTCTATGCAGGTAGTCAAAGGGGCAAAGGAAGACGAGGACAAGGAAGGGGCAAAGGAAGGTTTGGAGGAAGGCAAGGCCACTCAAGCAATCAAGGACATGACCAAGGCACCTCATCACAAAGAGGGAGAGGAAGAACAAGAGGAAGAGGAGGACGACATCAACAAAACAGGAATCAAGATGGCGAAGGATGTTACATATGTGGCAAGTTTGGACACTATGCTAGAGATTGCTACCAAGGAGGAAACCAAAGGAGCTATAATCAAGGTTCTTCATACAAAGGCGAAGGTAATTATGCTTCTACAAGTTCAGAAAATGACAATCTCTTGATGATGCACATGAATGGGAATTCAAGCAAAGTAGATAACACTTGGTATATTGATAGTGGATGTAGCAACCATATGAGTTGCAATTCTTCTTGGTTTACTAATCTACATGTTCCCAAAGGTAGACATGTAGAAACAGGTGATGATACAGCCCATGAGATCTCCCATGTTGGAGATGTAGCTTTGGATGACAAGGAGGAAGGAAGATGTCTCAAGGATGTCTTGCATGTACCTACCATCACAAAGAACTTGGTGTCCGTTGGGCAAATGGTTGAAAGAGGCTATCAAGTAAGGTTCAACAAAGGTGGATGCTTTGTGGAGAACCCTAAGCAAGGTTACAAGGTCATAGCAAGAGGAAAGAAGCAAGGGAGAATCTTCACTTTGGGGGTAAATTCTCATTCCACTCAACATGTCTACTTCACATATGGAAACAAGAGGATTTCGGAGTTGGACTTGTGGCACAAGAGGATAGGTCACATCAACATACAAAGAATGAAGGAAATGCAATTCAAGAGGCTGGTTGAAGGTCTTCCCAAACTCCAAGGACAAGGTATGAAGCATTTATGTGAATCTTGTCAACTAGGGAAGCAAGTGAGACTTCCATTCAAGAAGAGTGGCTACATAAGCCAACATCCATTGGAGTTGATACATACAGATGTGTGGGGGCCAACCAAAGAGCAATCCATTGGAGATAACAAGTACTTTGTCACTTTTATAGATGATTGCACAAGGATGGTTTGGGTTTATTTCATCAAAAACAAATCAGATGTGTTTACATGTGTCAAAGCATTCAAGGCAATGGTAGAAAAGGAAACAGGTACATATATCAAGAAGCTAAGGTCCGATGGAGGGGGAGAATATTTCTCAAATGAGTTTTCTGATTTTTTAATGGATCAAGGCATCAAGAGGCAAGTAATATGCAGGTACACACCCCAACAAAATGGAGTAGTAGAGAGAAAGAATAGATACATTGCCGAGATCGCTAGAGCAATGCTTAATGAGATGAATGTACCTAACATGTTTTGGAGTGATGCAACAAATACCGCCGTGTATCTTATGAATAGGGCTCCTACCTCAGGGATCCATGGCTTGACACCATATCAAGCCTATTATGGTAAGAAACCTGATCTTTCCCACTTGAAGATATTTGGATGTACTTGTTATGTACATGTGCCAAGTGAATTGAGGCACAAGCTACAACCAAAGGCAGATAAGTGTGTGTTTCTAGGATATTCAAATGATCATAAAGGTTACAGGTGCTTCAACCCAAACACAAAGGACTTGAGGATATCAAGGGATGTAGCATTTGATGAGCTACTCCCTTGGTATAAGAAGTATGATTGTATGCAGGACTATGAAGAAGAAAAGCATGGACATGATGAAGAACAAATCGACCTAGAGCTAAGCGGCCCAAGGTGTTCCATCAATGAAGATAGTTCAAGCATGAACGCACCATGGAGGGGGAGATCTTCATCAAGCTATGAAGCACAATCAATCAACAAAGGCAAAGCAACATTGGTGGAGTTGGATGAAGAAGGTAATGAAGTTGAAGATGATGAAGGACACATGATGGAGAAAGAAGCCATGTCAAAGAAAGAGATCAAGTTCCCAAGGCAAAGGAGGTTTATTCCTCCAAAAGGTGAAGAAAGGAAG
>CM035424.1:109960647-110070647 GCA_020310875.1 Ceratopteris richardii
TATCCATTCCATTAATGAATTGATTGAATCATTTCATCATTAGTTCAGATTGAGTGATTCTAGATCAATACTCTACCATCCACAAGCCGATGGAATGGCGGAAATCTTTAATAAGGTTTTTTATAGTGTCCGTATGAAACTCGTAAACAATTTGATTGGGTAAGAAAATTTTATCATTCAAATTTAAGCACATGGGCTATCTTGCAAACCTACTAAAGGTGTTAGTCCATCTATCTTACTATGTGGAGAACACCTAGTCCTACGTATTGACTTTTTGGTACCTACTCTTTGAGTTAAATAGGGATATCAATGGGTATGCTATCAAATTCCATAAATTGTGAACATTTTAGAGTGATTACAAGGGACATGTCCCATGTCTATAGTAGGCATTTATGTTGCAAACAATTGATAAAAAAATTTATTTTTATCATCACATCAAAGACATGTAGATGCAAGAAGGAGAACTTGTGCTCAAATATACTCTTATGGAACATGCTAAGAAACTTCAAAAATGAGGAATCGGCCCACTCCAATACATCTTATTTCACCTAGTGGTGTTCTTCAACTAACATCTCTAAATGGAGACATAGTCTCCAATTACATCAATGGCTATAATTTAAGCTCTACCAAGAATCGCTTACAAAAGAAATTTTTCTCCACTAGCAAAACAGAAAAGATCTGCTACACTAAGAACAATGCATTGGAGATGAAGCACACGAGGAAGCCTTAGCATGATTCCCCAAATGAAGACTCTTGTAGAAACAAGCTTTAATGTGCATATTGATATGTCTCTTAGGTAGGAAAAGGCACACATCATTCATAGGAAAGTGGAAGGACAAATCAGTACATGGTTTTTTGGAAAAAATTAAAATTCTTCATTTTGGGTATGTAAGGGTTACGCACTAGTGAATTTCAGAGGTTTAAAAGTATAAATTTAAACAAAGGGAACAATTTTAGGGATTATATGCATCGGAGTTGTAATGCTTCACAACATGTAGAGATCATGGCATTAAAACATTATTTTCTTGTCTACATATTATCTATTGAGTTCAAAGAATTCAGAAACCAAAATTGCGAGACTTTGAACATTGATATGGTGTTTGTTTAAACTTCCTTTTGAATGCATGGATGATGGATATTTCTAGCTACATTGAATGAACCATGAAAGAGTATTCCATCTTGTTTGGTGACGTCATGCTAAAGGAAATCCTAATAAAGGTGAAGGAACTGAGTAAATTGTAACTCATGATCTTCTCTAGGACCCTGAACGTAAAGTCGTGTGGCGATATCAACAACACCAAAGGCTTCTTTATTGGACATACACGATCATACCATGTTGAGAGATACATTATTGTGCTTGTGTAGGAAGTCCTTGAGAGATACATAATTGTGCTTGCGTAGAGTTGGCTACAACAAACTCTAGGATTTGATCGTTCACATGTGAGAATTTTCTCCAATACACATTGGTAAGAAAAAGTGGACGAAACTCTAGTTTTTGGAGCTCTAGTGTTCGAAACTCTTAGGTTGACTCATCTATAACCAGAATTAGGCTATCTATGCGATGAGAGTGGTTTTTTTTCTTAAGGAAGTTCGGCAAGACCCTACTCTTCCAAACTTTAATTAGTAGAAATAAAAGTTGTACAAGTGAATGGGCCCGACACCCATGGGACCCCCCATATCCCGCAAAGCAGGGGCATCTTATAGATTACTAGAGAATTTTACAAAGACGATTGATAACTCTCTCGTAACCCTCATGTGGGGCCCACTTGGTTTTGATCTTGTTGCTCTCTAAGAAGAACACTTTATGGTGTCTAAAGGGCAGGGCTTCTTACAATTGGAAATTATTTTTCCTAAAAGGGAAAGATATTGTTTGATTGACGATTCTTTAGGAGGGCTTCCAAAGTTGATTGCACACCTCTCTTTTCATATTTTCCATAGAGCCTCCCTCTTATAGCATTCCATAGCGCTGAAGAACAGTTGCTTCACCCAGCAAAGTTTGCTTCCAATTGAGTTGTCCATGTAACAACATGATTCTCTCGAGTGCATGCCACACCAATATTGATTTGGGGCACGGATAGAAGAGGTATCCCAAGTCCTCCAAGCCATGAAGGCACCGTTTGCACCACAGCGGGCCTCCACAAATTTTGTTAGCTTTTACATTGGTTTAGATTCTACAGTGTAGGATTTGCCACATAAGCACAAACTTTTTTATCGTGATGAGGGGTGCCAAAGGGATTAGAACTTAAAGCCCCACCTCCAACACAACCAATCCACACACCACTTCCACTTTGTATTGGAGAGTGTTATGTAAAGCCTTGCTTGTTACATTAAAAAGATCAAGTGAAAAGGCATGTTGCATATAAAAATATGAGAGAGATTATTTGATTGGGGATTCTTAAGGTTCCGCCAAACAGACCTCGCACACTCGAGATGTCACACAGAAGGGAAAGTGAGCGAAGAAATGGGCGAGGAGCTTCCCAGTAAAGTCGCAGGTAAAGCGATTAAATGTCGAGGTCAGTGATGGCGGAAGTCGTCGTTGATACGCCTTACGATTGTTTCTGCCATAATCATTTGCGGTGGGTAGGGACCCAAGTGTTTGTTGGTCGTTTCGGTAGAATCAAACAAATGTTATTGTTAAATGAGGAAGACCGTACCTTAGTGATTGGTGAGGTGATGAGTGTGTGGTGTAGTCGACACCTACACTTGTACCACCCCTTTCTCCCAAAAGGAATATCATAACTGCTTTCCTACTAGTCAAATGGGCTTCTGTCTAGAAGAACATCCTTGTTCTTTCGTTGTTAGTGGTCGTTTTCTCCCTCTTGGGTTCAAGTCTCCAAGATTCATGCAAAAGTTCTCTGGAAAATAAGAGCGCTAGCACGTTTAGTATCGGTGTTAGCATGCTACTATATTGGTTGCTATAAAAAAAAAAAGTCTATTTTTTCATATATTTCCATCCAGCTCATATCTTTTGTCTTTTCTTTACAACTTTCAATGTAAAAGTCATCAGTGTTGTATCCTCTCTAGCGAAATAGTATCCTCCTACTCTACTGATCATGGAACCAAAGGTGTCTAGCAGTTCTTGAAGAAGCCCGAGAAGCTAGTGTCTCAGTGACAATTTGTCATACTGTCACACTTTGCTCTTTGTAGTTTGTATTTGATAAAGTACTTGTCTGTTCGATCCATTCCTCTATCCTTTTTGTGAAAAAGTGTGGTGTTGAAACAATTGAATCTCTCATTTCCCTTAGACTCGAATGAGAGACTATCCTTTTGACAATGGTAGTCGAATCTCACAATGCAACCCATTTCTCGGTAATATTTTGTTCCATAACTAGACGGTCTAGTCCCTCTTGGTGATTGCCAATGTTACCATTCCAATCAGTACACACTAACCCCTAAGGTCGACTATGGAAGAACCAGCAAAATAATATTGACACCATACAAATGCAACCCGAGCTGTAAAGGTTACCTATGCGGATTATTCTCCCTAGAATTATACTTTCTATTTTTATTAACAAGTAGATCGATACCACAATGTATGGGAAGCTCTAATTGGTAACATTAGTAAGTTTCTTCATTTTCTTTCAAGGCTGAGAAAACCTTGGTGAAAGGTTATAGCACTTTATTGTGAATAAAAAAAGTAGATCTTATTATCTCTCAAACAAAGATGCCATTTCCTTCTTGAAAGAATCTAGGATGTCTCTTTGGTGTAAAATATATTTATCTCTACATCAACTTACGCCTGAATTTCTTTTATTCTAAGCTTGCTTCGATATTTGAGAGGAACACCAATTCAGTAGAGACATTTCCTTGGAGTTCCCATGGTTTTGGACGCATGGAATTGCTTCGATAATTCATTTCAAGGGGAGATATTCCATTCACATTATGAGGTTAAATAATATATGAAAATTCTACTATTGGCAACTAGCTATCTCATTCTTAGACACATCCATTTCACATTTTCTTTAGCATTTGGTTAGCCCTCTTGCTCTCATCATCTGTTTGTGGATGTTTCCTAATAATCATATTTCATGATTGCTTGTCAAAGAGAAAATTCAAAACGTTTCTTGTAGATCTCACATCTCTATATGAAATTACGGATATTGACAACCTATGCAATCCGAGAACATATTTGATAAATAACTCTAATATGTGCAGCTTCTATTGCCTCATTCCTGGGTATGAAGTGAACCATCTTTCTCAATGTATCTACCATTACTATGATATCATCCTTTGGAATCTTGGTAGTCCAATTTTGAAGATCATTAACATATTGTCCTAGTTGTGTTTCAGAAATTTTAAAGGGTGTAGACAATCGTGTCGTAACCCTTTCTACCTTGTCCATTTAAAATATAATGCACTATTTTTGTGGACATTTCTAGCTTATCTAGCCTAACAAAACGTTATTCTTTCTAGTAGTATGGTTTTTCCCATACCAGAATCGCTTGCATATGGAACATCATGGCTACCATGGATGAACAGTTTTATTCAAGTATAAAGAAACCTTTCCTTTCTATTCTAATACACTATCTCATGAGAAATTACAATACATATCTGATTTTTGTTTTCTTTTCTAGGAGGGAAAGTAGACGGAACTATCGCCTCCCCTATAATAGAGTGAATATTGATAACTTTAAAATGAGTTATAAAATATGGTGCATCGTCCACAAGTGCTTCCTTTATATCTTGAAGCATTCAGCTTCTTTTAACTCTGAATCGCATATGATATATTATCGAAGATGATGCATCAACTATATACTATTTAGCCCTTCTGTACAAGGATTGCAAATGGAATTCTTGAATAATCGCAACCCCATTCTACCGCCAAATCTAGCTGAGTAAAAAAATACTCCATTGTATTGTTATCTTTGTAAACTTCTAATTTTGCGGCATATAAGCAAGGTCTCCATTCTTCAATAGCATACACGGTTACATACAATTTTTGGTCTTGTACTCAACAATTTTGCTAAGTTCTACTTAATTTCTTACTTTTAAAATGTATATGCTCACCATGTTCGTTACGAAGAGCTTCTTTGGTTATGACATTCTTTCCAACTCTAGGATTTTCTAAATCCAACAATTTGAGTAGTGGAGAATCTAAACTAGGTTCTCACAAAGGTTTCATAACTAAGTTTATGTTTCTTTTGCATCTAATAAAATGGAAGTTTACATGAACTAGATTCACCATAATTCCTTCCATTGAAGAATAGGAAGATACAATTTTGGATAAGAACTTAACTTGAATTCATATTCGAATGATATTATGCAAGTGATTAAGGTTAGATCAGTATCTTTGTATGCATGTTTTGACTCCCTATAATTAAGCTTACTTTCCAAACCATCTTCAGATGTGACTTCAGATGTTGAGTTAACAAGGTCGTTCATGTGTGCATATAAGAGGATTATTTGATTCAAGAGCGAGATCAAGATTGGATTCCTTTCAAGATTCAAGATTAGTGGAAAAAGATGTCTTTTGGAGCTACATGAAGCTGCAATCAAAGCTGATCAGAATTTCGTGAATCACCAAAATGGTGGATCTTATCAGAATCTTGTCAATCACCAAAGAGGTGGATCTTCTTTTTATTTTTCAGAAAAATAGAAGGTATTTCCTCTTTCTCGATTCTTCTTTTTCATTATTAATTACCGAAAGGTAATTAGAAAGAAGCATTGGATCTGGTTTCCAGTCCTCGAGTATAAAGTCATTCATTATTTTTTGCGAGATTGTAACTTAATAAAATGAAAAAGAGAATATCGTTAGAAGATGGTCAGAAAATAAGGAGAAGGTGAAAAAGAAAGAGAAAGAAAGAAAAGAGAAAGAGACATATAAATAGAGAGACAAAAAAATAAAGAGTCGAGAGAAAGGGAGAGAGAAAAAGAAAGAGATAGATAGATAGATAAATAGAGAGAGACAGAGACAGAGAGAGAGCGATAGAGATATAAGAGAGAAAAGGCCTTGTATCTACATTTGTGACAAAGAAAAAAACTTTTGTGCTTCCGGAAGCTCTTCATCTATGTTTCAGATAAGTATATATATATATATATATATATATATATATATATATATATATATATATATATATATATATATATATATATATATATATATATATATATATATATATATATATATATATTTCGCTTCCTGGAGAGGTGACACTGTTTTCCTACAGTGTAGAGAAAGAAACAGGGTTTCAAGATTGAGAGAGAGAGAGAGAGAGAGAGAGAGAGAGAGAGAGAGAGAGAGAGAGAGAGAGAGAGAGAGATGAGATTGTGTATCTCTGAATTCGCGAAAGAAATAGACTTTTCCGCTAAAGAAAGAGATAGAAACGTGAAACTGTTTAGCTACAACCTACAAAATGAAGCAATATGTTAACCTTGAAAGATAGTTCATACGACGCATTTTTTTGTAGATGGATGAAGAGTTCATAACATTGAATCAAGGAAGTGTCATTGTACATTAAAACAGTCATAAAGTCATCTTCAGAATAGTGAGAGAGACTTTGAAAGCTATTAACTGCACAGTCCACCACAAGATCTTCATTGAAGTGATTGGAGATACTGCCGACAACTTCAATCACTCTTACTGAATTATTCAGCAAACAATCACACACAAATCATATCAAAGGTATTCTAAGATGTGCGCCTACTAACTTGGCCAGTTCTTGCCTAATTATGATGATGAGCGAGCAGTATATGAATAGTAATATGCTCGATGGGAATCCGCGACATTGGCAAAACTATGCACTCATATTACCGATGAAGACCTTTCTCAGGGCATTTGTTGTAACTTTTTAGGCCTGAAATTTGCTTGGGTACTACGGGTCATCAAGTTGTAAAACGTATTCAAGGTAAGACTCAATTTATAATCTCTTTACATGAGGATCAAAGTGCACATTTCAATGTAACTGCTACAAAGGGGAATTCCAAATGGGATTTTAGACCTGTAAGAATTCCTTGTTTAGAAAGGTATTTACATCTTACTCGCGTTTTCTTTCTTCAATTCATCACATTAATGTGAAATTTTCCATGATTATGGTAAATCAAGGAAGTCCTCAAATATTTTCTTGGGATTGAAGAAATCAATGTGACGGAAGGCATATATCTAGCCCAAAGAAAGTATAAGCTAGAGATGCTTTACAAATACGGGATGACTGGATCCAAGACACTCACAAACCAAATTGATCCGAATAGTTAGCTTTGTGCAGGTGAAGCATAACCACATGAAGACACTAGTCTATATAGAATCATGTTTGGTAACTTGAATTATGCTACAATCACCAGATCAGACTTTGACTATGCAGTAGATATCTTTTCTCAATTTCCAAATGCTCCTATTGAGGATCATTTGGATGCATCAAAAAAATACTAAGGTATATCAAGCGTACATTGAACTTGGACGCAATGAATGCTATAGTGATAGGGATTGAAAGGACGGCCGAAAACTTAAGTGGGTTTAAAATATTTATGAAGACAGTTTTCATTGGAACATTTAGAAAAACATAATCGTTAAGTATTCCTTTCATGGATTTATACATCAGAAAATAGAAAAAGCTCATCAGACAATCACTTAGTAAATTTGGAGAATAGGCTATCCAAGTTGCCTCATAATGAAAAATGTGTCCTTAATCCATAATTGTGAGTTGATTTCTTCAAAGAGCTAGACCTAAAAACAGAATGTCAATATATTCTTCATTAGAAGACGTTGGTTCTAGTTAAGGATTAGGGTTCACATAGGACTAGAATAGGGCAAGAAAGGTAGTGAGAGCAGTAAAAAGAAGAACAGAGAAAACCATTAGCCATACTAAGAAACATTGTGATCTTTTCCAAGTATTTAAAGATAAGAATCGTGTGGCTAAGACAGACAATAAGATCAGTCACTTTGAGGCGCAAATTCGCATGCCTACCAATTTTTCAAATGGAGGAAATCAATATTCCCAATATGCTTGAACTATTACAAGAACAAAAGATATCACTACTTATGGTTTCAAGTTATAATCAAATGAAGATGAAAGGAACTTTTGGAATCATGTGAAGAAAATGGCCAGAGAGGTTAAAGAGACTCATAAACCCTTAGAAGCATATAGAATTGGAATTGCTTGTGGATTCCTTCTTTGCATATCCGTATGTGGTCAATATAGATGATTAAATCTGTAGCGAAAAAGAGTTCCAAAGAATAATCAAACACGTTAGTAGGAGAATCCTTAAACGTTTTCACACTCTTTACCCAAAAAGAAAACAGACATACAAGATGAAGACAAAACGTTTACTAACAAGAATACCTCTTATAGGTATATCTTTGACTTACAGATACATCAAACTTAAAAAAGGTTTTTAAGGAATAAATTACCAGATATGTGTCACAAGAGTTCATGGATGGGCTTACAATAAAACGAAAAAAATTTGGGGAAATGATAATGGTAACTTATTGAGTAAAACAATCGAATAAAAGCAACCATTATCGAAATCATTTCCAAATCCATGGCCAAGGACGATGACCAAACTAATTTACTCATAATTACATATCAATATTTTCTTTTAGAGGTTATATGGTTAAGATACGTGGAAACAAGGACCATATATGGACAAAGCAAGCAACAAACAACACATCTGAATACATCCAACTATACCTATTTTAAACGGAGATATCAAAGAAGATCACCATTTATTTGTGCACGTTAAGTTTCCTATCCTAAAACGTTTCTGAAGCCGTTTATAAGTGAGTCTCCATTGATACCAAATTCATGGACAAAGGGAGTACATATGATACAATTGTGCATGGATATAGAAAGAAAGTCGTGAATTTGATGAAGTGCCCATTTCAAACATCCTCGGGATAAAAATAATTTGAAAATTTTACCTATCAAGCGAGGTTTCTTTACATTTTTCTTCTAGACTTTGATACTTTTTTTCTTGTTCTTTTTTAAAGAACTTGAAATTTGAGAACCCTTGGAAACGTGAGATTGAGATTTTCTTTCAGTTCACGCTAGTAGAAGGTCAAAAAGTCGGATTTGAGTTATTGTGGTTCATGTTTCGACATGATAAGAATTATTTCTATGAGAATATTGTAAGTTCAATTGATTATTTGGAACAATCTAAGAAGATAGGAGGCATAGATTTTGAGTCTCTAATAATCTTCTCTGATTTATTTAGAATAGGGCCATGCCATCTAAGGGTAGGAGTCAAGATTGGGATTCATATATATATATATATATATATATATATATATATATATATATATATATATATATATATATATATATATATATATATATATATATATATATATATATATATATATACGTGTGTGTCCTGATATATATATATATATATATATATATATATATATATATATATATATATATATATATATATATATATATATATATATATATATATACGTGTGTGTCCTGATATACGTTCTAAGAAAAGTAGGATACAGTTTTTGGACGAGTATGACCTACATATTATTCTTCATTCAGTCCCAACATGAGTCTAATAGTTTATATCAAAGGTGTATATTGTTGAAAGATGATCATTAAAGGGAGAGATACAATATTTTTAATCATCAACCCAAGGCGAACTCTAGAAAGTAATAGGAAGAAACAGAAAACGACAATAAAGAAACTAAAGAAGATTCAGGTCATATCCCCAGATCTTAGAAAGTAGAAGATTTGGAATAAAAGTAAAGTTAACGATCTGGAAATAATTCATTGCCTTTTTTTATGATTAATGATGCCTTCAAAAACATAAACATGATCTATTGTTTTGAACTAGAGAAAGTCTCTTTGATTTGATACACTTGGAAGTAATGCATCTCCAGTTTTGGATTCTAACAACATTAGTGAGAGATAATTGAGAAGAATTTTTGTCATGTTCCTTTTTGAATATGGCTGCCGAGGCACAACACAAATAGCAGAAGAAGAGAAGCGGCTATATCTTCGTAGCCATGGCCGGCACATCCGTCGACATGAAGGAGCTCCAACAAAAGTATTTGTTCCTTTTGCTATTAGGGTTGCTGCATCATGAGATTTTTTTTTTCTTTTTAGAGTACAATGAATTGGAAATGCACACCCACACACCCAACATGGTAATGGTAAGGTAGAGGCACTCATCATGAGGAACTCATGGACACGTTCAACCAAGACTTTTTTTTTCAATAAAAGTAAGTTCTGCCATGGCCTACTCTCCCGGACTTAAATTAAAGAACAGAAAGAAGTTAGAAGTGAATGGGACTAGTGCCCTTGAGACCCCTCAAATCCCACAAATTTGGGGCGAAACATGCTGGCCAATAGCAAGTTACAGAGGTTAACAATCCTCACGTCCCCCTCAATGGGATTAGTGCCCTTGAGACCCCCGGAATCCCACAAAGCAGGGGTGGAACTTGCTTGCCTAAAGCGTGTTACAAAAGAGGTTGACAGTCCTCTCGTCCCCCTCATGTGGAACCCACTTGGATTTGAGCTTATTGTTCTCGATGAGAAACATTTTATGATGCCTAAATGGTGGATACCTCTTACAATTGGAGATTCTTTTGCCAAGGAGGAAAAGAGACTTCTCGATCGACCACTCTTTAAGAGGGTGTCCAGCCAAGACTTGAACTCAGGACTTCCCACAGCTTCAAAGCATCAGTGATATTGGTGAAATGAACCCTATCTTGTAAGTTGTGCCCTCGAACTCTCTATCGCACCCGACACTCCGAACTCCGGAGGTCGCCTTTTCGCCCATGCTGTGCGCCACACTCAAGGGGAGATATTTATGATGCCCTTTCCTAGTAGAAGATAGTAGAAGAGGGAAGCCAGAAAAAAAACAAAGAAAATAGAAGAGGAGAGGAGAACGTAAAAGAAAGAAGGTTTTCGTGTTCTATAGTGACACTAGCATATGAAATGTGTTTCTAAGGGTTTCATAGTTCGCAGTGTTTAGCGAAGTGTGCTTCTAAGGGTTCCATAGTTGTTGTTACCTCTGTTTTGCTTCTCACGCCTCATTTCTCTGGTGGTTTTCGAAGTTTAAGATACTTTTAGGTGTGACGTGTTGAAGGGTGTTGCGCTTTGATCGGGATTATGGTAGGGGTTGTCTCATCGTTAGTAGTTAGTAACTTGGGCTCAACGTCGAGTGCCCAGGCCTTAGGTGCTTCTTTATAATTTTTTGGCGTTAAACCTAATGTCTTCACCCCTTCAAGGAGAACATTTTGGCTATGCAAGAAGAACTAAAGAGGATATGCGTGATTGATTGGTCAGATGTTTTGCCTTAAGCCACCTCTTGAATCCCTCCAACAACGGTTCCGAAAGAAGTTGTTTCCATCTAGATTGGTTGTTAGCAAGTGTGAATTTTTGTCAGCAAACCATGTGCTTGTGGTTTTCAAAAATGAGGAAATTGCCTTCCAAGCCTTGGAGGTAGGTGCTTGGCACGTTTGGCAAACAACCTTGTGTCTCTTCAAGTGGTTCCTAGCGTTTGTTCCTAATAAATCAAAAGTGTCGTCCTATCCATTCTCGATGGAACTCTTTAACCTTCCCTACTTCCTTTATGGATTTATTCGGGAGATCGCTATGTCCATTGCCAAATTGTTAGCCTCTAGGGAAGATGTCCGTGGTTGCATATAGGAAGGTTTGGTGTACTCATTCAACACAAGATGGAACACTCAAATATTCATTGAACTATATCAAGTAAAAGAAATGCAAATCTAGGTACTTGAAGTTAGGGCATCTACAGAAGTACACTGTAGAAGTAGATGCCCAAACGGTTGTTTAGGGATAAGTCCAAAAGGTTGTTTAGGGATAAGTCCCTCTCGTTAGATCCCTGAAACGAATATTTTCCATAACATGGGAAAGAAGGTAAGTCTTTTAGACTCCTTTGGTGAAATGAATCAAAAGTTATGTGACAAGGAAACTCTTGAGAGTTGCTTAACAAGCAAACAAGACAATCAAGAAGGGCACAAAAAATAAGACAACACTGATAGTGAAAGATGGATTATTGGTGTATGATTTACTCAGTAGGTTATTGAATCTTTTGCAATGGTGCTTTCGTAGAATGAAAACACACTGCTAGATTCCCTTAGAAGAGTGCCCTTAAGGGATTAGTGTTCTATGAACCCTCATCTTCAAGAAGAAGAGATGAAGTAAGCTCCTTTAAATGGTTTGATTAAACTAATATGAAAAGAGTTATGTATATTCGAATGAGAGGGTATATCTATTCTAAATGAATTATCATTAATTTCTTGTATAATGCGAAACGGTTCATAATAGCATGGTGCAAGTTTAATTTTAGGATGCTGCAAAATATTTTTGAGATGTCTTTTAATGATACACAACCACACAAGATCATATTCCTTGAATTCCTTATCTAATCATTTTGTATTGGTATTACGTGTGTATCACTCTTGACTTTTCCTAATGTGCTCGTGAACATCGTGAAGTATAAACAATTTGGGGGAGGATCATTAAAAATATGGAAAAACTATAAGAATTAAGTGACACGATTGATTCAAGCTATTAGGGCCATTCGAGGTTCTTGCATTGCCCTAATTGCTTGAGTTGGTTGTGTCCAAAAAAACAAGCCCTTAGCAATTAACGTCTCCACTTTTTTAGAACATGCACAATGGTGTAAAACTCTTTTTCATAGGTATAATAATTTTGTTGAGATGATTTTAGCATTTGACTTTGAAAAGCAATTGGTCAATCATTGTTATTCAACATAGATCGGATTGCTCAATTTCTAGCGTCTCGTTCAACTACAAAAGTTCATTTGGATCTACTATTTGTAGAAATCGGGCCGAAGCTAAGGCTTTCTTAAGCCATTCCATACGTTCATGCTATTCCCTCTCTAAGTTACGGCTTTTAGGCTTTTTCCTTTAACTTTTCAAATAAAGGGATCGAGACTTTTGCAAAGGTTGGCACAAAATTTTTCTAGTATCTTGCTAATCCTACAAAACTTTGAAGTTTTTTAATGGTTTTAGGGTGACACGATTTGAGAATTACTTGGACCTCTTCAAGATCATCTTGAATTCCTTTTTAAGATATAATGTGCCCATTTTTTCTATTTTTGTTGAAAAGAATTCACACTTAGCTGCTTTTTCATATAGTTTGTTCTCTCTTAGAACTTGGAAAACCTTTTCCAAATGTTTTAGATGAGAAATTTTATGTTGACTATAGACAAGAATGTTGTGAAGGATGTCAACTACAAAATTTCCCAAGGAAGGGCTTAGTATTGTTTTCATTAGAGACATGAACATATCATGGACATTTGTGAGTCCAAAAGGCATGACTAAAAATTCCAAATGCCCATATTTGGTTTTGAAAGTTGTTTTAGAAACATCTTTAGAATTAATTCTAATTTGATGGTATCCTTGACGGAGATCAAGAATTGAAAATATCTTAGACCCTCTAAATTGATCAAGTAAATCATCAATTTGGGGCATTCGATATTTATTTTTTATCATAAATTTATTCAAGGCTCAATAGCCAATGCATAATGTCATTGATCCATGTTTTTCCTTAAAGAATGGGTGTTGCTCGATGTGAATGAGTAGGCTGAATGAATCCCTTTTTTAGGTATTTATTTAGTTTTTTCTATACTTTTGTGTGTTGGGAAAATGCGAGTTGGTAGGGGGATTTACATATAGGTGTAGTTCCCGGAAGCAAGTCTATAGCATGTTTGACTTGACCACATGAATGAGGTAAGACATGGAGAAGCTCTTCTAGAAAACCGTCTTGGTAATTATGAATTAAACACGTCATATAAATTTTTCATGAACAGACAATGGACACGAGACATATGTAACTAGAGTCATATTATAAACATTATTTACATGATTTGGACGTATCATATAAAATTTTGCATTATGATTAGTACAAGTTTTGATAGTTCCGTACTTAAAATCAATGGGATACTTGGCACATGATCTTCCCCTTGAATCATGTAACAAATTCCATTCCTTTTGAATTCCAAAGTATTCAATTGATAACTTTATGAGTGTTTTTCCTAAGCCTCGAAGCCACTCCCTACCAAAAACCACATTAGTTCTCTCCATGTGCAAGATCGAGAAGTCAAGTTTCTCCTTATACCCTTGAAACTCTATCTCCAAATCATAGATCATAGTGTCCCAAACCTTCTTTTCTTGTCCCTGCACCATGGACACTATGTACTAATGTGAAGAATTCTACTTGGGTAGCCTTAATCTCTTCACCAATGAGTAGTTTAGGAAACTATGGGTGGCTGAGTCATCTATCATGACTCTTCCCTTTTCCCCTCTTATGCAGGCATGAATTTTGACTAAGTCATGAGGTCCAAACTAATTTTGAACCCATATTGAATCACACAGAGAACATTGATGCATGAATTCTTCATGCAAGTTTTCCACTTTTTTCCAAACTTGACTGAGTTCAAGATTTAAATTTTGGAATAAGTGAATTCATTCCTTTTCTTTTCCGTTTTGCTCGTGGATGGCTTTTTGTTGCCCTCTTGTAGTACATTTTTTTGCTAAGATTCCTTAGGTTTGGATACTTAAAGCAAAGATTTCAATCTTTGCTTTCCCCAAAAATTGACGTTCTAGTTTTGGCCATGAGAATCTAGGACTCTTGAAGTCTTATTTTTTGAAACTCCCTAGCTTTCATTAACTTATTCTCAAGTTTTAATTATCCCTCTCTAGATAAAGTGTTTTTGTTCTAGTTTTAGCATGATCTTCAAAGCTCTGTGCTAAGTTTATAGCATCTTCTAAAGTTTTTGGAGCAGTTCTCTTCATTGTTTGTTTGACGTGATTCTAGAGACCACGAATGAAAACTCTAAAATCATGTAGGTTTTGAAGTTTGAGCACTATTTCTTGATAATGAGAAATATACAAGGAGACATGATGTCGGCGTTGAAGGACGTTCTCCGAATCTTCCTAGTTTTGCTTGTCTTCATTTTTTGGTAGGAGCTCTTTTTTAAAGAGTTCCTCAAATTGATTTTTCAACTAACACCAGTCTTTCCTATTGATATATTTAGGTAGTGATGTGTGTGAATACTCTAGGACCACCGGGGCACTTTTTTCCCTCTTTAGGAGGTTTTTTTCCCTCGGCTTGTATATACGCCGCTACTTAACTTTGTTTATTCTCTAGTAATACATTCAGTATTGTGTGTTGTGCTCCAAGCTTCTTCTCCTTCCTTGTGCTATTCACGTGCTTCCGCAGACATCTATCTCCAACAATCGGTATCAGAGCAGGTCTTCGCTTCATCTAGGGCACCGTCGACACTCCTCCATTTGCAGTCTCATAATCGCACAAATTTTGGTGAGCATACTCAGCGTGTTTCTGAGATCAAAACATCTTCGCTTTGTGGTGCGGAAATCGCGATCTGAGCTCGTTTCGGCCTCCGAACACACTGTCACAGTGCTTGTGCAAGCTATTTCGTCTTTTTGTGTCAAAGGTATATACCAATTTCTGTTTGTTAGTTTAAGCATCTCGAAGTCTGCTACAGGTCGAGCAGAACGCGTTTGGGCAGTTCCGTTCAACTTTTTGAGATACAGTCGATTTTGTGCATCAAGGTATTTTAGTCATCGGCCATGGTTGAAAGCAGTGATGTATTTTGTATGTTGGTTGTTGAGGATAAGTTGGATGGTACCAACTACCCGTTGTGGGCTTATATGATGCGACATGTATTGGTGCAAAAGGACTATGGAACATTGTGCAGGGTGTTGAAAAACGTCCTATCACACCTGCAAGTGTTACAATAGTAGGTAGAGAAGCTGATGCAGAAGGTGTCAAAGATGATGATATTCTGCATATTCCTGTTTGTACTACGGTTTCTGCTGCACCTACTGCAGAGCAGATTCGTTGGGATGGCAGAGATGCCTAGGGACATGCATTGATAGCTTTGTTTGTCAAACGTGCCATTATTCCTCACATACACTCTTGTAGAACAGCTAAGGATGCTTGGGATACACTTACCACATTGTACCAAGCTAGGAATGAGGCTCGTGTTGCTTATCTCTGAAAACAATTGGAGAGTGAGCATATGAATGAGGGTGATTCTATGGACAGTTTCCTAATGAAGATCACAGCCTTCAAGGAACAGTTGATTTTTGCTAATGAGGTTATACCAGATAGCTCACTTGTGCAGACCATTCTGAATGGTCTTCTTGATTCATATCAGAGTTTTGCTTCTACTCTTTGCTTGATGATGAAAGGAAATCCAAATGCCTTATCATTTGAGGAGTAAGTCTTGAAGGGCTGCCTAGTAGACTTGCCTAGTTGACAAGCTTCACACATCTCATGCAACATTTGTAATGAAAAATTTGGTAAACCTCTTAACAATTACCTCTTCCCCATGACTTTCAACCTTTGAATGTTGATGTGACTACAAATTTTATGCCACAAATCCAAATCTCCAATCTTCTTGTTGCCATAGGTGATGAACATTGCCTTGTTGCCTTGTCCTTTGCCAATGTCAAGTGTGAACATCCTTCCTTCCTTCCTTCTTTCCTTTGGCTATCAGCTCATAGCCATTCCTTGGGTCTTCAATAAAGAATCTGTTGTGCTTGAACTTGACTTGGTATCCCTTTTCAACCATTTGTCCAACAAAGATTAAGTTCTTTGTAATAATAGAAACATGCAATACCTTAGATAGTCCTCTTGCTTTGTGGTTTCCTTCAAGCTTCACATCTCCCATTTGTTGTATCTCATTTTGTAGAGGCAGAGTAAAACCTTTCTAAACACTCCCAAACCTTCTTAGATGTATCTAGGTCTTGGATATGACCTATCATGGAGTTGCTCATGTGTTGAGAAAGAATTAAGATCACTATCCTATCCCTTTCTTCCCATTATCTAATGGCTTTTCTTTGATTCTCAGTAGGTGTATGTGGATCTATGTATGGCTTCACCTCAGTACCACTAATTAACACCCAAAGACCCTTTCCCATGAGGAAGCTAGAGATTTTAAACTTCCAAGGTTGGTAATTGCTCTTTTCAAGCTTCTCAATCTGAGTATTATAGTCTCCCATTGTGTATGAAACTATATGTGGATCCTAATCCCTCCTTGGATTGTGATAGATGTGCTAAAGAATAATATTTTAACTTCCCACAAGAGTCTCCACTTGTCGTGAACTTTTGACGATGATAGAAGCTCCCCCTTGCTTCAAATACTTCTTCAGTTTTTGCTAGCCTTTGCTTCAATCCTTGGCTCTCAAGAAACTTCAAGCCCTCCTCTTGATGTCTTCAATGCTCAATGATGAGCTCTCATACCACTGATGGAGTATATCCACTCTTAGTTGCAACAAAAGAATGATACTCCCTTCCTAGGACCAAACAGTTCACTACCACAATCCACCCAAAATTGAATTGCTCTATAGACCTGAGGACTAAACTTATAAAACTTTTCATAGTACAAATAGCATCTCTCAGCTTTCCAACAAGCTATAGATCACTAAAGTTGGAGAATGTGACCTATGTCAACCTCCTTGTACAAGAGAGACCAAAATCTACCCAAACTGATAGCTATAACTTATGCGTACCTCTTCACACACGTTGGGGAATATGTAGAGATGGACTAGAGAGATTTCAAGCTCAATACAAACAAGGATACGGAACACTTGATACTAACATTACGTTCAAAATAAAGCCCACAACAAGAGCTTTAAGTCGAGCTATCTTGTGCATGACACGGACAACTACACAAACAGATATAGGGGATACAAAATCTCAGCCAAAATGAAAACTTCATCCAGCAGGGGGCAAGCTTAGCTACGGGCTAGCTTAGACCTAGATTATACACTCCCAATGAGAGCCTAAGAATGCACAAATGAAGCTTGAGCAGGTGAGGACTTTCTTCCAAGCTATTGCTTATATAATGCTCTAAAAGTTGGCATATAATTTGAATTCAAATCATGCCTCCAAAATCCCCCACTTTTCTCAATCAAGGTAAATGATATCTTGAGCTAAAAAAATCGTTATAGACTTTAACAAAAAGTGAAATTATGTGGCACTTGAGTTAGGCCTTGTTTCACACATAGGAGCTTGTACATACATATACATATACATATACGTATACATACATGTATATATACATATGCATATACATATACATATACATCTATATATACATATACATACACATATACATATACATATACCTATACATTTACATATACATATACATGTACCTATACATATACCTATACATATACATGTACCTATACATATACCTATACCATCAACATTGTTAGAAGCATATTGAGTACCTTACTTGTCATCTTTATTGCTATATCGGCTATAATGGCATAAGTGGATAGCCAAAATTCATTGGTTCTGACTATATATTGTTATGTCCATAGATAGATATGTGGCAGTATCTATGGTAGGGGGAGTTGAGCCATTGTTTATTTAGCTTACCACTACTCTGTTCTTCCCTAAAATGTGACCATGTTCTACATCGTGGCACTCGGAAAAATGAAGGATTGACTTCTAGTAAATATGGTGCCTCTTGCTAGTGCATGTTGAGATATCAAGCTCAACATGTGATGATCTAGGATGACACGTATCAATTTTTTGTTTCTCTGACATGTATAGTGGTCATGCCAATATATGTCAGGGATACTTCATTGACCTTTATTAGATTTATCTACCGAGAGTGATGGCACATTTGTTTCTTGCCAACTTGCTCATTTGCGGACATTAGTTTTTTCCTTATGTATTTGTCTTTATATATTGCACTTGTTGTATTCTTGTACATTCCTTTTTATGTAATAGAAGAAGAAGAAGATCATTCCTCCTTGCCTCAATCTGAGTGTGTACGTCTCTTTGATTGTGAGTGCGTGTGTGTGTGTGAGCTCTCTTCCTTATCTCCTTTGTGACATGGTATCAGAGCGAGCGTGGTTGTAGAGAGCTCGTGGAGAAGGCAACGATAAAGTGTACGTGGCAAGGCCTGCAAAAAACATGATTCACAAATGACCTCTATTTGCTACAAAAATCGGTGTGAAGGTAAAAGACCTCAAAATATTTTTGATACCCCTTTAGAGTCACTCGTTTTTGTCAGATCAAAGTTTTGGAGCCATCTGGACCTTTGTTTCGAGCCCCCATGGTGGGGCCTACAAAAAAACCAAGTCAATTTCAGAAATTGTAACTTGCATCATGTTCGAAAACACTCATATAACCCAGACCAGAATTTCAAGTGATTTTGTGTACGATTGATACACAAAAACTGTGTTTTTCTGAGATGGAATTGTCACGTCATAGTGCTATGTGTAGTGTTTTGCAGTGTTGTGAATTGCTGTAGGAATGGCAAACGTAGATGGAATGAGTTAGCTTATGAGTAATCAGCTAGACAAGAAAAACTTCTATGCTTGGAGATTCAGAATGATAAGTTTCCTGATGGCAAAAGGCTATTGGAAGTACATCGAAGCAGAGACTAAAAATGCTCCATTGTTGCCAGAGAGGAATCAGACTTCAGAATAGTTAAAAGCATATGAGGAATGGAATCAAGGAGCACGAAAGGTAATGTATTGGCTATCTATTAGCATGCAAGATAGCATGATTGGACACATAGAGGATGCCAAGACTCCAAAAGAGGCTTGGAACAATTTGGTCACTTTGTATGGGACCAATACAAAGGCACGGAAATTGCAACTCAAGAACGAGCTACATACATTGGAGAAAAAGAGCATGTCGATAAGTGACTACACTCTGAAAATCAAAAGCATATGTCAGTCACTTGCATCTATTGGCATGAATGTAGATGATGTTGATGATAAGGTGGAAGTGTGCCTTCGTGGTTTAGGATCTGCATATAAGCAGTTTAGAACTTCTATATAGATCGGGAAAAATATTCTGAATTTTGCTGATCTAGTATCTATGCTGATTATTGAAGAAAAGAACTTGGTGAGGATTCAAACTCCTAAGGAAAGACCAGTTTTGAATAGGTATTCTACTCTGGCATAGGAAGAGGCAGAGGTAGAGGTAGAGGTTTCAGAAGTGGAAGAGGAAACAGTAACCAAGACCAAGGTGAACAACAGAATCATGCAGGAGAAAGAGGACAGTTTCGAGGCAAGGGGAGCCAAAGAGGTTGGAAAAAATTCCAAAGAAATGATATAGGTAATGATAGTAAAGCATGTTGGAATTGTGGTAAACATGGGTACTTTGAACGTGATTGCAGGTTGAAGAATCAAAATAACAGAAGGGAGCAAAACAACTATGCATCCATAAGTGCAGATGATTCTGAGAAGCTGTTCATGGTTCAACATCACATGATGAATACGATGTCTATTGGTGTTTCAAAATCAAATGATAATGTCTGGTATGTTGATTTAGGTGCTTCAAATCACATGACTGGTCATGCGGAATGGTTTAATACTTTGCAGAAATTACCATTTGCTGGATTTGTTGAAATAAGTGATAACACATCATACCCTATCGAGCATACATGAAACATAGCATCGTCTATGGAGGACGAAAAGGTAAAACACCTTGCTGATGTGCTGCATGTTCCAAATATAGCAAAGAATCTGGTTTCTATTGGATAGATGGTTGACCAATGATTACAAGTCAGGTTCAATGCTGATGGACTATATGTACAAGAATAAAAATGGGATGCAAGATTGATTGCCAAAGGAAACAAAGTGGGTAGGATGTTCACCTTAAATGTGAAAAATCCTGAAATGAATGCACCCACATTTGCAAAAGGTGCAAGAGTTATTGCTGATATAGAGAATCTCGCAAAATGAATTGGACATGCAAACTTGCCAAGGCTAAAATTGATGCACTCAAAGGAGATTTTCCATGGACTACCAAATTTCAAGGTTGTAGAGATGCAAAAGGTATGTGGAGCATGTCAATTTTGGTAAACAGTTAAGATCATCGTTTTCGTATGACAAGCATGTTAGTGAGAATGTGCTAGAAATAGTACATACAGATGTTTGGGGTCGTGCAAAGACCACATCTATGGGTGGTTGCAGGTTTTATGTTACTTTCATTAATGACCATACACTGAAAGTGTGGGTCTATTTCATGAAAGAGAAGAGTGAGGTATTCACTCACTTTCAAAATTTTAAAGTTATGGTGGAAAAGCAGATAGAGAAGTATATTCAGACATTAAGATTTGAAGGAGGAGATGAATACATGTCAAATGAGTTCAACAATTTTCTAAAAATTCATGGAATTCGATGCCAGTTTTCATGCAGGTACACAATAGAATGGTGTTGCTGAATTCAAAAAATAGACATATTACAGAAATAGCAAGAGCCTTGATGGCTGAGAAGAATATGCCTCATTGTTATTGGGTAGAAGCTGTTCATACTACTGCATACATCATGAACAGAACTCGAATTGTTGTTGTACATCAAGTTACACATGAAGAGAAGTTTACATGTAAAAAATCAAACTTATCACATCTCAAAGTTTTTGGCTTTATTGCATATGTACATGTTCCAAATGAATTGAGGATGAAGCTTGATCCAAAAGCAAAAAAGTGTGTCTTCATTGGATACTCCCTTGAGCAAAAGGGATATAATTGTTATAACCCACTCCCATGACACATGAAGGTGAGCAGAGATGTGGTATATGATGAAATGTCAAGCTTCTATGCAGATACCAAAGAAGAACTAAATCTTGAACCAAATGACAAAGAAAATGTTGATAAATGAATTGTAGAATCTCAAACTTTGAGTGGACCGGATGCATCACCAAGAAATAGTTCCAATTGAAATCCATGGGGTGGAAGATTGTGTGGAATTTTTAGTCTAGAAAATTCATCAAATACATCCAAGAAAGGTAAAGAAAAGTTTTTCCCTAGTCATAAAACATGTGCAGGGTTTGAAGACGTTGATGTAGATTCAAGTGGTTAAGAAAAGAGTCTTGATGAGGAACTTGGATTGCCCTTTGTGAAGACTCCAAGAGTTAGAAAGGCACATGTAGATGATATAAGGAGAAGTGACCCAGCACCTAGAAGATCAGGGAGGATGCGAAATTCTATACAATGATTAACATATGATAGTTACATGGCTCGTCATTGTGCCTACATGACAAAGGTCATACAAGATGTTGAACCTTCTTGTTTTGAAGATGCAATTCAAAATGCAGATTGGGAAAAAGCTATGGATGAGGAGATGGCTGCACTTTATGGAACCAAAACATCGAAGCTGGTTCCATTGTTGCAAGGAAAGAAACCCATAGGTTGCAAGTGGGTTTACAAGGTAAAGCACAATGCTGACGGTAGCATAGCAGGTACAAAGCACGATTGGTAGCAAAAGGATATGCACAACATATGGCATTGATTATGAGGAAACATCCACACTGTAGCTAAAATGTCTACTGTCAAAACACTTGTTGCAAATTTAGCTACAAGAAAAGGATGGACTTTGCATCGGATGGATGTGAAGAATGCTTTCTTACATGGTGAGTCATGGGAAGAAGTATACATGGACCAGCCACAAGGATATGAGGATTCAAAGCATCCAGAATATGTTTGTAGGTTGCAAAAGGCTTTGTATGGGCTGAAGCAAGCTCCTTGAGCATAGCATGCAAGGATTGCTGATTACTTAACCACCATTGGATTTTTTATGTGTGATGTAGATCATTCACTATATGCAAGGAAGGGTGATGATGGCATCATGATTGTGGCTATTTATGTTGATGGCTTGATTGTAGGTGGTGCTAATGAAGAAAGCATTAAAGAGGTAAAGTAACTTCTTATGCAGAAATTTGACATGAAAGATCTTTGTGTGCTGCACTATTTCTTGGGCATTGAGTTTATATATACAAAAATAGGTATATGGATGTCCCAAAGGCAATATGCCTTGAATATGCTACAAAAGTATGGTATGGCTGATTGTAAGCCAATTTATGCCATTAGATCAGAATTTGAAGTTAGATACTACATCAGGTGAAGCATTGGAAAATGCTAATATGTACAGGAAAATTGTGGGAAGTCTTATATATCTCACAATTATGAGGCCTGATCTTAGCTACACTGTTGGAATTGAAAGTCAATTTATGCAGGTTCTCAGGAGGCCACATTTGGATGCTCTAAGGTGCACTCTACATTATGTGAGTGCTACTTTGGACTATGCATTGTTTTATGAAGCTAGTGTAGATTTGCACGTTCAATGATACATTGATGCTGATTGGCCTGGTAGTACTCCAGATACAAGATCTACTAGTGGCTTTCTATTCTCACTTGGAGGTGCAGCTATTACATGGAGCAACAAGAAGCAACCCACTCTTGCTTTGTCGATTACAGAGGTTGAGTATAGAGGTGCTCCAATGGCAGCATGTGAGGCATCATGGCTAGAGATGCTACTTTCAGATTTAGGTGTGGAAGTGCAAAAGCCTATCACTATCTATTGTGATAATCTTAGTAGCATACAGTTAGCATGGAACCTTATTTTTCATGCTAGAACAAAGCATATTAAGGTACATTATCATTTCATCATAGAGAAGGTATAAGTAGGTGATATTGATCTTGTTTTACGTGAGAATAAATGAGTAGGTTGCTCATATTTTCACCAAAGCACTTGCAGCTCAAAAGTTGAAGAAGTTTTGGGAGATGCTTGGATTACAGGATATGACATTGAGCTTGAGGGGGAGTGTTGAGATATAAAGCTCAAAATGTGGTGATCCAGGATGACACGTATCACTTTTTCGTTTCTCTGACATGTATAGTGGTCACACGGATATATGTTAGGGATACTTCATTGAGCTATTTTAGATTTATCTACCGATAGTGATGGCACATTTGTTTCTTGCCAGCTCACTTATTTACACACATTAGTTTTTTCCTTATGTATTGGTCTTTATATATTGCACTTGTTGTATTCTTGTTTTAGGTCATTCTTGTACATTCCTTTTTATGTAAGAGAAGAAGAAGAAGAAGAAGACCATTCTTCCTTGCCTCAATCTGAGTGTGTGCTTCTCCTTGATTGTGAGAGTGTGTGTGTGTGTGTGAGCTCTCTTCCTTATCTCCTTACTCATGGGAGTGCACCCACAATGTAGGATTGTTTTTTTGAAAAATCTTCATCTCCTACTAGAATTGACGTTTTTGAATTCCTCTAGAGTGTAGGAGAATCTAGTAGCCTTCAAATTCATAACTTTGTTCTGATCATTCTAGGTTTTTTTCTTGATGTATCATCATGTTTCTTGCTTCAAAATCCCATATGGTACATTGAATACCCTCATAATGATATCTATGTCTTTAGTTTTGATCTTTTCCTCTTTCTTAAATCTCACCATTGCATCTTAAAAATTTAGTGTTAGCTAGGAAACCAGTAGTGCCCGCTCTTTCTATCTTATTTCTCTAGTTTAGGGCATGGGGTGTTGATCAATTTGCAGCTCCTCATCATTTTGTATTGGTGAATGAACAACAGGGGGAGAAAGAGGGCATACCTTAGTCTCCGTAGTAGCCAAATGAGTGCTTGGAATTACTGGTCTCCCCATGTTAGACCTGTAAGTCTGCAATTATTTGATTTTTCTCCTTTATTTTTGCTTTTGGCACTATGAGCTCTTCTTGACTTTATATTTTTTTCTCATGTACACTAGCTAGTTGATTGGCTTCTTGCTTGTATTGCTTCATATACTTAGCCACCGCCTCTTTCCATTTATTGCATAGCTCACTTGTATCCTATACATATTTGGATTCCCATTCAATATGCAATGTCTACTCCTCATTAAGGTGATAGGCATAACTATTTAATTGTGCTCGTAGCTTGATGGTGTCTTCATTTGTAGTTGTTGATGCTTCCATAGGTTGATTCAAGAAAATTGAATTCACCAACTCTTTATTCCTACAATGTAGGATGTTAGCTTCATCAATGTATACTTTAATTTGAGTTTCTAGGAGCTTTCTTTCATTAGGGAGGCATATTTTCTCTACTTCACAAGCTTTATATTTGTGTTTAATCTCAGCTATTAGGTTTTGCAAATGGGAATTCTCTTTTTTTAAGTTATTAATCTCTTTAGTCACCTCCATGAATTCTTCTTCTTTTTTGGTAAGCGCTAGTTGCGATTTCATGATTTGTTTGGATAGTTTCTCGCTCAGAGCTTTGAATTGACCTTTTTCAACATTCTCTTGTTCATATTCTTTTTTTGCCACTGTTAGATGTTGTTGGGTGTCCATGGCCATTTGGATCATATGTCTTACTACCGGTTTTAATTTGGCCACACTCACATTAAGCCATGTTTTTCGGTATTATTGGCTCTTCTCTTGTTACTAAATCTTCACCCTTATTTACATGTAAAGTTTCATTAAAGGGCTACCAAATTTGAACTTGTATCTATGGATCAAAATCTTTATTGCCTTCCTTCTTGGAAGATCTTCCTTCATACATCATGTCCATGGGGAATTACTCTACTATTATCCTTAGGGGTTCAAAAGATGTTTCCACCTCTAGCTCCTCTTTTCGGACTTATTCTTTTGGGTGTAGTATAAATTTTGGCCCTTCCTTTGTAATCTCCTTGAAAGCAAGCTTATGGTTTCATTAATGTACAATGTGTACATATTTTCTCTCATAGGCGGTTTTTCGTGTTGTTCTTTGCAGCCATATTTTCTTTGCTATCTTTTTCTTTGCTAACCATCTCCTGCCGATTGACTAATTGATCTAGCTCCTCCCATCTTCCCTGATCATTGGCTTTTGTGTGAAGATCCATGTTCATGATAGATTGTTCTCTACGTGCATGGGATTCTAATGATGAGCTTGAATTAGTCAATCAGAGTTCCTTTTATCGTTCCATTTGGGACAATCTTTTAATTGTTTGAGTATTCTCTAATTCACTCATTTGATGATAGTGGTGACCTTGTACTCTGAGGTTCACCTGCCCTTCTTTATATGTGTGCATTGCTTGGAGGGCATTTTTTAACCCCCCCTTGATGAGAACGGAGGGTGCCCATTTTATATGCTGATAGATTTTTAGGTAAAACCAAAGATTGTTTGAAGCACATGAACAGTTTGGACTTTGCTTTCAATAGATATACCCATGCATGCCTAGAAAAAAAATCAATGAAAGTCACTAAGTAAAGATATTTTCCCAAAGAGGGTGTCCATAGACATCATTACGAACAAGCTCCAATTTGTAAGTAGCTCAAATTGAACCATCTTTTGGAAAGGAGGACTGCTGCATTTTGCCCAAAATACAACCTTCAAAGTCATGTTTTCCAAGTGGCTCAAGTTTGAGCAAAGAGGACACCCTTTCATATTTTTGTAGGCATAACAAGTGAGAAAAATTCAAATGACCAAAGTGTGCATGCCAAAGCTTTACATCTGGCATAGCCTGAGAATCATGTACTGCACATGCTAAATCATTCATAGATTTTTCATAGTCTATGAGCTTATATAGCCCAGGACATAAAATGCCAGAAGCAATAATCATGTTGCCATTTGACAGATCATGAACTCTACATCTATCATAAGCCAATCTTGGCTAATGCAAAAATGGATAATATATTTTTCTTGATCATTGGCACAAATAAAGCATCTGACAACATGAAAAAACTACCATCAACATTATTCAAAATGATCATACCAACTCGCATTTCAAGATAAGAGGAGTTGTTGTCACATGTGACAGTATTCCCTATAGGGGTAGGCTTAAGTGAAGTAAAGAAACTACGATGCAAGGTGATATGTTTAGTTACCCCAATATCAAAATACCAAACACCTGAGTCTACTCCAGACATGCAGTGCTCATGGGAAGATGGGTCAAAAGTGAAAACAGTAGTAAATGCCCATTCTTGGTGCTGCACAAGATAAGCAAACTCCGTTTTTGGTGTTGAGTCTCTGTAATAACCATTCGAGCCTCTTTTTTCTTTCCCTCTTATGCAGCTAGTTTTTGATAGTTCTTTATGACATGATGGTTTCCTTTATAGTACTTACAAAAGAATGTTTGCTTTTCTAATTTCTCCTCATCTTTGATGTTCTTCTTTGGATGTGCACCATTTGCAGATTGCTGCTTACTAGTAGATGAGCTTCATTTACCTTTGCCCTTCTGACTAACTAGGAAAGCTTGATCTACAACATGCATAATGGACCTATTCTGCCTCGACTTATCTTCATGCAAGAGAATAGAGACTAACTCCTCAAATGAGAAATCATTTGGATTGCCTTTCATCATCAAATGAAGAGTAGAATCAAAACTCTGATATGAATCAGGAAGACCATTCACAACGGTCTATGCAAGTGAGCTATTTGGTATAACTTCATCAGTAGAGATCGATTGTTCCTTCAAGTCTTTGATCTTTATTAGAAAATTATCCCTAGAATCACCTTCATTCAGATGCTCACTCTCCAACTATTTTTGAAGGTAAGCAACACGAGCCTCATTCCTAGCTTGGTACAACGTGGTAAGTGTATCCCAAGCATCCTTTGTTGTTATGCAAGAGCAAATGTGAGTAATAATAGCACATTTGATAGACCAAGTTATCAATGCATGTGCCTGAGCATCTCTGCCATCCCAAAAAATTTGTTCTACATTAGGTGCTGAAGAAACCGCAGCACGAACAGGAATCTGAAGAATATTAGCATCTTCAATGCCATCTACATCATTTTTCAATACCTAAATCTGTAGGTGTAATAGGACGTTTTTCAACACCCTATACAATGTTCCAAAATCCTTTTGCAACCAATACATGTCGCATCATATAAGCCCACAATGAACAATTGGTACCATCCAACTTATCCTCAACAGCCAGCATATGGAATACATCACTCCTTTCAGCCATGGTCACTAACTAAAATACCTTCCTACAGAAAAATGACTGTATGTGAAAAAGTTGAACAAAACTAACCTAATAAGTTATACTAAAATTGTAACAAACTTCAAGATGCTTATACTTGCAAACCAAAACCTGTATATATCTTTCGCAAAAAAATCATGAAATAGCCTACAGAAGCACATTGATAGTGCATTCAGACACCGAAACTGATGGGGATGATTCAAACACCCTAATGCAACAATGGAAGATGGCTACCCTCCACTAGGTCCACAAGCAGTGATAGATGCCCAATGTTCTGATTTTTTTTCTCTACACTGGTATAGAGACTTAAAATGAAATCTTGCAAGCTTAGAGCATGCTATACGATGTACACATTCAAAATGAATATTCCCACTAGGAGAACCGTCCTCTGCAAAATAGGCTAGCTATTTGCAACACTCTTTGCCTATTTGCAGAGATATACCTTCACAAAGTTGGCAATTTCTCACAATTCACTCACCCAAATAACTTGAAACTGTGGCAAAGTTTAGCGCACTATATGAGAGATCAAATGAACCTTGAAATAGATGAAAATGACTATAATGAGAGAGCAAAAAATGCTCTAGAATTTGGTACAATCAGATTTGGAAAAGCCTAACTACACCTCTAGATAGAAAGGAGCAATTTCATGAGAAAATGAGGTAAGCAAGCAAAGGGGCTGCTTTCTGGGGTTTATGACTTCTCTAAACTAAGTGGGAAACTTTCAATATGCATACAACTTAAGAAACAAAGGTGGGAGGATGCTTATATAGAGACCAATGAGTGTAGGTGCACTTTTTGGTGGTTGATTTGATGAGATTTGAATTTGATTGCGTTTGGTGGAGCTTCTAGCTTTATTCCATGACTTTGGTTCCTCCTTTTTGATTGGTCCACTTGCAAAAATCATGTTGAGCCTTTTTTACATGATTGAGACTTGATTTTCAACACTCCCCATCAAGTCTCAATGCCTAGGTCATTCATTCCAATACATGCCTTGAAGTGTTGTAGCTTTACTCCATCCAATGCTTTGGTAAACATATCTACATATTGGTCTTTTGTATTGACATGATCTACCTTGACATCCTTTGACGTGACCTTCTCTCTAATAAAGTGATAATGCACTTCTATATGCCTTGATCTTGCATGGAACACCAAATTTTGAGCCAAGCATATGCTACTTATGTTGTTACAAAAAATAGGTATGTGCTTAACCTACAAATCAAGATCAACAAACAACTTCTTGAGCCACACAAGCTCACATGAGACTTGTGCTAAGCCTCTATACTTAGCTTCGATTGGTGAGAGAGCCATTGTTGGTTTTTTCTTTGACATCCATGAAATGTTCTTCTTCCCTAGCAAGATAACATATCCATTAGTGCTCCTCTCATCATCTTTGGAACGTGCCCAATTTACATTCCTCCTCCATGGCTTCAATCCATTCCCTATGCTTATTTGCTTCTTCAAAAAAGTTAGGTTCCTCACAAGCTATAACTTGACTCATGTATGCATAGTGACTTGCAATGAATGAATCATAAGTTAACCTTTGAATAGGATATTTAACCCTATTGGATGACCTTAAATCATAGTTCGGTGGTAGGAATCTCCTCCTCCTTAGTTTAGATGCTTGAAATCTTTGAGTTTCTAATTTTTCAAAATCTTCATCACTTGTAGATTCCATGTCTACCCATCGATGGTCTTTATTTGCCTTTTCCTTTCCTTTTCCCATCAATGGTCCTTCCATGCAAAGATAATGTATTAATCGCCTTTGATGGTGTGCTTGAAGTGGTTGTACCACTCATCTCCATGCTTTGTTATTGCTCTTAGAACTTCTTCTCGGCTTCATATGCATCATCAATCCATAACACATCATTGCTGACATACCAAGGTAGCAAATCATCAAATATTACATCCCTAGACACCATTTTCTCTTTGATGCAAGGATTATAGCATCCAAAACCCTTTTGCTCTGAAGAGAATCCAAGAAATATACACCTATCTGCCTTCAGGTCTAACTTGTGTCTCAATTCTTGCGGTATGTGAACATAACACACACAACCAAATACTTTGAGATGTGAAAGATTGGGTTTGTTACCACACCAAGCTTCATAAGGTGTAACTCCATGTACTCTTGAGGTTGGAAACCTATTGATAATGTATATGGCTATATTTGTTGCATCAGCCCAATAAGAGTTAGGAGCATTCATTTTATTTAACAAAGATCTAGCCACTTTTGCTATGTATCTATTCTTCCTCTCTGCCACCCCATTTTGTTGAGGTGTATACCTACAAGTGAATTGCCTTTTGATACCATGGTCATCTAAAAAATCTGAAAATTAATTTTAAAAATACTCTCCCCTCCATCCGATATTAGAGTCTTTATATATTTCCCTCTTTTCTTCTCTAGTAGGGTTTTGAACCTTTTGAAGTGGTAAAACACTTTTGACTTTGACTTCATGAAATAAATCCAAACAAACCTTGAATGATCATCTATAAGTGTGACAAAATATCTATGAGCTCCAATGGATGGCTCTCTTGTAGGTCCGCATACATCTGTGTGTATGAGATTCAACACTTCATTGCTCACATGTGCTCCCTTCTTGAATGGCAATCTACTTTGTTTCCCTAATTGACAAGCATGGCACAAATGTTCCATATTCTAAGATGTAAGATTAGGTAGACTAATCAATAAGCCCTTGCTTTGGATGTCCTTCATCATTTGTAAGTTTATGTGTCCAATTCTTTTATGCCGTAACTCGAATTCTGCAATTTGTTTATTTCCAATTTACTAGTAGATAGTGTGAGGGGTTGATGGCTCTACCTCCATGGTGAAGAGTCTTCCTTGCTTCTTTCCTTTTGCTATGAGCTTGTAGTCTTGCATGGGGTCTTCAAAAAAACATCCTTGATCATTGAACCTCAGTTCATCACCTCTTTCAACCATTCGACCTATCGAAACCAAGTTGTTTGTGATGGTTGGATCATGTCAACACCTTGGATCTTTGAGATCCATTCAATGCAACATCTCCCACATGTATAATCTTGTGATCAGTGTCATCCCCTGTCTCTACATGTCCTTGAGTGATGGGTGAATGTAAATTAAAGAAAACATCTTTATTGCAACTCATCTGGTTGCTACAACCACTATCAATGTACCATATAAAAAAAGAGATGACTCTTTCACTTGAACCATACATCATAAGCAAGTTCTTATTTTCTAAATTTGCTAAAGTACTATCATAATTATGTTGGTTTCTTTTCTATCCTTGACTGCCTCCACCTTTGGACCAGCAATCTCTTGCATAATGGCCCGATTTTCCCCAATTTGTAACATTCTCCATTGGATGCTTCCCTTCCATGTGATCTTCCTCCTCTCCCTCTACTCCTTCCTCTTCTTCTTGATTGGTAGCTTTGGTTGGAGCCTTCTTTGTTGCTTGATCTTGAGCTTGACCTTCCTCTCCCCCTGCCTTGGGAGCTTTGTCCACCTCTTTTGCCTTTGCCTCTACCTGCATAGAAAACTTGGGTTTCACTTCCCTTTGCTTGTGAACCTCCATGGTTCATCTCCTCAATCACCATCAATGTGACTAATTGTAATAGGCCTCTTTTCTAGTGAAATAATTCATTTTGAACTTTCTGAATTTCATTGGGGGGTTAATGCTTAGAATGAATAATTAGGTCATTTTATCTTGTAGCTTTTTCTCAATCACAATCTTTTGATCACTCAAAAATAACATAGGAGAGAAGAACGCAGAGATTCCTCAAGGTAAGAAAAAATATGATGCGGAAGAGTAGAAACAAATATGACGCAGAAAAGGAAGAATTATGATATTATAGATGTGAATCAATGGTTACGATAGCTTTGGACAATAGCTTCTTGACACGAAGCCTCTACCTCTCGACCACCCCCGAGCTATCACAATCGCATTCACACTCACATTCTGAATCACACTCTCACTCTCACTCTCAATCACAAGGTAATTCTCAGATTTCTATATGTCTCCTGTGTTGATGTGCACGTCTCCCCCATATCAGCGTTTGATCGCTGCCCTCCCAAAGAAGTGTGTGATCCATCAAATTTAGAAAAAGTCGAGTTTCTCCAAAACCTTCACAAAAACCCATGCGATAGTAGTGTGCTTTCTTTCTTTAGCGTATCTGTCAAAAATAGGAGAAAAACACCAAAAAGACATATCCAAAAATATCCATAATTAGACTTGGTGACACATGAGCATCAAAATCACGGATTCCAATAGAAATAGATAAGACGTCGTTTTTTTTAAGTGTTGGAAAACAACACTTTTCAAAGCCCTATAACTCAAAAATGGTGAGGAATTAGCTTAAGCTTGTGAGGGAAACTTTTATTCAATTTTGCGTTCTACACGATAGTGTTAGAGATGTCTGAAGTCCAAATCCACCTCCAAATGCCACTTTTGAGCCCTACAACTTTCAAATTTCTAGAGAGAGAGAGAGAGTAAAATCAAGGCATTTCCAAGGAATGAACTAAATGTAGGAACCTGAACGAGGTACTTAAAACATGATTCACAGAAATTTTGCACAGGCACTTTTATTCTCTTATACTTCCTCTATCTTTCTCTCATACAGAGTTTTTCTCTTCATCTTGAAGATTCCACTAGAAAACATGATGCGAATAAGGTCTAGAGAGAGAATATGAAACTTGTCAACCCAAAACTTTTCCTAAATTCATAAAATGACCTAATTGTTCATTCTAAGCATTATCCCCACAATGAAATTCAAAAAGTTAAAAATGACTTATTTCACTAGAAAAGAGGCCTATTACAATTCTTCCCCCCTTTAAGAACTTTGTCCTTTGAGTTGGAAAGAAGGATAATGTTTTAGAAAGTCATCTAAGTTCACGCAACTTGAATTTTCTATTGGGTATGAGTGTCATTTCACTAAAACTTCTACTATAGATCTATTTCTAGGAAATCTTTCCTTTTTGTCTAGTATTTTTCAAAAGAGCCATCATCTTTCAGCTTATATTTTGTCCTACAAAACATGAGCACCATTAGATACATATCTATTAAGTAAGCTAACATGAAATACTGGATGTACATTTAAATGTTTAGGTAATTCTTGCAAATAAGCAAGAGATCCAATCTTTTGCAAAACTTTAAAAGGACCTGCATATGGAGGAGAAAGTCCATGATCCTTCCCTAGCAAGAAGTTAGATCGGTGAGGATAAGCTTTAAGAAATACCATATCATCAACTTGAAATTCAAGTGCTCTTCTCTTTAAATCATAGAATTTCTTTTGTCTTTTCTGAGCTTCTTTTACGTGTTTCTAAATTTTCCCAAGCTCTTCATCCATGTTTTCAAGCATTCTTTGGACACTTCTACTTTATTTGGAAAACCCAAAAACGAAGGTGGAGTCAAACAATCATAGCTGTACATAGCTTCAAATGGAGTCATTTTTATAGATGCATGCCGTGCACTATTGTATGCAAACTCAAGCAAGGGTAAATATTCACTCTAGTAATCCTGCTTTTCATTCACATACATACACATTATATCTTCAACTACCCTGTTAACCCTCTTAGTTTCCCCATCAGTTTGTGGATGGAAAGTTATACTCATATGAAGTTGAGTTCCAATCGATTCAAATGTTGCTCTGAAAAAGTTTGATGTAAATCTAGAATCTCTATTAGAAATTATGCTTTTAGGCATTCCATGCAATCAAAAAATTTCTTTTACAAAGATTCTTGAAACATTCAATGTAGTATTAGTCTTTTTCATAGGAAAGAAATGAGCCATCTTGGTTAGCCGGTTGACTACAACAAATATGGTATCATGTTTACTTCTGGTCATAGGTAGCTTAGTGATAAAGTCCATAGAAATAGACTCCCACTTTTTATTTGGAACATCTAGAGGTTTAAGCATTCCAGGCATCCTCTTAAACTCAGATTTCACGTGTTGGCACTTCAAACATTCACTTACATATTTTCTAATATCCCGCTTCATACATGGCCAAAAGTAAGAATACTTTGGTTTAACATAGGTCCTTGAATAACCACGATGTGCAGAAAAGCGTGCATCATGACAATCATGCAATATTTTAATTTTTAATGGAGATTCAAAAGATATGCATAGCCAATTGTTACAATACAATGTTCCATTCTGCAAATCAATATTTTCCTCATACATCAATCCCTTGTTTGCATTCAAAGAATTCAAAATAGGTGCATAAAAAGGATCCATTTTTATCTCTTCTTTAATTTGATTGAGAAAATCAGAATTTATTACAGAAACAAGATTACACAAAGGTCTCCAACTCAATGCATCAGGAACCTTAATTTCCTTACTAGCCAGATACTTAATGTCAAAATCATACTCACTTAATAATTCAATCCAACGCGTCTCCCTGTTGTTAAGCAATGGTTGTGTGAAGATGTATTTTAGACTCTGATGATCTGTTTTCAATTCAAACTTAGCCCTTAACAATAGATGTCTCCAATGCTTAACTGCATGCACAACAACAAGCATTTCTAGATGATGAGTAGAATAGTTAAGTTCATGTTTTCTTAGTTTTCTGGACTCATATATGACCACCCTGCCATCCTGTGAAAGAACACATCCTATCTGACTACCACTTGCATTGCATGCAACCAGAGAAGGCTTTCCCATTTCTGGTATTTTCAAAATACAATTCTCAACCACTTTTTTGTTTCAATGTTTCAAATGATTTTTTGATAGACATCACTGCACACAAATCCTATGTTCTTTTTAGTCAATTCTGTGAGGGGAGTAGCTTTCTTAGATAAATCCTTAATATGTGCTCTTTCATATTGTGCCAACCCAAGAAAACGTCTAACATCCCTTACAGTCTTAGGAATCGGCCAATGAACTATTGTTTTTACCTTATCTTCATCTATAAGGATTCCTTATTCTGATACTACGCTTCCTAGATACAAAGGTTTATCCTTAGCAGAGAAACACTTACTATTTTTTCCATACAATTTGTGTTCCCTAAGAGTTTAAAAAGTCTTCTTGAGATGTACCGCATGCTCAGAATCATCTTTAGATTATACAAATGTCATCAAGAAATACGAAGATGAATTTATCTAGGTAATCGTGGAAAATATTATTCATCAAGCACATAAATGTCGCAGGAGCACTTTTTAATCCAAAAGGTAGAACCGTGAACTCATAGTCACCATATCGTGTTCGAAAAGCTATCTTAGAAATATCCTTTATTTTGATCCTAATTTGGTGATATTCGGATCTTAAGTCAATCTTCGTGAATACAGTCACTCCACTAAATTGACCTAATAAGTCATCTATGTGAGGGAGTGGATACTTATTCTTAATTGTTCTTTTATTCATACCCCTATAGTCAATGCATAATTTCTAAGAGCCATCTTTCTTCTTCTGAAAAAAATAGGTGCACCCCAAGGTGCGACACTCGGTGTTATCAAGCCTTTCTTCAGAAGAACATCTAATTGAATTCTAAGCTCCTTTAATTCATCGATGTAAAATCTATAGGGTGCTCTAGAATATGGTTCACTCCTTGGATATATGTCCATGGCATGGTCAATCTGGCTAGGTGAAGGTATACGAGGCAACTCTTCTCGTTGCTTTCTGCCTTGTTCTTTGTGCAACTCTCCAAGAAGCTTCTTAATAAGCCCCTCTTGTTCACGAATCTTTTGTGTTACACCTTCCATCGTTCCTGAGGATTGATTGTGTTCTAATACCACTTGTAGCATTTCCTCAATCAAAATCTTTCCCGAATCACAATCTTTTGATCACTCAAAAATAACAAAGGAGAGAAGAATGCAGACATTGCTCAAGGTAAGAGAAAATCTGATGTGGAAGATTAGAAACAAATATGACACAGAGAAGGAAGAATTCTGATATTATAGATGTGAATCAATGGTTACAATAGCTTTGGATAATAGCTTCTTGGCAAAGCCTCTACCTCTCGACCACCCCCGAGCTATCACAATCGCATTCACACTCGCATTCTCAATCACACTCTCACTCTCACTCTCACTCTCAATCACAAGGTAATTCTCATATTTCTGTGTGTCTCCTGTGTTGATGCACAGGTCTCCTCCATATCAAAGTTTGATCGTTGCGCTCCCAAATAAGTGTGCGATCAACCAAATTTAGAAAAAGTCGTGTTTCTCCAAAACTTTCGCAAAAAACCATGTGATCGTAGTGTGCTTTCTTTCTTTAGCATACCTATCAAAAATAAGAGAAAAACACCAAAAAGACATATCCAAAAATATCCATAATTAGACATAGTGACATGTGCGCATCAGAATCACGGATTCGAATAGAAATAGATAAGACCTCGTTTTTTTTAAGTGTTGCGAAAGGGCCTTTTCAAAGCTCTGTAACTCAAAAATGGTGAGGAATTAGCTTAAGCTTGTGAAAGACACTTTTATTCTTGCACGATAGTGTTAGAGACGTCTCAAGTCCAAATCCACCTCCAAATGCCACATTTGAGCCCTACAAGTTTCAAAATTCTAGAGAGAGAGTAAAATCAAGGCATTTTCTTACAATGAACTAAATGTAGGATCGTGAATGAGGTACTTAAGACATGATTCACAAAAAGTTTTCACAGGCACTTTTATTCTCTTATACTTGCTCTAGTTTTCTCTCTTCTAGAGTTTTCCTTAATTCTTTCGTCTTCTTCTTCAAAACTCCTCTAGAAAACACGATGCGAATAAGGTCTAGAGAGAGTATGAAACTTGTCAACCCACTCAAAATGAATTATTTCACTAGAAAAGAGGCCAATTACAATTCTTCCCCCCTTTAAGAACTCTATCCTCAGAGTTAGAGAGAAGGATAATGTTTTAGAAAATCCTCTTAGTTCACCCAACTCGAATCTTCTACTGTGTATGAGTGCCATTTCACTATAATTTCTACTATAGATCTATTTCTAAGAAATCTTTCCTTTCTGTCTAATATTATTTCAGGTTGAAGTCCAAAAGAGCCATCATCTTTCAGCTTATAATTGTCCTGCAAAACATGAGCAACATTAGATACATATCTTTTAAGTAAGCTAACATGAAATACAGGATGTAAATTTAAATGTTTAGGTAATTCTAGCAAATAAGCAAGAGATCCAATCTTTTTGAAAACTCTAAAAGGACCTGCATATCGAAGAGAAAGTCTATGATCCTTCCCTAGCAACAAGTTAGATTGGTGAGGATTAACTTTAAGAAATACCATATCATTAATTTGAAATTCAAGTGGTCTTCTCTTTAAATCATAGATTTTCTTTTATCTTTTCTGAGCTTCTTTTATGTGTTTCTTAATTTTCCCAGGTTCTTCATCTATTTTATCCAGCATTTCTGTGGACACTTCTACCATATTTGGAAAACCCAAAAATAAAGGTGGATTCAAACAATTATAAGCGTACATAGCTTCAAACGGAGTCATTTTTGTAGATGCATGCCATGCACTATTGTATGCAAAATCAACCAAGGGTAAATATTCACTCCAGTTATCCTACTTTTCATTCACATACATACGCATAATATCTTCAACTAACATGTTAACCCTCCCAGTTTCCCCATCAGTTTGTGGATGGAAAACTATACTCATACGAAGTTAAGTTCCAATGGATTCAAATGTTTCTCTCCAAAAGTTTGATGTAAATCTAGAATCTTTATAAAAAATTATGCTTTTAGGCATTCCATGCAATCAAAAACTTTCTTTTACAAAGATTCTTGGAACATTCAATGCAGTATCATTCTTTTTCATAGGAAAGAAATGAGCCATCTTGGTAAGCCGATTGACTACAATAAATATGGTATCATGTTTACTTCTAGTCATAGGTAGCTTAGTGATAAAGTGCATAGAAATAGACTCCCACTTTTGACTTGGAACATCCAGAGATTCAGAAGATATGCATATTCGATTATTACAATACAATGTTCCATTATGTAAATGAAATTTTTCGTGATACATCGATACCATTTTTGCATTCAAAGAACTCAAAATAGGTGCATAAAAAGGATTCAATCTTATCTCCTATTGAATTTGATTGAGAAAATCAGAATTTATTATAGAAACAAGATTACACAAAGGTCTTCGACTCAATGCATCAGCAAGCTTATTTTCCTTACCAGTCAGGTACTTAATGTCAAAATCATACTCACTTAATAATTGAATCCAATGCTTCTCCATGTTGTTAAGCAATGGTTGTGTGAAGATGTATTTTAGACTCTGATGATCTGTTTTCAATTCAAACTTAACCCCTAACAATAGATGTCTCCAATGCTTAAGTGCATGCACAACAACAAGCATTTCTAAATCATGAGTAGAATAGTTAAGTTCATGTTTTCTTAGTTTTATGGACTCATATGCGACTAGAATGCCATCCTGTGAAAGAACACATCCTATCTGACTACCACTTGCATCGCGTGCAACCACAAAAGGCTTTCCGATTTCTAGTATTTTCAAAACACAATTCTCAACCACATTTTTGTTTCAATGTTTGAAATGTTTTTTTGACAGCCATCAATCCACGCAAATCCTATGTTTCTTTTAGTCAATTATGTGATCGGAGTAGCTACCTTAGAGAAATCCTTAATATGTTCTCTCATATTGTGCCAACCCAAGAAAACTTCTAACATCCCTTACAGTCTTAGGAATCCGCCAATCAACTATTGTTTTTACCTTATCTTCATCTATAAGGATTCCGTCTTTTGATATTACTCTTCCTAGATACAGAAGTTTATCCTTAGCAAAGAAACACTTACTCTTTTTTCCATAAAATTTGTGTTCCTTAAGAGTTTGCAAAGTCTTCTTTGGATGTACCGCATGCTCAGAATAATCTTTAGAGTATACAAATATATCATCAAGAAATGGCAAGATGAATTCATCTAGGTAATCATGAAAAATATTATTCATCAAGCACATAAATGTGGCAGGAGCATTTGTTAATGCAAAGGGTAGAACTATGAACTCATAGTGGCCATATCGTGTTCGAAAAGCTGTCTTAGGAAATCCTCTATTTTGATCGTAATTGGTGATATCGAGATCTTTAGTCAATCTTAGTGAATACAGTCGCTCCACTTAGTTGACCTAATAGGTCATCTATGTGAGGGATGTTGGGAAGGATGGTTGGATGCACTCAAGAGATTGAGTTGAAGCTGCTAGACCTGCTTTGCTCCAGCCCTCTTTGACTCCAAGAATGCTTAGTACACTTGTTTAGCTTCCAAATGATACCAAGAAAGCATATATGTACTTTGCAAATGATATGTGTAATGATCAAATCAAAACAGATAACTTGTCACTCCAAAAATCAAGAAAAACTTGCTATTTTTGTAGTGACACCTGCTCAGTCTTTTACTCTGTGTGACCAGCACACTAACAATTGATCTAATTCCTTCTGGACATATTAAATTAGCTTAACAAGCTACCATTTGCAAGTGGAATGAAAGGAAATGACAAACTATACTCTGAGAAATGAATTTAGCAAATTTATGTGTACCCCCGTCTTTTTAGGAACACTGCAGCAGAATACGAGAGTCGACTTTGAGCGCGATTTCTCTGTAATGGCTGAATCAATTGACTTGAAATTTTGTAGGCATGTAGTATGCTTGGAGCTGGTTTCAACAAGCTTTGAATCACTTGATTTGGTTCAGTAGATCCTGAGATATGCCTTGTTGAAGTGGACAGACTTGGAGATGATGACTCAGAGAAAAACAGAGATGGTGAATGTAAATCTTTCTATTAGTTCACATGAATGTACAATATCATTGGCTTGATAGATGTAGCCTAATGAGTTGGAGATGTGTAGGCTATAGTGTAGCACTCACACACTCAATGATAGTGAAGAATGGAGCTCGTAAGATCACGCCCTGTCCCGCGAGTTTTTACATTGACTTTTATAAGTGATGGAGATACATTTGAATTTCAAATTCAAACTAAGGCTCCCTAGAATCTCTCTTCTAAAAGTAGGGAGATATTCTCTCCAATTACACCATCCAAATTCCACGACTAATCAAGTAGGTAAGTGATTACATGTAAATGCCAAGTCATATAGACTTTTACAATGAGTAAAATGTAATAACACATAGGCAAGTGTTCCTATGGTTCTAGCTTCACATAGTGATATCCTTCAAGGGTTCCAAGCCAAAGGTGGGCTTGATTTGCACCAACAGCTCCCCCTCAAGCCAAGCACTTTGGCTTAAGTCTTCATCTTTAATCTTCAATCACATCTTGTAATCCAATCATGGATTTGAATCTGCATAACTTGTTTCCATCCAATGCTTTAGTGAGTAAATCTGCACATTGCGTATTAGTAGACACATATGTCAATTGAATCTCTTTGCTTAGTAAATTCTCTCTCACATAGTGGTAATGAATCTCTATGTGTTTTGTTCTAGCATGATATATTGGATTAGCTGCAAGGTGAAGAGAGCTAGTGTTATCTCCAAAGATAATTGGAGGTCTAGTGTATAGACCTAACTCTGTATACAAGAGCTTCAACCAGATAGCTTCTTGAGTGGAATTGGCAAGCCCTCTATACTATGCTTCAGTGGATGACAATGCCACTATAGGTTGCTTCTTGGCTGACCAAGAAATAGGTTTATCTCCTGCAAAACAAATGTAACCTGATGTGCTCCTCCTATCATCCTTGCATCCTGCCCAATCTGCATTTGAGTATACTTTGATGTCAATATCTGATGTATAAGGAAAGTACAAACCATGACTTTGAGTTCCTTTGAGATACTTCAAGATTTTCTTTGCTGCCTCTAGGTGAGGTACCCTTGGTTTGTGCATGAATTGGCTTAGCACACTAACTCCATATGCTATGTCAATTCTTGTCAAGGTAGCATAATTCAAACTACCTACCATGCTTTGATATCATGTGATGTCTTGGACTTCTTCCCCTTCATGAGCACTTAGCTTTAGGTTGATCTCCATTGGAGTAGTTGAGACTTTAGCAACCTGCAAGCCAAAATTCTTGACCATATCCTGTACATACTTCTTTTGAGTGATATATATACCTGAGTTGGTGTAGACTAACTCAAGACCTAAGAAGTACTTCAATAATCCAAGATCATTGATCTTGAATTCTTTCATCATCTGTCCTTTGATGTGTCTAATCCCATTGACATCATTACCTTTAATGATGATGTCATCCACATAAACACACAAGTAAATTACCTCTGTACTACTTCTCTTTATGAACAGAGAAGTGTCAGCTTTGCTCATTACAAATCCTTGGTCTTGGAGGTAGGTTGTCAACCTGTAATTCCATGCTCTAGGTGCCTGCTTCAATCCATATAGGGCTTTCTTCAATTTACAAACATAGTTTACCTTCTTGGGGTCTTCATAGCCAGGTGGTTGTGACATGTAGACTTCTTCAGATATCCATCCATTCAAGAAAGCATTCTTGACATCTAATTGGTACATGTTCCAATTCTTGGATGCAGCTACACTCACCAATATTCTGATAGTTGGCATCTTAGCCACAGGAGAAAATGTCTCCTCATAATCAATGCCTTGGGTTTGTGCAAAACCCTTGGCTACCAACCTAGCTTTGTACCTGTTGACTTTTCCATCTGAATTTCTCTTTAGCTTGTAGATCCATCTGGATCCTATCACCTTCATAAAGTCCTTCTTGGGTATCAAGTCCCAAGTATCACTCTCCTTGAGAGCTTCCATTTCTTCATCCATAGCTCCTTTCCATTCTGGTTTGGTGATTGCTTCTTCATAGGTACCTGGTTCTTCATTTAACAAATCCTTTGCAAGATATACAGAATGTTTAGTTACAAGTGATGTGTCATACCCAAATCTGATTGGTCTTTTGCTTTCTCTCTGAGATCTTCTAATTGCTTGAGTTGAGGATTCTGGTATATCCTCTAGCTTTTTCATCTTCATCTTTCCTTTGGACTTCCAAGCCTTGAGTTCCTCAAGGTTAATTGTATCATCATCCTCTGAGCTTGATTCATCTTTCTAGATTGGTTCCTCCTTGGTGAGCTTTGGGAAATCTTCTTCCATATCATAGGGTAGACTAACTTTCCTGCATTCATTCTCATACCATGAGTCATTCTCATCAAAGATGACATCTCTGCATACCTTGAAGCCTTTGTTTGTTGGGTTGTAGAATCTGTATCCTTTTTGGTTCAAATCATAACCAATGAAGATACATTTTTCAGCTTTAGGGTCTAGCTTTCCCCTTACCTGTGAGGGAATATGCACATATGCTACACAACCAAAGATTTTGCAATGATCGAGAGAAGGTCTCTTACCATGCCAAGCTTCATATGGTGTCATGCCATCAAGTGATTTGGATGGAAACCTATTGATGAGATAGGTGGCAGTAGATACACTCTCTGCCCAAAGATAATTTGGCAATTTCTTTTCATTAACCATAGACGTAGCTGTTTCTACAATGAGTCTGTTCCTTCTTTCAGCTACCCCATTTTGTTCAGGTGAGTACCTTGTAGTTATCTCCCTCTTGATGCCTCTTTCCTGCAAGAAATCTTCAAAATCATTGGAGAAGTATTCTCCTCCTCCATCTGACCTTAGCCTCTTCAAGCTTCTTCCTGTTTGGTTTTCAACAAGTGTAAGATACCTCTTGAAACAATTAAACACTTCATCTTTATGTTTCATAAAGTATAAGATGGTCCACCTGCTATAGTCATCAATGAAGGACACATAATACCTTGATCCTGAAATGGAAGGGTCCTTGCTAGGTCCCCAAACATCTGTGTGTACCAAGTCTAGGTAGTCTTCATGCATGAAACCTTTCCTTGAATATGGCAACCTCTGAGACTTACCAAACTGACATGATCCACACTTGTAAATCATGTGTTGCTTGGATACATTAGGTATCCCAAGCACACATTGATCCCTGCATATTTGCTTTAGGGTTCTTTCACCTATGTGACCTAACCTCTTGTGCCATATTTCTAACTCTGAAAGTGTTTGATCCTTGTAATTGTATAAAGCAATGTTCTTGGTGTCTTCTAGCTCAAAAGTAAACAATCTACCTGATTTTTCTCCCTTGGCTATCCTTCTGAATCCATGTCTTGGGTCCTCCACATATGCTCCATGTTGAGTGAACCTGACCTGCAAAACTTTCTCCACAATCTGACCAACACTCATTAGATTCTTGGTGATGGTTGGTACATAGAGTACCCTGCTCAATAGATTCTGGTTACCATCACATGTCTTTACATTTCCAATCTTTACAACAGAGTGTTTAGTATCATCACCTGTTTGTACTTGATGTTTGCCCTTGGGTTCTTCCAAATCAGAGAGTAGTGCCACATTGCCAGCTACATGGTTAGAACATCCTGAGTCAATATAAAATAAATGATCATCATTTGTACCTGCCTTGGAGGTCATGTTCATGATCAATAAGGAGTCATCTTGCTCCTTTGTATAATTGTTGTAATCCCTTCTGTTTCTGAATCCACCTTGGTAGTTACCATTGTGGTTGTGGTTGTAATTGTTGTTGTACTGATTGTTGTACATCCATTGTAGCCTTGGTGTTGGTTGAACCTGCCTCTGCCTTGAGAGTATCCACCTCTTTGATAGCCTCTTCCTCTCTGATTCTTGTAGTTCTTGTAGCATTCATCTGTGGTATGATTGGACAATCCACAAATGTTGCATGGTGATGAGTTGTAGGGTCTCCCCCTACCTGAATTACCTCCTCTGGCTCTTGAGGATCTACCTCTCCCTGCATAATTAGCTTGGGAGGTAGAGCCTTCTTCTTCCTGCTTCTTCCCTTTACTTTTATCCTTAACTTTCTTATCAGTATATAGAGCAGAGGGGTTGTTACCTTTTGATTGATCTCCTGCCTTTGTAAACTTTGCTTCATGTGTGAATAGTTGGCCATGAGTGTTGTGAGATCTGGGGTATGCATATCCATGTAGAGGTCCATTGCAGTGGTGAAACTTTCCCACTTATCATCTGCCTTGAGTCCATTTGTTACTTGCCTGACTATTTGCTCCTCTTCAATCTCCTCTCCAATACTTGCTAATTGGTCTGCCACATCTTTAATCTTGGTCACATACTCTGAGACTGATTGCTTGGGCTGCTTCCTAAGGGTTGTGATTTCAATCCACAGTTCATTCTTTCTGGCCCTTGTGTTAGAAGAAAAGTATGTTGACAAGGTTTCCCAAGTCTCTTGGGAAGTCTTACAGTTCCTTATATGAGGTAAAAGGAAATCAGATATAGAGTTAAGAAGGTAAGACCTTGCTAAAGCATCCTTTGCACACCATTGATTGAGTCTCTCTTGTTCATCCTTGGTGGGTAGTCCTCTGGCTTTGAATGAGGGCAATTCCTCATCTCCTGATATGTATCCAAATAAGCTTCTTCCTTGTAGATAGGTCTTCATTCTTAGAGACCAAGCTTGGTAATTGTTCCTGTCCAATTTGTCAATGAATGAAGGAAAACCATCTCCCATGTTTACCTTATTTGCTCTGATACCACTGTTGGGAAGGATGGTTGGATGCCTTCAAGAGATTGAGTTGAAGCTGCTAGACCTGCTTTGCTCCAACCCTCTTTGACTCCAGGAATGCTTAGTACACTTGTTTAGCTTCCAAATGATACCAAGAAAGCATATATGTACTTTGCAAATGATATGTGTAATGATCAAATCAAAACAGATAACTTGACACTCCAAAAATCAAGAAAAACTTGCTATTTTTGTAGTGACACCTGCTCAGTCTTTTACTCAGTGTGACCAGCACACTAACAATTGATCTAATTCCTTCTGGACATATTAAATTAGCTTAACAAGCTACCATTTGCAAGTGGAATGAAAGGAAATGACAAACTATACTCTGAGAAATGAATTTAGCAAATTTATGTGTACCCCCGACTTTTTAGGAACACTGCAGCAGAATACCAGAGTCGACTTTGAGCGCGATTTCTCTGTAATGGCTGAATCAATTGACTTGAAATTTTGTAGGCAGGTAGTATGCTTGGCGTTGGTTCCAACAAGCTTTGAATCACTTGATTTGGTTCAGTAGATCCTGAGATATGCCTTGTTGAAGTTGACAGACTTGGAAATGATGACTCAGAGAAAAACAGAGATGGTGAATGTAAATCTTTCTATTAGTTCACATGAATGTACAATCTCATTGGCTTGATAGATGTAGCCTAATGAGTTGGAGATGTGTAGGCTATAGTGTAGCACTCACACACTCAATGATAGTGAAGAATGGAGCTCGTAAGATCACTCCCTGTCCCACGAGTTTTTACATTGACTTTTATAAGTGATGGAGATACATTTGAATTTCAAATTCAAACTAAGGCTCCCTAGAATCTCTCTTCTAAAAGTAGGGAGATATTCTCTCCAATTACACCATCCAAATTCCATGAATAATCAAGTAGGTAAGTGATTACATGTAAATGCCAAGTCATATAGACTTTTACAATGAGTAAAATGTAATAACACATAGGCAAGTGTTCCTATGGTTCTAGCTTCACATAGTGATATCCTTCAAGGGTTCCAAGCCAAAGGTGAAGGCTTGATTTGCACCAACAAGGGAGTGGATACTTATTCTTGATTGTTCTTTTATTCAACCCCCTATAGTCAATGCATAATCTATAAGAGCCATCTTTCTTCTTCTGAAATAAAACAGGTGCACCCCAAGGTGAGACACTCGGTCGTATCAAGCCTTTCTTCAAAAGATCATCTAATTGAATCTTAACCTCCTTTAATTCATTGATATTAAATCTATAGGGTGCTCTAGAATATGGTTCACTCCTTGGATATAGGTGAGTGGCATGGTCAATCTGCCTAGGTGGAGGTATACGAGGCAACTCTTCTGGTTGCTTTCCGCCTCGTTCTTTGCACAATTCTCCAAGAAGCTTCTGAATAAGCTCCTCTTGTTCAGGAATCCTTTGTGTTGGACCTTCGATCCTTCTCGAGGATTGATTCTTCTTTGATACCACTTGTAGCATTTCCTCAATCACAATCTATCCCCAATCACAATCTTTTGATCACTCAAAAATAACAAAGGAGAGAAGAACATAGAGATTGCTCAAGGTAAGAGAAAATCTAATGCGGAAGAGTAGAAACAAATATGACTTAGAGGAGGAAGAATTTTGATATTATAGATGTGAATCAATGGTTACAATAGCTTTGGACAATATCTTCTTGATGAAGCCTCTACCTCTCGACATCCCCCGAGCTATCACACTTGCATTCACACTCACACTCTCAATCACACTCTCACTCTCACTCTCACTCTCACTCTCACTCTGGTAATTGTCAGATTTTTGTGCGTCTCCTGTGTTGATGCGTAGGTCTCCCCCATGTTAGAGTTTCATCGTTGCCCTCCCAAAGAAGTGTGGGATCTGCCAAATTTAGAAAAAGCCGAGTTTCTCCAAAACTTTCGCAAAAAGCCATGCAATCATAGTGTGCTTTCTTTCTTTACCGTACCTGTAAAAAATAGGAGATATCTGAAAATATCCATAATTAGACATGGTGACATGTGAGCATTAGAATCACAGATTTGAATAGAAATAGATAAGACCTCGTTTTTTTTAAGTGTTGGAAAACGGCACTTTTCAAAGCCTTGTAACTCAAAAACAGTGAGGAATTAGCTTAAGCTTGTGATAGATACTTTTATTCAATTTTGGGATCTCCACGATAGAGCTAGAGATGTTCGAAGTCCAAATCCACCTCCAAATGCCACTTTTAAGCCCTCCAAATTTCAAAATTCTAGAGAGAGAGAGAGTAAAATCAAGGCATTTTCTTACAATAAGCTAAATGTAGGACCCTGAGCAAGGTACTTAAAACATGATTCACAAAAATCTCACACAAGCACTTTTATTCTCTTATACTTGCTCTACCTTTCTGTCACACAGAATTTTCCTTAATTCTTTCGTCTTCACCTTCAAAGTTCCACTAGAAAACATGATGCGAATAAGGTTTAGAGAGAGAATATGAAACTTGTCAACCCAAAACTTTTCCTACATGCATAAAATGACCTAATTATTCATTCTAAGCATTATCCCCACAATGAAATTCAAAAAGTTTAGAATGAATTATTTCACTAGAAACGAGGCCTATTACAATTCTTCGCCCCTTTAAGAACTCTGTCCTCAAAGTTGGAAAGAAGGATAATGTTTTAGAAAATCATCTAAGTTCACCCAACTCAAATCTTGTACTCGGTATGAGTGCCATTTCACTAAAATTTTTACTATAGATCTATTTCTAAGAAATCTTTCCTTTCTGTCTAATATTATTTCAGGTTGAAGTTCAAAAGAGCCATCATCTTTCAGCTTATAATTGTCTTGCAAAAACTGAGCAACATTAGATATATATTTTTTAAGTAAGCTAACATGAAATACAGGATGTACATTTAAATGTTTAGGTAATTCTAGCAAATAAGGAAGAGATCCAATCTTTCAAAACTTTAAAAGGACCTGCATTTCGAGGAGAAAGTCTATGATCCTTCCCTAGCAACAAGTTAGATTGACGAGGATTAAGTTTAAGAAATACCATATCATCAACTTGAAATTCAAGTGGTCTTCTCTTTAAATCATAGAATTTCTTTTGTCTTTTCTGAGCTTCTTTGATGTGTTTCTTAATTTTCCCAAGTTCTTCATCCATTTTATCAAGCATTTCTTTGGACACTTCTACTTTATTTGGAAAACCCAAAAACTAAGGTGGAGTTAAACAATTATAACCGTACATAGCTTCAAACAGAGTCATTTTTATAGATGCATGCCCTATACTATTGTATGAAAACTCAACCAAGGGTAAATATTCACTCCACTTATCCTGCTTTTCATTCACATACATATGAAACATATCTTCAACTACCCTATTAACCCTCTGGATAAGGTCTTGAGCTCGTAGAATGTGCAAATAATTGCACCTATATCTAGCTATCTCTATGCATATTCTCGCAACTTGACAAATTTATTTCACCTTCAAGCGACAAATGTGCCTCACTTGGTTCACATTTCTGATCTTATTATATTATTCTTTGATCTTTTTCCAACCTTAATCTTGGTCGTATTGCCCGCTTTGATACACGAAAGGTCTAGTATTCAGCCTTATTTTATCACGCCCCTTCCCTTTTCTTCTTCCCTCTCAACCCTAACCCCCTTGTGTACTCCCCCTTATAATCTCACACTCAACTCCTCACAAGCTTACCCAATCTCACCAAGCCATTCACACTCTAGTACATTCCCTTCCTCTTCCTCTAACTAAGACACTCTCTCTCTATTTCCTTTTGTCCCTCTCTATACGGTGCACTCTTTCTCTTCTTCACTCTTACTCTTCTGCTCACACTCACATAAAAGCCAAGCATTGACAGTCACGATTAACCCTTTTTTAATAGGCTAGCACTTACACATGCACTCTTGCACTTGCAAACTAACTCACACTAGTTCACAGATGTACACACCTACACACCTACACACTTTCACACATTCTTTTCCTTTCAAACACACCTAGGGATTGGATACTTCTCACCCACATGATCCACCTTACTCACTCATTAGCTCTCAACAATACAACCGCATGGTCCCACACAACCATGCTTACTTACGCACTTCTCACTCACACACTCCTAATCTCACTTACTCATACAAACACTCCACCAAAAACTTACCCAAACACTTGCACACTTTCATGTGAACACAATTTTACCTAATGGCATAGATTCATTGCACACACATTCGACAAACCATACGATTTCGTAAATCTCGGAGATGTACACCCTCAAACACAACATATAAACATTCAAGGACTCAAACGAGAAAAGCTTTAGACATGCTTATTCAGGAAGATAGACGATCAACCAATCTTACTCGTGTACTACCTTGCTGGACTTTCACTCTTAGACTTTCTCTTCCCTGCACTTGCTTATTCATGGAAGCATACACATTGCCTCACATATACCTCTTGCTCCCAAACGCTTTCCAGCAATCACTCTCTCTTTTGTTTTTCATCTACTCAGACCCTTAAGCCCTCACTCTCACATTCAATCCACACATGCATGCACATTTAATCTCACACAGACCTACGAGCATACACACACCTTGTCATCACATTCACATAGCTTACAAACACACATTTTTACCAACTCCTGCCATGAGAATCCGACATACCAAGCACACACACGTGCTCACTCATATTCCCACTTCCCCACCTCTTTTCCTTTTTGCCTTTACTTCTCTTGCACACTCTCTTCTATTCCTCAACAGGCTCTCTTCTACCCATGCACTCCTAATCTCGCTCCCTCACAAAGCATTCAACTAGAAGCTCACTTGGACAATTACTCTCACACCTGCAACCACACCCTCACTCATACACCATCTTACTCACACATACATTCCTACACACCAGCACTCCCACCCTTCTCTTGTCCTCATTCGAGTACATAGCAGTACACATACCCACTTCCTCCTTGGCCTTCTTTCTCTCTTACACACATTGATGCTCCTACACCCTCACAGGTATACCCCCAAGCATGCACGCACACACTCTTAAAAGATTGGATCTCATCAAAGTTCCAAAATAAAAAAAAACTTTGCATGAATCTATGCATAAGCTTCAATCATTTTCAAAAAATTATGAATCAAATTTTATAACAATCACACCTTCAACAGCGGCAACGATTTCCTTACTTTCCTCACATTTTGAATCTCCTTGTAAATGAATTCAGCCAATCAATTTTACGTGCGCAGGTTGAAATTTTTTGACTAGATGAACCTTGAAAGAAACACTCAGAGATGCTTTCCTAGTGAATGAGAATTCAAGATCTTTATGTAGCACACTATGTATGAAACACTCTGTGCATACAAACTGATGGCCAAGATAGATACCTAATGGGAAGCGGGATTTCTCAAGTACATGAAGAAAGACGAATGGAAAACATTTATAGTTGACTGCATAGTCCTTCTTCATTTATTCAAATCAGAAGATCAAAAGTCTTTTTTCAGATCCCGGATTCAACTTGAATTCACACAACTATAAATTAGTAAACCAAACTCCATACATAATTCACTGAAAATTGAGTGAAAAGATGCACATTTTCATTCAAACAATTTTCAGGCGAAATATGTCTGTAAAATGAGCAATTAACAGAACTGCTGGCACTATCCCCCTAATCTCACCCTCTCTCTAAGTTACAGCTGTAGAATGCCTATTTCTTTGTAAGACCTTGCTGCCCTCTCTACTTCAATTTATAGAACTCCCCACTTTACCTGGTGCTCTCTCCTCTTTCAAATAATGGATCAACAAGCTAACCAAATTACTAGCCAAGGAGTGCTAGTTTTTATAGAATGGGGGGGGGAGGGGCAAAAACCCTTTGACCACACGTGGGGTTGTGAAAGCTTAGAGGTGCACGTGGGGGTGGGAACAAGGGAAAGTGGCATGCAAGGAGCACATTTAGATCACATATAAGTAAACATCACATTGCTTCCCCTTTACTCAAATAAGGATGGACTTTTCTTAGCATGGAAACCATCTCTGCGAGCACCTAACTCTCCATCTCCTTCAAATTAGAGAAAACTAAGTCTAATGTGTTGTTCCTAGCTTCACTATTTTACAACCATGCGAGTGTGCTCTCAACTATACTTGTAAGTGCAAATCTCTTATTCCATCTGGCTTTTCTTAAAATAACATTGACTGCTTCTTCACGCGTGAAGCTGAAGGACACAATTTTCTTAATGGCATTCTTATATAGACCATCTAGCCTACTCAACAAGATCGCCTCTAGCTCTGCCTCTGAGAACCGATCCCAATTCGATTCTTGCTGCAACTCAGCATAACTATGAGCATCCTTGGGATAACGAAAATGATTGAAAGGTAGCTGGAAACACAGGGGATTGAGCACTGTATGGAGAGATGTTTGCACTCGCCTTACAAGGATGACTATTGAAAAAATCAACTAGGTCTGAAGGTATAAGAATCTGAGCTGAATTGCAACATCGAACGGCACTGAGAGAAGCTGCCCCACTCTCTGGAAAATTATTGGATTGAGGTTATGTGGAAAAACTGCTATAAGCATCATCAAGCAAAACACCATTCTTACTATTCCCACGATTCAAAGCACATGGTGGTGCAGGCAACGGAGCAACACTAGGATGTTGTTGTTGATCTGTTCCAAACTTATGATTATTGCAAGCCTCTTTGTCCATGTTCACAATCGGAGGCTCAGATGAAGAAATATTCAAAAAAGTGTTGTGCATGGTGTTCAGCACACAGGATCAACTATAGTTTACTTGGATAAAAACTATTGTGCTAGAGCGAGGCCAGGAAGACTGTTGAAGACAATGTGGTAAGGAGGAACGTTCGGTGAGCTAGTTAGCTTTTGATTCTGGCTTATGTTGGCTATGTTGACATGAGAGCAATGATTATGTAGAAGAAAATGAAGATGATAATAAAAACTCCACACACATAGAGAGAGAGACAGTCAATGTCATTGTTGGCATGTGTGTATTTGGGGGAACCAGCTTCCATATAGGTACTCATGAGCTCCTCCTTCCTTGTGTGCTCAAAATGGGAGCGTGGGAAAGGAGGGAGACCCTCCCTAGATTGCTTTTGCATGTTCCCCTACCCCATGCATGTGGGGAGGAGGCCGACAGGCCCGAAAATGTCAGGAAGCACGGTCCCCCAAAAAGTGCAAGGCTCCTAATAGCATTGTTGTCAAGGATATCAATATCACCAGATTCAACGTGTTTATTTAATGAGACATGCATCCGATCTCTTTCCTCCAAAATGAGACACTTATCAAAGGCCAAAAAATAGAAAAAATAAAAAAATAAAAAAATAGTAATAATTGGAATAACTTTTGATTTTCCAAGTTTGTACAAAACCGTTTCATCCTCAACCACCACCCTGCTATCCTCACTTTTTGCAATGTCCATTGGCCTACATATCAATTTTGCGTTTCCTTTATCCTCCGATAATTCATTTGACAAGAAATATTATATAGTGGCATAAAAGTCCTTGCTCTTTTTCCCAAATATGCCCTTGAAAAATCATATCTTTATCGTTGACAATATCGGTTTTGTACCCACAAAAATATACACTACCTTCACCTTCAAGATGACACGATCGTTGCCTTTGACATTCTTACTATCTCCAATCATCGCATGGGAGATATAGACATATGAAGCGGGACCCGGTTTACAAGTAACTAGCTTACCACTTGAAACCTCAACACCAAGGATCGAGAGTTTTACACAGAAGATGTATACTCAAACTAAACACAAATGATACCACAAAACTCCATAGCTGCGGATGGGCAAAATCGTCTTTCAGAACTAAGCGGTCGAGAATGTACGAGCTGACAATGGCCAATCCTACCCAACAGCTATAATAAAAAACATGCCCAATAGACAAACTTCCTTTCGATAGCAACCTCATCAAATGACAACATGCATTCATGTATTTACGCCACACCATATGTACATAACCACACAATCTACTTATGTATGTCATCATGCTCTATTTTACACATTTATTTTGGAGTACATGCACATGCACCAACACTATGGGATCCCTATCGACACACATGTGACTATCACAAAACAACTTCAAGATGCCACACATCATAATCTGCAAATACATCCATTCATCTACGCGTAGACACACATGCACATGTACCTACATATTCTCATGCTCACACATGCAACACATGCACATACCCCATTAATGTCAATACAACCATCAACAATTCTCTAATTATTTAAGAAAAAAACATTCTTGAAAACTTTATTTTCATATTCATCATGCTACTATACCGCCCAATCCACACAACCTTCCTATGTAACATACTCCCCTCTTCTTGCTTGCGACGTCATCCTCTACGAGCATTCCCACAATCTCCCTTTCACCTTTCCCTCATCCAAACGATTCAATTTTCCATGGAGATACAATTCAATCATTCCAGAAATGAGACCATGTCAAGCCATCAATAGATCTATATCATGCTCTCTTCTCATGCAGAACCATCATGCATATTTTTCTTCATTCGTTTATTGTCTTATCCGGCCAACCATGTCCACAATCACATGCATCAATACATTCATGTAACACATTCATTATACCGCTGATCACATTCTCTCTTACATGCTCATGCATGACTCCTTTCCTTTCCATATCATGCTCTTATGCAATCAAACCAAAGCAATGCAATGTATGCATGTCTTATTCCAAAACATGATTCTAATCGATGACAACAACTTTTTTGCTTTTGACTAAGAAAATGATTTCAAGATGAAGACAAGATCGTGCCCTCGATGCAGTAGTGACCCAACATCATTTGTTATGATTTTTGTCTTTTTCCAAAACAAATTCCTTACCTTGCTCACCTTGTTGAAAACCTTCTTGATTTCCTTTTCTTTCTTATTTGCTCACTCATCAAAAGATATTAGACCAAAAAATATGCAATAATAAAAAGAGAACAGAAACCCAAAAGGTCACATAATCATATCACACATAAAGATTAATTATCGTGTTTTATGCAGGCTATGTACATACAAGCAACAATGAGATCTCCTGAAGCAAGGACTTACCTCATATCCCAAAAAGCAGATCATCAACAAATGAAGCGAGACATGAATAAAGAATCTTTAAGAAACATATACAACATTACCGACATGTGGAACAAACTTGCCGATAAAATGAGAACAAAACAAATATGGAAAATGGATTACAAACCACTCATACATATAATAATTATACCTTCCATTGGTATTGGCCTTGAGTAGATCGATCTATCACTTATCATCATCCTGTCCCACTAGACACGTGCATGCAAAAAACACACCCTTCCGGGCGATCGTCGCCCTCCTCCTCTCTATGTCTCCCCCTCAGGAGTGAGAATATTTCTTCATTATTTTTTTCTTTTCTTTTTTGTTTATTTTTAATTCACGAGTTGGCCTATGTTGCAATTGGATGCGACTCATGGACTCAACCACCCGATCCAGTTGGCTCCACCCGTCTACTTACACAACATAGCGCACAACGACAGATACATACGACAGATGCACACGACATATACACGCACATATATATGTGCTTGCCCATAGCGAAGTTGGGTGCAGCTCCTGGTCTCGACTTCCGAGTCGAGATGGCCCCACTTACCTACCAACCCGCTATGGTGCAAAGCACCAAAACAGATATACACATTCGTCCCGGCCTATGATGAAACTAGCGTCGGCTCGCGGGTCCTCATCCAAGAGGCCCAAAAATCTTGGGAAGTCAACCAGATGTACCGGAATTCGGTAAGCCATCTCAAAAAAAGTGGTGATATCAATGTCACTTATTTCCCAGAAGTTTAGAGCCCTTGGTTTCAGGACTCCCTCGAGTCTTCTTACTGGAGCGGATACTCTTCTTCGATAATATGTTCTTTCCTCTAACTCCTTCCGACTACTCGAAGATGTTTCGTAGGACTCCTGCCTACGCCTCTCTCGAGCTTTAGCCCTTCGAGCGGCTCTCTCTTCTCTCTCATTTCTAGTTCTTCTTGAGGAAGAACTTTCTTCGCTCATGTACTAGTCACTGGGTCCGAGAGCTCAGCCAACTTGTGGTGCTAGGCGAACCTATGGCACTCTTTTGTAGAGACGTACCAAGCTCTCCCGAGCAGGATCGCCAAATGGATAAGGTCTTGAGCTAGTACAATGTGCAAATAATTGCACCTATATCTAGCAATCTCTATGCAATTTCGCGCAACTTGCCAAATTTATTTCACCCTCAAGCCACAAATGTGCCTCACTTGGTTCACATTTTCGATCTTGTTAGATTATTCTTTGATCCTTTCCCAACCTTGATCTTGGTCCTATTGCGTGCTTTGATACGTGAAAGGTCTAGTATTAAGCCTTCTTTTATCACGCCCCTTCCCTTTTCTTCTTCCCTCTCAACCCTAACCCCCTTGTGTAATCCCTCTTATAATCTCACGCTCACCTCCTCACAAGTTTTCCCAATCTCACCAAGCCATACACACTCTAGTACATTCCCTTCATCTTCCTCTAACTAAGACACTCTCTCTCTATTTCCTTTTGTCCCTCTCTATACAGTGCACTCTTTCTCTTCTTCACTCTTACTCTTCTACTCGCACTCACATAATAGCCAAGCATTGACACTCACAATTAACCCTTTTTTAATAGGCTAGTGCTTACACATCCACTCTTGCACTTGCACACTAACTCACACTCGTTCACAAATGTACACACGTGCACACCTACACACTTTCACACATTCTTTTCCTTTCAAACACACCTAGGGCTTGGATACTTCTCACCCACATGCTCCACCTTACTCACTCATTAGCTCTCAACAATACAACCACATGGTCCCACACAACCATCCTTACTTACACACTTCTCACTCACACACTCCTAATCTCACTTACTCTTAGAAACACTCCACCAAAAACTTACCCAAACACTTACTCGCACACTTTCATGTGAACACACTTTCACCTAATGGCATAGATTCATTGACACACACATTCGCCAAACCATACCATCTCGTAAATCCCGGAGACGTACACCCTCAAACACAACATGTAAATATTCAAGAACTTGAATGAGAAAACCTTTAGACATGCTTATTCAAGAAGACAGACGATCAACCAATCTTACTCGTCGTACTACCCTGCTGGACTTCCACTCGTACACTTTCTCTTCCGTGCACTTGCTTATTCATGGAAGCATACACATTGCCTCACATATACCTCTATGCTCCCAAATGCTTTCCAGCAATCACTCTCTCTTTTGTTTTTCATCTACTCAGACCCTTAAGCCCTCACTCTCACATTCAGTCCACACATGCATGCACGTTTAATCTCACATAGACCTACCAGCATACACACACCTTGTCTTCACATTCACATAGCTTACAAACACACATTTTTACCAACTCCTGCCATCAGAATCCGACATACCAAGCACACACACATGCTCACTCATATTCCCACTTCCCCACCTCTTTTCCTTTTTGCCTTCCCTTCTCTCGCACACTCTCTTCTATTCCTCAACGGGCTCTCTGCTACCCATGCACTCCTAATCTCGCTCCCTCACAAAGCATTCAACTAGAAGCTCACTTGAACAGTTACTAACACACCTGCAGCCACACCCTCACTCATACACCATCTTACTCACACATACATTCCTACACACTAGCACTCCCATCCCTTCTCTTGGCCTCATTCGAGTACAGAGTAGTACACATATCCACTTCCTCCTTGGCCTTCTTTTTCTCTTACACACACTGATGCTCCTACACCCTCACAGGCATACCCCCAAGCATGCACGCGCACACTCTTAAAAGATTGGATCTCATCATAGTTCCAAAATAAAAAACACTTTGCTTGAATCTATGCATATGCTTCAATCATTTTCAAAAAATTATGAATCAAATTTTATAAAAATCACACCTTCAACAGCGGCAACGATTTCCTTACTTTACTCACGTTTTGAATCTCCTTGTAAACGAATTCAGCCAATCAATTTTACGTGCGCAGGTTGAAAGTTTTTGACTAGATGAACCTTGAAAGAAACACTCACAGATGCTTTCCTAGTGAATGAGATTTCAACATCTTTATGTAGCACACTATGTATGGAACACTCTATGCATACGAACCAATGGCCAAGATAGATAGCTAATGGGAAGCGGGATTTCTCAAGTACATGAAGAAAGACGAATGGAAAACATTTATACTTGACTGCATAGTCGCTCTTCATTTATTCAAATCAGAAGATTAAAAGTCTTTTTTCAAATCCCCGATTCAACTTGAACTCACGCGACTATAAATTAGTAAACCAAACTCCATAAATAATTCACTGAAAATTGAATGAAAAGATGCATATTGTGATCCAAACAAATTTCACGCAAAATAGGTCTCTAAAATACATGAATGAATCAATAGGTATTTGTATTTCGGAAGCTCATTCATCAATCCATATGTTCAGTTGCTAATATGGATAAGATAGAGCATTTTTGTACGGCCACTAGCTCATGTTGGTACGTCTGTATACTATGGTCTACAAACGCATTGAACTGAGGAGTTTTCACACACCAGAATTTAAATGCATATTAAGCACTACTTACAATATCCCATCGTAACCTTTGCACAATATCTAAATGATGGCATTGAGGCCAAAATGTGTCTACATCAGCAACGACTTCTGGTAATTTATGAGCTTTTTTCTCTTTGTTATCTTCACCTTAGTTTGCAGCGAACTCTCTAGTTGATATCCATGTCTGCATGATGCTGTTCAGCACCCACTGGCCTTCCATTTTGTTCTGCTCGACACATGGTTGCACTTCAGAATCTTCAGTTGCCTTTGAGCAATTAACATAACTGTTGTCACTATCCCCCTATTCTCACCCTCTCTCTAAGTTATAGATGTAGAATGCCTATTTCTTTGTCAGACCTTGCTGCCCTCTCTACTTCAATCCGCAGACCTCCCCACTTCACCTGGTGCTCTCTCCTCTTTTGAATAATGGATCAACAAGCTAACCAAATTACTAGCCAAGGAGTGCCAGTTTTCATAGAATGGGGGGGGGGGGCAAAAACCCTTTGACCACACGTGGGGTTGGGAAAGCTTGGAGGTGCACGTGGGGGTGGGAACAAGGGAGAGTGGGGGAAGGAGTGGGTAGAGGAGTGGGGGGACTGGCTGTCAGATGATGGCAGAGAACGTGGGGGGGGGGGGGGGGGAAGAGTGGGCTGGTACAACTTCTGACAAAACTAGAGAGAGAGGAGGGGACAAGTTCCTACAATTATATTTGCAGAGAGGATGCAATTATAATGATACAATACATTTGCAGAGAGGATGCAATTATAATGATGCTTGGTAGGTTTTCATGTACAAAAAATATCCTACAATAATATCACATAAATTTACATAGAATGGACCCATATGTTGTATTGTTTCCATACTCATCCAGAAACATTCCCGCCTATCTCCAGGTGATCTACTCATCTGTGAGGGTGCATTCTATAGCTTGAGACCATCCTTGGTTGCCATGCCTTTCGCATTAGCATTCACAGTCCCAATGGGCTTCACTTCTTCACCATCCAAAGCAATAGTGTATCCATCCTCCTTTGAGGAATAAAAAACATGAACAGCTTCGGAGCAAGTTGTTTCATCCTTTTTTATGGCAACTTCTTTCTCTACCACAGGTGATGCTTCATTTATATTTGTTATCGCACTTTGAGTTGGTTCAGCAGCCTGCATATTCAAAGGATGTTCTATCTTGTCATCCAAATTCACCTGAGTGCTGACAACATTACCAACATTAGATAGAGCATTCGAGGCATCAGGAACAAAAAACTCACAGACCCCTTCTATTTTAATATCTGTAGCTTGTAAGGAGCTCACTATATGACCCAGATCTTCAGCCACAGGTGCTGCAGTGACCATGTCATTTGCTAATATAACTGTATCATCAAACACCACATCCTCACTATCCTGCAGAATCTCGAGCTGAGAACCCAATTCTAAAACGTCCGTCTTCAGATGCTTGGGATTTGTATCAGTGACACTATTCACGTCTGATGTTGAAGGGGCAGAGTCTGTTGCTGCACGTTGAACAACATTTGGGTCACCACCACCCGAATTGTTTACACATTCAACATTGGTAGGCACGTTCTCAGAAGAAAAAAGAGTGGAATCCTCCCCAGCTGGTATTTTGCTTGAAGTTGGGAGCATGCCTCTAGGTTCAAACTTGACAAATTTTTCAGATCTTTGTTCGTGTCCAGAGCTTTGAGGCCATTGCTGTGAACCTCCATTGTTTACGGCATTGCTTGTGGAATGTGAAGAAACCATGGGTCCTGAAGTGCTCCCTGGCTAAAAACACACCGCCCTTGCATTAAGCTACTTCCACCTTACCGATAGAAGATGAAGAGAAACTTGGAGTTGAAAACACTGAATGGCTCTCTTTGTGAAAGTTGATCAATATACTTGATGGCTGTATAGTTGTTTGTGATGGAAAACAATTGTGATGTTGGGAAGTGCACTCGATGTTGAGTGTTTTGTAGATTTCTTAAACAAAATGGATCCAACACTTTGTGCACTTCCTTCCTTATCAGATATTGAAGCAGATTCTTCATCCATTGTGCATGCAAGGAGCACATTTAGATCACATATAAGTAAACACCGCATTGCTTCCCCTTTACTCAAATAAGGCCGGACTTTTCTTAGCATGGAAACCATCTATGCGAGCACATAACTCTACATATAGGTAAATGGCATGGTTAATCTGCCTAGGTGGAGGTATACAAGGAAAATCTTCTGGTTGCATTCTGCCTCGTTCTTTGCACAATTCTCCAAGAAGCTTTTTAATAAGCTCCTCTTGTTCAGGAATCTTTTGTGTTAGACCTTCCATCATTCTCGAGGATTGATTTTGCTCTGATACCACTTGTAGTGTTTCCTCCATCACAATTTATCCTCAATCACAATCTTTTGATCACTCAAAAATAACATAGGAGAGAAGAACAGAGAGATTGCTCAAGGTAAGAGAAAATCTGATGCGGAAGAGTAGGAACAAATATGATGTAGAGAAGGAAGAATTATGATATTATAGATGTGAATGAATGGTTATAATAGCTTTGGACAATAGCTTCTTGACGAAGCCTCTAGCTTTGGACCACCCCCGAGCTATCACAATTGCATTCACACTCGCACTCTCAATCACACTCTCACTCTCACTCTCACTCTCACTCTCAATCGCAAGGTAATTCTCATATTTTTGTGTGTTTCCTGTGTTGATGCGCAGAACTCCCCCATATCAGAGTTTGATCGCTACCCTCCCAAAGAAGTGTGCGATCCACCAAATTTAGAAACAGTCGAGTTTCTCCAAAACTTTCACAAAAAGCCATGTGATCGTAGTGTGCTTTCTTTCGTTAGCGTACCTCTCAAACATAGGAGAAAAACACCAAAAAGACATGTCCGAAAATATCCATAGTTAGACATGATGACATGTGAGCATCAGAATCATGGAAGAAGATCATCTAATTGAATCTTAAGCTCCTTTAATTCATTGATGTTAAATCTATAGGGTGCTCTAGAATATGGTCCACTACTTGGATATAGGTCAATGGCATGGTCAATCTGCCTAGGTGGAGGTATACGATGCAACTTTTTGGTTGCTTTGCACCTCGTTCTTTGCGCAATTCTCGAAGAAGGTTCTGAATAAGATCCTCTTCTTCACAAATCTTTTGTGTTAGAACTTCCATCGTTCCCGAGGATTGATTCTGTTGTGATACCACTTCTAGCATTTCTTCAATCATAATCTATCCCCAATCACAATCTTTTGATCACTCAAAAATAACAGAGGAGAGAAGAATGCAAAGATTGCACAAGGTAAGAGAAAATCTGATGCGGAAGAGTAGAAACTAATATGATGCAGAGAAGGAAGAATTATGATATTATAGATGTGAATCAATGGTTACAATAGCTTTGGAAAATAGCTTCTTGATGAAGCCTCTACCTCTCAACCACCCCTGAGCTATCACAATTGCATTCACACTCGCACTCTCAATCACACTCTCACTCTCACTCTCACTCTCACTCTCAATTAGAAGGTAATTCTCATATTTTTGTGCATCTCCTGTGTTGATGTGCTAGTCTCCCTTATATCAGAGTTTGATCGCTACCCTCCCAAAGAAGTGTGCGATCCACCAAATTAGAAAAAGTCGAGTTTCTCCAAAACTTCCGTAAAAAGCCATGCGATCATAGTGTGCTTTCTTTCTTTAGTGTACCTCTCATAAATAGGAGAAAAACACCAAAGAGACATCGGAAAATATCTTTAATTAGACATGGTGACACGTGAGCATTAGAATCACAGATTGGAATAGAAATAGATAAGATCCTGTTTTTTGTTTGTGAAAGTGTCGAAAAACGCCACTTTTCAAAGCCCTGTAACTCAAAAACGAATAAGCTTAAGCTAGTGAGAGACACTTTTATTCAATTTTGCGATCTGCACAATAGTGTTAGAGTCATCTGAAGTCCAAATCCACCTCCAAATGCCACTTTTGAGTCCTGCAAGTTTCAAAATTCTAGAGAGAGAGTAAAATCAACACATTTTCTTACAATGAACTGAATGTAGGACCCTAAACGAGGTACTTAAAACATGATTCACCAAAATTTTGCACAGGCACTTTTATTCTCTTATACTTGCTCTACCTTTCTCTCATATGGAGTTTTGCTTAATTCTTTCATCTTCACCTTCAAAATTCCACTAGAAAACATGATGTGAATAAGCTCTAGAGAGAGTATGAAACTTGTCAACCCAAAACTTTTCCGACATGCATAAAATGAGCTAATTACTCATTCTAAGCATTATCCCCACAATGAAATTTAGAAAGTTCAAAATGAATTATTTCACTAGAAAAAAGGCGTATTACAATTCTTCCCCCCTTTAAGAACTCTGTCCTTAGAGTTGGAAAGAAGGATAATGTTTTAGAAAATCGTCTAAGTTCACCCAACTCAAATCTTCTACTGGGTATGAGTTCCATTTCACTAAAATTTCTACTATAGATCTAGTTCTAAGAAATCTTTCCTTTCTGTCTAATATTATTGTAGGTTGAAGTTCAAAAGGGCCATCATCTTTCAGCTTATAATTGTCCTTCCAAACATGGGCAACATTAGATACATATCTTTTAAATAAGCTAACATGAAATATAGGATTTACATTTAAATGTTTAGGTAATTCCACTAAATAAGCAAGAGATCCAATCTTTTTCAAAACTTTAAAAGGATCTACATATCGAGGAGAAAGTATATGATCCTTCCCTAGCAATAAGTTAGATCGGTGAGGATTAACTTTAAGATATACCATATCATCAACTTGAAATTCAAGTGGTCTTCTCTTTAAATCATAGAATTTCTTTTGTCTTTTATGAGCTTCTTTTATGTGTTTCTTAATTTTCCCAAGTTCTTCATCCATTTTATCAAGCATTTCTTTGGAGACTTCTACCTTATTTGGAAAACCCAAAAACAAAGGTGGAGTAGAATAATTATAACCATATGTAGCTTCAAACGGAGTCATTTTTATAGATGCATGCCATGCACTATTGTATGCAAACTCAACCCAAGGTAAATATTTACTCCAGTTATCCTGCTTTTCATTCACATGCATACACAACATATCTTCAGCTACCCTGTTAACCCTCTCAATTTCCCCATTAGTTTTTGGATGGAAAGCTATAATCATACGAAGTTGAGTTCCAATCGATTCAAATGTTGCTCTCCAAAAGTTTGATGTAAATCTAGAATCTCTATAAAAAATTATGCTTTTAGGCTTTCCATGCAATCAAAAAATTTCTTTTACAAAGATTCTTGTAACATTCAATGCATTATGAGTCTTTTTCATAGGAAAGAAATGAGCCATCTTGGTAAGCCAATTGACTACAACAAATATGGTATCATGTTTACTTCTGGTCATGCATGCTTTTGTCATCTAAATTTTGCTACTTTGCTACGCCTACGGAAATATGAAATGGTGTCCTCTTTGCCAAAACTTGAGGCACCTGATAAACATGTTTGTGAAGGCTGTATTTTGGGCAAAATCCAGCATTCATCCTTTCCAAAAGATGGTTCAGTTCGGGCTACTCAGAAATTGCAATTGGTACATAGTGATATCTGTGGTCCTATGTAGACATCTTCTTTTGGGAATTATCTTTAATTCGTGTCTTTCGTTGATGATTTCTCCAAGCATGCATGGGTATATCCATTGAAGGCAAAGTCCGAAGTGCTCATGTGCTTCAAACACTTTTTGCTTTTGGCTAAAAATCTGTTCTGCATGTAAGATGGGTACCCTCCATTCTGATCGAAGGGGGGAATATATGTCTTCTTATTTTAGTGCATTTCTTGCTAAATGTGGGATAAAACACTAGTGTACAGTGCCGTATACACCTCAACAAAATGGAGTTGTTGAACGAAAGAACAGGTCACTCATGGACATGGTGAGGTGTATGGTCAAGAGTCAGGCCTTACCACATCCTTTCTGGCTTGAGGATGTCATGTGTGAAGCATATGTATTGAAGAGGTGTCCCACTAAAGCGCTACAGTCTAACTCCATATGAGGCTTGGCATGATTGCAAGCCATCTGTTGCTCATCTACATGTTTTTGGTTGTTTGGCATATGCATTAGTGCTTGGATAACATCGTAGAAAATTGCATGATAAAGCAGTAAAATGTATTTTTGTTGGGTACAGTTCTGAAAGTAAAGGCTATCGTTTGTATCATCCACGGACTAAACACATTCTTGTTAGCCTGATGTCATCCACAAACTAAACGTCTCAGCCTTTTTAGGTTTCATGGGATGATGCAGATCATTCCATTTCTGATGGAGATTTACATGATGCACTACTTGATGAGGGAGCTGATATTGAGCAGGCAAAAACTATGGCAAAATGGATGGTGCAGAATTTGTGTGATAGCAATCTAGATGCACCTCTGTCATATCGTACTCGTTCAGGCTCTCATAGTGCATCTTTTGCATCAGATTGCTATGCTTTGGCTACATCTAGTCTCTGTGATGAGAATGATGCTGTTTTGTTTGATGAAGCACAAAATTCAGAAAATTGGATAATCAGAATATGATGCTATAATGAAGAATGGTACTTGGTCTTTATGTGACTTGCCTCCTCGCAAGAAGGCCATTGGCACTAAGTGGGTATACAAGCTGAAGCGGAAACCGGATGGTACAGTTGACACGTATAAGGCTAGGCTTGTTGCAAAGGGTTATGCACAAGAAAGAGACATTGATTTTGATGAGACCTTTGCACCTACATGCCATATGACTACTGTTCGGAGCATCTGTGCACTTGCAATCAGAAAGTACCATGGGCTTGGTATCCGAAGATATATGCTTATCTGATTGCACATGGTTTTGAGAAGAGCCGAACTAAAAGCACTTTATATGTTAAGCATGCTAATGATGTGCTTTTGATCATTGTTGTCTATGTTGACGACATGTTGCTCATTGGTCCTATTGAGAAGCATATTTCTGATTTTAAGGCTGATTTGCATGCCTCATTTGAGATGCCCGATTTGGGGCATTTCCATCACTGTTTGGGCATCCATTTTATGCAAATTGATGGTGGAATGGCTTTGTGTCAAACAAAATATATTGACACATTATTGCAACATTTTGGCCTTGAAGACTGTAAGCCTATTGCCACTCCTATGGAGACAGGTTACGATTGAGTCTTTATGATGCAGGAGATGCATTTGATGCTATTCTCTATCACTAGGCTATTGGATGCTTGGTTCAGCAAGAAGGAGCCTATTATGGCCACTTCCAGTTGTGAGGCTGAGTATAGGGCAGCTTTCATAGCGATTGTTCAGTGTGTGTGGCTTAGACACCTTATGGCTGATTTGGGTGTTGGTCAGACTTCTGCCACCACCATCTTCACTGACATTCAGAGCACATTGATAGTTGCAAGGAACTCTGTGTTCCATGCTTGCACTAAGCACATTGAGGTGCATTCTCACTATGTCAGGGAGAGGTTCTTTGTTGGGAAGATCAGCTTGGCATATGTGCTCGCATAGGAGAACATTGTAGACCTTTCCATGAAGGCTCTGCCTAGGGAGAAGTTTGAAGCTTTCCTCAAAGCTTTGGGCTTACTTCCTTTTTTGGAGTGATTTCCACATAGCTTGGCACTTCCTTATACATGAGTGCCAACTCCTTGTTCACCACATCACTCCTAGGGGGGATTTGTTGATATATTTAGGTAGTGATGTGTGTGAACACACTAGGACCACCAGGGAACTTTTTTCCCTCTTTAGGAGGTTTTTTACCCCCCGCTTATATATACGTGTATTGCCCTAATGGGCTAGTTATCTTTGTACCGTCTCTTGTAATACACTCAGTATTGTGTGCTGCACTCCAAGCTTCTTCGTCTTCCTTGTGCTGTTCGAGTGCCTCCGCAGATGTCTAACTCCAACAACAACCACAAAAGGCTTTCCCATTTCTGGTATTTTCAAAAAACAATTCTCAACCACTTTTTTGTTTCAATGTTTCAAATGATTTTTTGACAGGCATCACTCCATGCAAATCCTATGTTCTTTTTAGTCAATTCTACGAGGGGAGTAGCTATCTTAGAGAAATCGTTAATATGTGCTTTTTCATATTGTGCCAACCCAAGAAAACTACTAACATCCCTTACACTCTTAGGAATTGGCCAATCAACTAATGTTTTTACCTTATCTTCATCTATAAGGATTCCTTTTTTTTATATTACTCTTCCTAGATACACAAGTTTATCCTTAGCAAAGAAACACTTACTCTTTTTTCCATACAATTTGTGTTCGCTAAGAGTTTGCAAAGTTTTCTTGAGATGTACCGCATGCTCAGAATCATCTTTAGAGTATACAAATATATCATCAAGAAATACTAAGATGAATTCATCTAGGTAATTGTGAAAAATATTATTCATCAAGCACATAAATGTGGTAGGAGAGTTTGTTACTCCAGAAGGTAGAACTGTGAACTCATAGTGACCATATCGTGCTCGAAACGTTGTCTTAGGAATATCCTCTATTTTGATCCAAATTTGGTGATATCCAGATCTTAAGTCAATCGTAATGAATACACTCGCTCCACTTAATTGACCTAATAAGTCATCTATGTGAGGGAGTGGATACTTATTCTTAATTGTTCTCTTATCCAATCCCCTATAGTCAATGCATAATCTATAAGAGCCATCTTTCTTCTTCTAAAATACCAAGGTGAGACACTCGGTCTTATCAAGACTTTCTTCAGAAGATCATCTAATTGAATCTTAAGCTCCTTTAATTCATCGATGTTAAATCTATAGGGTGCTCTAGAATATGGTTCACTTCCTGGATATAGGTAGATCGCATGGTCAATCTACCTAGGTGGAAGTATACGAGGCAACTCTTCTGGTTGCTTTTTGCCTCGTTCTTTGCACAATTCTCCAAGAAGCTTCTGAATAAGCTCGTCTTGTTCAAGAATCTTTTGTGTTAGACCTTCCATCGTTCCCGAGGATTGATTCTGCTTTGATACCACTTGTAGCGTTTTCGTAATCACAATCTATCCCCAATCACAATATTTTGATCACTAAAAAATAATAGAGGAGAGAAGAACTCGGAGATTTCTCAAGGTAAGAGAAAGTCTGATGCGGAAGAGTAGAAACAAATATGACATAGAGAAGGAAGAATTCTAATATTATAGATGTGAATCAAGGGTTACAATAGCTTTGGACAATAGCTTCTGGACGAAGCCTCTACCTCCCGACCACCCCCCGAGCTATCACAATCGCATTCACACTCGCACTCTTAATCACACTCTCACTCTCACTCTCAATCACAAGGTAATTCTCAGATGTTTGTGCGTCTGTTGTGTTGATGCACAGGTCTCCTCCATATCAGAGTTTGATCGTTGCCCTCCCAAAGAAGTGTGCGATCCACCAAATTTAGAAAAAGTTGAGTTTGTCCAAAACTTTCGCAAAAAGCCATGCGACTTGTAGTGTGCTTTCTTTCTTTAGCGTACTTGTCAAAAATAGGAGAAAAACACCAAAAACACATATACAAATATCCATAATTAGACACGGTGACATGTGAGCATCAAAATCACGGATTCAAATAGAAATAGATAAGACCTCCTTTTTTTAAGTGTTGGAAAACGGCACTTTTCAAAGCCATGTAACTCAAAAACGGTGAGGAATTGGCTTAAGCTTGTGAGAAACACTTTTATTCAATTTTCCAATCTGCGCGATAGTGCTAGAGACATCCGAAGTCCAAATCCACCTCCAAATGCCACTTTTGAGCCCTGCAAGTTTCAAAATTCTAGAGAGAGAGTAAAATCAAGGCATTTCCTTACAAAGAACTAAATGAAGGACCCTGAATGAGGTACTTAAAACATGATTCACAAAAATTTCGCACAGGCACTTTTCTTCTCTTATACTTGATCTTCCTTTCTCTTATATAGAGTTTTCCTTAATTCTTATGTCTTCACCTTCAAAATTTCACTAGAAAACATGATGCGAATAAGGTCTAGAGAGAGAATATGAAACTTGTCAACCCAAAACTTTTCCTACATGCATAAAATGACCTAATTATTGATTCTAAGCATTATCCCCACAATGAGATTTACAAAGTTCAAAATGAATTATTTCACTAGAATAGAGGCCTATTACAAGTCTTCCCCCCTTTAAGAATTCTGTGCTGAGAGTTGGAAAGAAGGATAATCTTTTAGAAAATTGTCTAAGTTCACCCAACTCGAATCTTCTACTAGGTATGAGTGCCATTTGACTAAAATTTCTACTATAGATCTATTTCTAAGAAATCTTTCCTTTCTGTCTAATACTATTTTAGGTTGAAGCTCAAAGGAGCATTCATCTTTGAGATTATAATTTTCCTGAAAAACATGAGCAACATTAGATAGATATCTTTTAAGTAAGCTAACATGAAATACAGGATGTACATTTAAATGTTTACGTAATTCCAGCAAATAAGCAAGAGATCCAATCTTTTTCAAAACTTTAAAAGGACCTGTATATCGAGGACAAAGTCTATGATCCTTCCCTAGCAACAAGTTACATCCATGAGGATTAACTTTAAGAAATACCATATCATCATAAACAAAGATAACTTTGATTGCATCTAATCAAGGAAATAGTTCAACAAAGGCTCGATTTGTAAAGTCTTTTCAAAGGACAAATGAAGACTCTATAAGAATGTAACTTACAAAGATTTTGATTATATTTGATAAGACTAAAATGAATGGAGTTAAATCCTTGGGTAAGAGCTAAAGTTTTCTACACTAAGGTGGGATTGTAAATCGGATGGTATGGGACATCTAGGTTTACAATGTCACTTAAGTGGGTTCGGTGGTATAGGACACTGAATTTAAGGATAATGGAAGCTTAAACTCAAGGATATTGGAGAGCTTTTTCAAGGATTTAGCATAAACAAACCTTCCATTTGGATAGGAAATTAAAAGAGCATCAATTTCCTATAGTTTTCGAGGACAAAAACTCTTTAAAGGGGGGAAGAAAGGTATCATCAATATGATACTTCTAAGCAAAAGATATTCCTTAACTCTTTCATGAAAGTTAAGGAGTACATTGGATGTCCAAGTACCTAAGTATATTTGAGTTAAATCTCAAAACAAAATAAGAACCAGATATGTAAGAAGGAATTCATTAAAGAATTCTAATTTGGCAAGTAAACTAAGGTAAGCTAGCCAAATACTTGAAGCATATTCAGAGTAGGGTATTTGAGATGGATCCAAAGTTTGGATCGATAAGCATGTCAACTTGCTTAAGTCAAAAGGGTGACATATAATTGTTGATCCCTAAAAGGAGAATAGTTAACGGTTTGAAGAACATCAACATGATGTTGAAGACTTAAGCTAGGATATCAACTCATGAAGGTATGAGTTGAAGATCCCAAGAAAATATCATGGGTAAATATCATTGAAAAAGGGGATCTAAGGGAGAAAAGACTTGATCTTACCTCATGTTAAATTAGCTAGAGGAGTTTTGAGAAAGCCTAGTGACCTAAATTGGTCAAAGTTATCAAACCCTTTATGGTTGGATAATCCAAGTGGCCTACATTGGTCAAAAAGATCAAACCATTCTATAGTTTGATACCACGTTCAAAGGTCAACATAAAGAGACCTTTGAATTAATTGGCATTAGATTGAGAAACCTTAGTCTTTGCTCTCGTGAAAATGATGCCAAGGAGTTACAAGATAGAATTCATGATCATGGTAAATGATCACAGAACATTGAAAAGATAAGGGCAAAGAAGGTGGAAACATTGAGGATGTGGGTCTACGGTTGGAGAAAGAACTCACTGGTATGGGACAGTGAGAACTAAATCCCATTGAGATTTTTCTCTGATGGCTAGAGAGAAAATAGGCTCAAGATCCGATAGGAAACATCAGGATAAGCCTTAAAAATAAGACCATTTAGATTAAGGTCTTAGGTTCATTATGAGGTGTAGAAATGTACCTCCTTGAACCAATTTAATACACCTAGTTGTATGAACAAAAGGGTAAGTAGAATGAACATGACATTTACCCTAGAAAAGGCTATCCTTTATCCTCCTAAGTAGATGCATTTTTCTTAATAAAATGCATATCCAAATCTTATGTGGAACAATAAATTTGGATAGGTAAGAGGGTAAAGAATTTTGGGAGTTTACGAAGTTAAACTCCAAAAGTAAGTCAAGCCTATTCAAGTATAATAGCCTTGAATGAAAGAATGATCTGTAAAACATCTTCTTTTGAATCTTTAGTGAGAACAAGTGATTCACGAATGTTCCTAACAAGATCTAAGTCGTGATGCCTAGAAACAGGTATCTTTCTTGCAAGACCTTGGAACAAAAGCTGCAAAACTTGAATCATCTAAACTCCACCCAATAGAAAATCTAGAAGGTGTCTTGATGAAGTATTTTTCCTCAATTTTGAGGATTTGAAGGAGTCGGATTTGTTTCTCTTTGCAAAGCTTTGATGACCTTTGAGGTTAGTATACATAACTACCTAAACCATAGTTGTTTCAAGATTGTTAGTACTGATTCTCATTGGAAGAACATGCTAAGCTAAGATAAACTAATGGGGTAGAATGATTCCAATTCCTAAAGTCATCTTTGGATCTGAGTCTTGAATGTTAAACCTTCCAAAAGGATTAAACTCTATTATGAGAATTAATCCAAGGAAAATCAAACATGATCAAGATAGGGATCCACTTGTAGACATGAACTTGCATATTGGGTATATTATTATTCAGAATACGTGAGCTTTATGTTTCAAGAAAACCTGGATGATTGAAATAAGTCCACCTAAGTTGCCAAGGAATGAGAAGATTGTATTTCTCCTCATTTTATTGAGCATGTTTTGGCAGGGACTCACTAGACCCACTTTGCTAAGTTCACATCTTTAGCTAAGTCCTATCAAATACAAGTAAAGTATATTTGTATTTGAAAAGGATTATAAAAGAATTCAGAACATCTCAAGATTCCTCTCCTTTCTGTGGAAAGTGAAAGATGAATCTCATTTTTGGCCCTTTCAAGATAGAGATAGGATCTCTATCATAGACTCCTAAAATTATAAATTTCTAGGGAAGTACAAAGTTGTTGGGAGAGGATGGTTGGATGCACTCAGAGATTGAGTAGGTGCTGCTAAACCTGCTTCACACCAGCCCTCTATGACTCCAGGAATGCTTAGTACACTTGATTAGCTTCCAAATGATACCAAGAAAGCATATATGTACTTTGGAAATGATATGTGTAATGGTCAAATCAAAACAGACTACTTGATACTTCACAAATCCAAGAAAACTTGCTATTTTGGTATTGACATCTGCTCAGTCTTTCACTCAGTATGACCAGTACACTTACAATTGGCAAAATTCCTTCTAGAGATATTCTATTAGCTTAGTAAGCTACCTTTTGCAAGTGGAATGAGATAAAATGATAAACTATACTAGGAGAAATCACTTTAGCAAACTTAGGAACACTCCCGACTTTTTAGGAAGTATGCAGACAAATACCAGTGAGCACTTCGACCGCGATTTCTCGAAATTGGCTGAACCAAATTGCTTCAAACTTTGTATGTTTGTAGTATGCTTTGGTGGAGTAGGCATTGAGATATGCCTCTTTGAAGTTGACAGACTTGAAGTAGTACACTCAGAGAATAACAAAGATGATATATGTAAATGTATGTATTAATTCACATTGATGTACATTCCCATTGACATGATAAACATTGCCAAATGGTACTCAGAGGTGTAGGCTATGGAGTAGACTCACACACTGAATGATAGATGAAATTAGCCTCGGGAATGGTGAAACTCACACTGCGACTTTTCAAGTACAACTTATATATTAAGTGAGTGAGAGTTTGAATTCGAATTTGAATTCTTGGCTCCCTTCAATCACTCCTCTAAAAGTAGGGAGATATTCTCTCAATCACAAGTTCTAATTTTCCACGAATCTATCAAGTAGGTGTATCCATAAGATTCCAAGTCATTTAGACTTTTACAAGAAGTAAAATGGTAAGAAATTATAAGCATAAGTTCCTATGGTCCTTCCTTCAAGTGTTGTCTTCATGAAGTAATCCAAGCCAAATTGTGAAGGCTTGAATTGCACCAACAGCTCCCCCTCAAGCCAAACACTTTGGCTTAAGTCTTCATCTTCAATCACATCCTGCAATCCAATCATGGATTTGAATCTGCATAACTTGTTTCCATCCAAAGCTTTAGTGAGTAAATCTGCACATTGCATATTAGTAGACACATAGGTCAATTGAATGTCCTTGTTTAACAACTTCTCTCTCACATAGTGGTAATGAACCTCTATGTGTTTTGTCCTAGCATGATATATTGGATTAGCTGCAAGGTGAAGAGAGCTTGTGTTGTCTCCAAAGATAATTGGAGGCCTAGTGTATAGGTCTAACTCTGTATACAAAAGCTTTAACCAAATAGCTTCTTGAGTGGCATTGGCTAGCCCTCTATACTCTGCTTCAGTGGATGACAATGCCACAGTTGGTTGTTTCTTGGCTGACCAAGAAATAGGTTTATCACCTGCAAAAGATAAGTATCCTGATGTGCTCCTCCTATCATCCTTGCATCCTGCCCAATCTGCATCTGAATACACTTTAATATCAATATCTGATGTATAAGGAAAGTACAAACCATGGTTCTGAGTTCCCTTAAGATACTTCAAGATCTTCTTTGCAGCCTCAAGATGCGGTACCCTTGGTTTGTGCATGAATTGACTTAGCACACTAACTCCATATGCTATGTCAATTCTAGTCAAGGTAGCATAATTCAAACTACCTACCATACTTTGGTATCCTGTAATGTCTTGGACTTCATCCCCTTCATGAGCACTTAGCTTTAGGTTGACTTCCATTGGAGTACTAGAGATTTTAGCATCCTGCAAGCCAAATTTCTTTAACATGTCCTGCACATACTTCTTCTGAGTGATATATATACCTGAATTAGTGTAAACCAATTCAAGTCCTAGAAAGTATTTCAATAATCCAAGATCATTGATCTTGAACTCCTTCATCATCTGATTTTTTATGCTTCTGATTCCTTGGACATCATTACCTGTAATGATGATGTCATCACCATAAACACAGAGATAGATTACCTCTGAATTGCTCCTTTTGATAAACAATGATGTATCTGCCTTGCTCATAGTAAACCCTTGGTCTTGAAGGTATGTAGTCAGTCTATAATTCCATGCCCTAGGTGCTTGTTTCAATCCATATAGAGCCTTCTTCAATTTACAAACATAATTTACCTTCTTGGGATCTTCATAGCCAGGTGGTTGTGACATGTAGACTTCTTCAGATATCCATCCATTCAAGAAAGCATTCTTGATATCTAATTGGTACATGTTCCAATTCTTGGATGCAGCTACACTCACCAAAATTCTGATTGTTGGCATCTTAGCCACAGGAGAAAATGTCTCCTCATAATCAATGCCTTGGGTTTGTGCAAAACCCTTGGCTACCAACCTAGCTTTATACCTGTTGATTGTACCATCAGAGTTCCTCTTGAGTTTGTAAATCCATCTGGATCCTATCACTTTCATAGAGTCCTTCTTGGGTACCAAGTCCCATGTGTCACTCTCCTTGAGAGCCTCTATTTCTTCATCCATAGCTTCTTTCCATTCTGGTTTGGTGATTGCCTCCTCATATGAACCTAGTTCTTCATTCAACAGATCCTTTGCAAGATATACAGAATGCTTAGTTACAAGAGAAGTATCATACCCATATCTGATAGGCTTCTTACTTTCTCTTTGAGATCTCCTCATAGCTTGAGTTGAGGATTCTGGTATATCCTCTAGCTTCTTCATTTTCATCTTCCCTTTGGACTTCCATGCCTTGAATTCCTCAAGGTTAATTGTGTCATCATCATCTGAGCTTGAGTCTTCTTTCTGGATTAGTTCCTCCTTGGTGAGCTTTGGGAAATCTTCTTCCATATCATAGGGTAGACTAACCTTCCTGCATTCATTCTCATACCATGAGTCATTCTCATAAAAAATGACATCTTTCCTTACCTTGAAACCTTTGTTTGAGGGGTTGTAAAATCTGTACCCTTTCTGGTTCAAGTCATAACCAATGAAGATACATTTTTCAGCTTTAGGGCCTAGCTTTCCCCTTACCTGTGAGGGAATATGCACATATGCAATACAACCAAAGATTTTGCAATGATCCAAGGATGGTCTCTTACCATGCCAAGCTTCATATGGTGTCATTCCATCAAGTGACTTTGATGGCAACCTGTTTATGAGATAGGTGGCAGTAGATACACTCTCTGCCCAAAGATAATTTGGCAACTTCTTTTCATTAAGCATGGACCTGGCTGTTTCAACTATGAGTCTATTCCTTCTTTCAGCTACCCCATTTTGTTCAGGTGAGTACCTTGTGGTTATCTCCCTTTTGATGCCTCTTTCCTGCAAGAAGTCTTCAAATTCATTGGAGAAGTATTCACCTCCCCCATCTGACCTTAGCTTCTTTAAGTTCCTTCCTGTTTGATTTTCAACTAGTGCAAGATATCTTTTGAAACAATTAAACACTTCATCCTTGTGCTTCATAAAGTATAACACACTCCATCTGCTATAATCATCAATGAAAGACACATAGTACCTTGATCCTGAAATGGAGGGATCCTTGCTAGGTCCCCAAACATCTGTGTGCACCAAGTCTAGGTAGTCTTTATGCATAAAACCTTTCCTTGTATAAGGTAACCTGTGAGACTTACCAAACTGACAAGCACCACACTTGTAAATCATGTGTTGCTTGGACACATTAGGTATCCCAAGCACACATTGATCCCTGCACATTTGCTTTAAGGTTCTTTCACCTATGTGACCTAACCTCTTGTGCCATATTTCTAATTTTGAAAGTGTTTGATCCTTGTAATTGTATAAAGCAATGTTCTTTGTGTCCTCTAGCTCAGAAGTAAACAATCTACCTGATTTTTCTCCCATGGCTATCCTTCTGAATCCATGTCTTGGGTCCTCCACATATGCTCCATGTTGATTGAACCTGACCTGTAAACCTTTTTCCACAATCTGACCTACACTCATTAAGTTCTTGGTGATTGTTGGGACATAAAGTACTCTGCTCAATAAGTTCTGATTACCATCACTAGTCTTTACATTACCAATCTTTACAACAGAATGCTTAGTATCATCACCTGTCTGCACTTGATGTTTGCCTTTGGGTTCTTCCAAATCAGAAAGTAGTGCCACATTGCCAGCTACATGATTAGAACATCCTGAATCAATATAGAATAAGTGATCATCATTGATACCTGACTTTGAAGTCATATTCATGATCAATAGGGAGTCATCTTGCTCCTTTGTACAGTTGTTGTAGTCCTTCCTATTTCTGTATCCACCTTCGTAGTTACCATTGTTGTTGTTGTAGTTATTGTTGTAGCCATTGTAGCCTTGGTGTTGGTTGAATCTGCCTCTACCTTGAGAGTATCCACCTCTTTGATGGCCTCCTCCTCTCTAATTTTTGTAATTTCTGTAGCACTCATCTGTGGTATGGTTAGACAATCCACAAATATTGCATGGTGATGAATTGTAGGGTCTCCCCCTACCTTGCTTACCTCCTCTACCCCTTCCTCTTGAAGATCTACCTCTCCCTGCATAGTTTGCTTGGGAGGTAGAGCCTTCATCCTCTTGCTTTTTACCTTTACCTTTGTCTTTAACCTTTCTATCAGTATATAGGGCAGAAGGAGTGTTACCTTTAGATGTATCTCCAACCTTTGTGAACTTTGCTTCATGTGTGAATAGTTGGCCCATCAGAGTTGTGAGATCTGGGGTATGCATATCCATGTAGAGATCCATTGCAGTGGTGAAACTTTGCCACTTATCATCTGCCTTTAGTCCATTGGTTATTTGCCTTACTATTTGTTCCTCTTCAATCTCCTCTCCTATGCTTGCCAATTGGTCTGCCACATCCTTGATCTTGGTCACAAATTCTGAGACTGATTGCTTTGGTTGCTTCCTAAGGGTTGTGAATTCAATCCACAGTTGATTCTTTCTGGCCCTTGTATTAGATGAAAAGTATGATGACAAGGTTTCCCAAGTTTATTGGGAAGTCTTACAATTCCTGATGTGAGGTAAAAGGAAATCAGATATAGAGTTAAGAAGATAAGACCTTTCCAATGCATCTTTTGCACACCATGTATTGAGCCTTTCTTGTTCTTCCTTGGTGGGTAGACCCCTTGCTTTGAATGAGGGCAATTCCTCATCTCCTGAGATGAATCCAAATAGACTTCTTCCTTGTAGATAGGTCTTCATCCTCAGAGACCAAGCTTGATAATTGTTCCTGTCCAATTTGTCAATGAATGAAGGAAAACCATCTACCATGTTACCTTATTTGCTCTGATACCACTGTTGGGAGAGGATGGTTGGATGCACTCAGAGATTGAGTAGGTGCTGCTATACCTGCTTCACACCAGCCCTCTATGACTCCAGGAATGCTTAGTACACTTGATTAGCTTCCAAATGATACCAAGAAAGCATATATGTACTTTGAAAATGATATGTGTAATGATCAAATCAAAACAGACTACTTGATACTTCACAAATCCAAGAAAACTTGCTATTTTGGTATTGACACCTGCTCAGTCTTTCACTCAGTATGACCAGTACACTTACAATTGGCAAAATTCCTTCTAGAGATATTCTATTAGCTTAGTAAGCTACCATTTTCAAGTGGAATGAGATAAAATAATAAACTATACTAGGAGAAATCACTTTAGCAAACTTAGGAACACTCCCGACTTTTTAGGAAGTATGCAGACAAATACCACTGAGCACTTCGACCGCGATTTCTCGAAATTGGCTGAACCAAATTGCTTCAAACTTTGTATGTTTGTAGTATGCTTTGAGCTGGATCTACCAAGTTTTGAATCACTTGATTTGGTGGAGTAGGCGTTGAGATATGCTTCTTTGAAGTTGACAGACTTGAAGTAGTACACTCAGAGAATAACAGAGATGATGTATGTAAATGTATGTATTAATTCACATTGATGTACATTCCCATTGACATGATAAACATTGCCAAATGGTACTCAGAGGTGTAGGCTATGGAGTAGAGCTCACACACTCAATGATAGATGAAATTAGCCTCGGGAATGGTGACACTCACAATGCGACTTTTCAAGTACAACTTATATATTAAGTGAGTGACAGTTTGAATTCGAATTTGAATTCTTCGCTCCCTTCAATCACTCCTCTAAAAGTAGGGAGATATTCTCTCAATCACAAGTTTTAATTTTCCGCGAATCTATCAAGTAGGTGTATCCATAAGATTCCAAGTCATTTAGACTTTTACAAGAAGTAAAATGGTAAGAACTTATAAGCATAAGTTCCTATGGTCCTTCCTTCAAGTGTTGTCTTCATGAAGTAATCCAAGCCAAATTGTGAAGGCTTGAATTGCACCAACAAAAGTGTACTGAAATATATTATTTTATGGAGCTCAAGGTTTGTGAAAGTGCCAATAGAAAAAGACCACCAAAGAAGTCCACCCATCTCACTAGTCCATAGGTACAGGGCATGCATGTACATTCGGGTGGACTAAAAGAAAGTGATTTGGGCACGGATTTTGATTCCTTTCCTTTTAGATTAAGGTAGGGATTATCCTTTATCTAATTACTGGAAATGAATCTAAAGAGAGAGATGACGATGCTTAGAGTATCGACCATGGATGGGGGAATACTTCACATATTATACCCACACGCATTTTCGAGGACGAAAATGTAAAAGGGGGGAAGAATGTTGTATAATTCATGGGTTCAGAGGGTTAAAGATATGGATTCTAAATGTTAGAATATGATGTATGTTTGCTTTGGTCTATTGAACTTTGGGTGAAACCCTTGGTTTTTACCCTTGAGGTATTTATTCATATGACTCCCAATTGACTGGTACGAACCTTAGGCTTGATTTATCCTAAGGTGTGGGAACCTTAGTATTGGGAGAAGCTTCTCTAGGAGCCACCTTGTGTGTACGTGAGAGAAGAATCCTCATTTGATTTAGAAGGCATGTGATAGACCTTGGGAAATTAAAAGGCATGTGATCACCCTTGGGAAAGTGTCCACATGAGGGACACTTGGTTGGACACTTGGCCAATCTCAAGGACATGCACCCCCTTGGACTAGAGGTATATATATGGGTGGAGTTGGATGGGTGGATACATGCTCTCTCTTCACCTTGGTGGTTTAGACTAGTTGATTTTATATTCTTGAGTGGTAGCTTACTTTCTAGGAAGTTGTTTTCACAACAATTTCTCTCCAAGAGTACCGATAATTAAAATGAAATTTTGCAAAACTATCTTAGACTATAAGAGCTACTAAAGGGGATTGAAATCATCCAAAATGAATATTCCAGGTGGAGGAACCACCCTTGACAAAATAGGCTACCTCTTTGCAACACTCTCTGCCTGTGTGCATAGATATACCTTCAAAAACTTGGCAATTTCTCACAACTCACTCAGCCAAATAACTTGAAATTTCAGCGATGATCATGCCACTATATGAGAGACCAAATGAGCCTTGAAATAAATTAAAATGACTACAATGAGATAGAAAACAATGCTATGCAATTTGGTAGAATGAGATTTGGAAAAGCCTAACTACATCTCTGGATAGAGAGGAGCAAAATCATGAGAAAATGAGGTAAGCAGGCAGGGGGGTTCCTTGCTGGAGTTTATGACTTCACTAAACTAAGTGGGAAACTTTTTGAATGCATAAAACTCAAGAAACAAAGGTGGGATGATGCTTATATAGAGTTCTAAGTTTCCTACAATCTAGCTAACCACCCACCAATCATTGTAGGTACACCTTTTGGTGGCTGATTTGATGAGGTCTGAATTTGATAGAGTTTGGTGGAGCTTCTAAATTTATTCCATGAATTTGGTTCCTCTCTTTTGATTGGTCCGCTTTTAAAACTCATGGTTGAGCCTTTTTGCATGGTTGAGACTTAATTTTCAACAGAAACGAGCTCACATAACGATTTTGAGACCACATAGTGAAGCTGTTTTGATCCCTTAACCACCCTGAGTATGCCCACAAAATGTCATGCAATTCTTAGACTATGATCCGAGAGGTGTCAATGACACCCTAGATGAAGGGATGACTTGCTCTAATACCAATTGTTGGAGTTAGACATCTGTGGAAGCACGTGAACAACACAAGGAAGAAGAAGAAGCTTGGAGCACAACACACAATACTGAATGTATTACCACTAGAATGTACAAAGATAAGTAACCCATTAGGGCTATAGACATATATACAAGCCAAGGGAAAAAAACCTTCGAAAGAGGCAGAAATGTGTATTGGCAGTCCTAATGTGTTCACATACATCACTACGTAGATTTGTCAACACTATTTACACACATGTATATATACACATTGCATCTAGTCCTCCTCTTATCATTGTATAAGTTGATTTCAATAACGCTTCTTCAGGTACATATGCATCACCTACATTAAACACAAATCATTGCCCACTCGAATAATTGAGGACCATACAATAATAAAATTTGAAAAATAAGAGTACATATAGTAAGATTCTAGGAATACAAATATACAATAAAAGTGTATACAAATTTACATATATACAAATGTAGTATGCTCTGATTTAGATTTCAATATGCATTTAATTGAGAGAATATTTCACCACTTTCTATAGAAATGCTTTTTCAACCCAACCTTATGCCTCTCTTTAACAGACTATTCAAATAAAAAAGGACCATAACATATATAGATAACACACATCTTGCATTTAAAAATAAATTTATAGAAAAGATACATTTAGATACATAAAATCACACATACATGCATACATAAGCACATGTACATGCATACATACACATGAAACACACACATCTACATACTAATACATGCATACATATACACATGAATACACATATGCACACACACACACACACACACACACACATATATATATATATATATATATATATATATATATATATATATATATATATATATATATATATATATATATATATATATATATATAACATGCATATATGACACACATAGACACGTATCACACACATGCATACATACATGGGAGAGATTTTCATCTTCATAATAAAGCTATATAAGAAATTATAGGCATACTGCCGATCTTCATGTTATAACTTAACAGAACATGTTTTCATATCTCTCGTGGGATTAACCTCACATTCCATTTGAATAAAGGGGAATCGAATGTATCATACCCGTTCAAATGATTCAAGTTAACGATCGTTAACTAGAGTGAGAAAGCTTTAGAGCTCTTTGGGAGAAACTTAAGCTCTTTCCTCAAATCTAATGTTTTAACCTACAAGAACATGTTTCACCTATATGGTGCGATTCATTTGGTATTCCAAATGAATAGAGGGGGATTTATTCTCTAATCTAGTCATGTGTTTTTATTATTATCATCATTTTGTTAAGACGGAAATATAGTCTCATATTCATTATCGTTATTGAGTTTTGTTATCTCGGTTGGGAGTGCCATGCTCCACCCTTTTGTCCAAGTCTTCATTCATTCCCATGCATGCACATATGTCCTGCATGCAGGGAGATTTTCCCTCAACTCCATATAAGGAGGGCCTCACCTCTCTCCTCATGAGCTCATTCACCCTAGCCCATTCCCAAGAGTGTGCTTTCTCTCCTCATGGAGTCTCCGTGCTCATAGATCATCTTATGTAAGTTTTTCCCATTTCCTTTCATAGCTTTCATTTCTTCCTCCCAAGCCACACACATGCACACACATCAACACACAAATATAAATAGAGCAACATGTATTTAGTTTTTTCTTTTTTTCACACTAGTACAAGAATTCATAACTTCAACCTTCTACCACTAAAGCTATTCCCTATAGTATAGCATGTCAATAGCCAAGCCCATCATAAACTTTAATAAGAACTTTCTAATGACTAGAATTTGTTCAAGGAGCACATCTCTCTCATTTACAAGTTAGCATAGAGATGTTCAAAGTAACATCCCTTCATTCAAAGTGATGGGTGTGTACTTGTAGACTGAATTTCCACAACAATCTTATAAATGTTTAAACAGACAACATATTACAAAGAAAAGACTTATACATATTCCTTTGTGTTATTCCTATAGATCTCTTGATGTAGCCCCATTATCTTTTGTCCCCATTGAGGCAACCTTGAAAAATCATGAAAAAATCCATATTATTGTGGTTCCATTAAGGCTCTATTATACAAAACCACCATACTTTTGAGGCTAAGTTCAATCTCCATGTATCAATAGCTCTGCAATTCTTCATTTTACACTTACATCTTCTTATCCTCCTCAAACGAGTTATCCATTTTTCATAAGATGCGTGTTCTCAATGGCTTCTTCGTAACTTCGCCTTAAGAAAATGCTATTGGCTATTCTAGAATGACCATTATTCATGATCTTCTGGCTGCTTAAGTAGCCGTTCTTTTCTCTTCCATGTATATATCGCCCCATGTCATCTTTTTGGAGCTAGGAATTTGTCTTTATTTTCCTTTCTAGTTGAAATATCCCATGAGATCTCGACAAGCTTGCACTTCCCCTTAACTATGTGCCTTCATCTTAGATGCCTCAAATCTGAAAACTTTCCCTTAAGCTAGGACTTGGCATCCATCTAAAAGTGTACTAAACATAAAATGCTGCAACACACAACCAAATATGTGCACCTTTATGTAACATATATTTACACATACACACTTATTTAATGATATACAAATTTAACATACAAGAACATTCATATATAAACATATGAACATGGCATGCATTGTGAACAGATACATTACACATCCACAAATAATGTCACATGTATATACTGATGCAATGCAGCAATACACTGAAGCACGTAAATCATTTAGAAACACACACATCATACATGTGACTTTGTATTGTGAACATATATACATCCACATTCATCACACATACACATATTCATGGAGTAACCACCCATTTATATGTATATTTTAACATATGCTATTATGTGTGTGTATCCACAGATGCACACACAACCATAAACATCTTATAGTCATATTTGCACATAGATGCAATCAGCACACTTACAGCTCATGCAAGTACAACCATATATTTCATACACAATGACGCTCCAAATCATACATAAAAAACTTGAAAAACACACATAGAACCATAATCATAAACTGCATATATAGAAAACCTTAAAAAAGAAGAGAATATTATTTAAAAATGACATTCTGATAAAAAAATTGAGACCTACTAAAGGTGTATATGGAAGGCCAAATACTTGCACTCAAGTAATGCAATAAAAGAAATGGGCACTAATCATACTCAAAGAATCGAATACAAAAGCATTAAGGTAAATCATTTGTATAAACATGTCTTCACAAACAAATGATAACCATGTGTATAATACATATATAATTCATCCTAATATACCAAAGAAAATCCCATATTTCTTTTCTCTTCTTTTTTTCTAAAATTCAAAGATATATAAACATTCTTGTAATTAAATATGAAGATACTCTAGTTCAATTCCTAGAGAAGATCTCTTCACTACAATACCCAACACTAGGCTTAGAGTCGCATTCAAATTTCAACATACAACCAATAAGCTAAGACAAAACAATCTAGCGACAAGTTTAGCACATCCATTAAATTTATCACATGCACTAGCTATGTTGTAGTTAATTTCTTTATCAAGAATTTTACATATGGTAAAATATGTGCAATTCACTCAAAGGGAGGAAACGATAAGGGCGAGAAATTCTTTTAATGAGATTCATGCCAAATGTAGTATCCTCCCTTCACTTACTCTCCCTTTTTACTTAATCGGTTCTTCCTTTTCTTTACTATATGTGACAAAGGCATAGTTTACATTATACAACCGTTGTCGACACACAACAAAGCCTTGGCCACTTTCCTCCTCAAGCACTCTTTGCCCCCTTTGAAAGCCCCCTACTCAGAAGTTGATGATACATCTTGCACTTATTCGAGAGCTCAATATCCCCTCAGCCCAATCCTTTCTCAACACCACCCCCACTAAAGTTCTATAGACGTTTATGTAGAAGCTTCTAACAATAAGGAACAAATAAAAAAAGTGCAAAGCTAATGCTCCGGCATTAGCAATCCATATAAGCCAAAAAATTGCAAAACTTAGGAGTTGCACAATGCACATACTCCAGTCAAATGTTACCTTGTGAAAGTTTTTGAGTGGATTCTATAGACAAGACAGGTCTGAGGCTACAAGAATATATTATGCGAGGCCACGAAGAGTCATGGAAACAACATGCGTTTTCAAAAGGAACTATGTAAAAAAAGTGCATTAACGTTTCTACATGTTGCTGATATTGAGAAGTGTTACACTAGCAAGGGAGAGAAGTCTAGCTCTTTTCAATGTCAACGTACTCAAACATGTACTTGTACAACTTGGATTTGGGTCCGAAACAAAACACATCCTAAAATATGTATGAGCCTATTGTTGTAATATACCCCGCAATGATAATTCTAGAATCATGTATTTTTCTCCATATGTTTATGAGATTATTTTAGATTAAAGATTTCCACCACAACATTTTAGAAAAATGGAGGGAGAGGGCTAAATCTAATTCCAACTTCAATGCACTCAGATGTTTATTTGTACCATCTGCATTTGTGTCTAAATCTCACATCCTTTGGACTAAACAATTGGCCAATGAGGCATGTTTTCAAAAGGACTATGGAGGCCTAGGCATTATGAAGGCATGGTTGACAAGTTAGCAACAAAATGGATCCTCACGGTTGGGTGCAACTGTGAGACTTCATGGGCCAAGCTCATTTTCACATGATTACGTTGGTGGGTATCCCTAGGTAGAAGTCATTGGACCTCCTTACACTTTTATTTTCCCTAATTCGCTTATCCGCTAAAGGTTCGAATCTTGTGTGCTCCCTGTGGAAGAGTTGGAACAAGTTCAACCAATTTTTCAGAGTCAAAGATGATTGGAAACCGGCTGTCGATATCCACAAAATGACTCAATATGGTTTCCAATCTTGGCCAACATGAATCAATATGGTTTCGGATCTTGGCCATCAAGGGTGTGGCCACATGGAACATCTAAAATGCTAAGAGGCTTTGGAACAAGGGTTTCAAACATTGTAGAAACCTCTAGAAACACGAAAATTGGCCAATGAATTAGATTTGAGGACATAGATTTGGAAATAAGAGTCAACTTCAAAGATTGGATTCTCCTTTAGAGTAGATGCATCGCTCTAGAATGTTCAAAAACCTAACTCCTCTTTGGGCGAGACCCACCATGCCATGGTGGTCTTATGTGGTACAATGGCAATCATTTGTTCCAAATTCCTAGAATCAAGGTGAACAGGGACTATCATATCACATTGAACAAGAAGTGGTGCCCTACTTGGACAAGGCTCCACTAGGATTTGAAGTTCATGTCTATCTGGCATACTCTCATCAAGATCTAAAAATCAATTCTCATATGGCAAGGTCTCCATCGTGGTATCTCGACCAACCTAAAGGCTAACAAAAATTGTGGGGCCTTGTTGTGTTGCTAGCTTTGCTGCTGCAGCATCAAAGATCTAGGCCACATCTTTTTCACTTGCCCCATGTCTCTCCTACTCTAGCAGGCCCTTGAGAATATTTTGAGACGGCAGGCACAAATCACCTCAACACAAGCACTGCTTGGCGAAGAAATTGGCTGCTCAATGGCAATATGGAATGCTATAAGAGGGGAAACCCTCTAGAATATTTGCAAGGATTAGTGTACTAGCAACTTTGGACAGCGTCCTAAAGAGGGGTCGATTGAGAGGTCGCTATTCCTCCTGGGAAAAAGAGTCTCCAATTGTAAGAGGTCCCCACGTTTTAGGCATCATAAAGTGCTTCTCATCGAAAACAACAAGATCAAACCCAAGTGGGCCCTGCATGAGGGGGACGGGAGAGTTTTTAACCTCCTTTGTAATGCTCTCTAGACCTGTCAGTTCTGTGAAGAGATGGATAGGTATGTGCTTGAAAATGAAGAGGTGTTGCAAAATCCTTGATCTACACCAGCCAAATGAACTCCAGGAGTATGTGGTGGGCTCTTTTAGCTTGCCAATGGATCTATTAGACACCCAATGTACCTTGGAAGATCACCCTCAAAAAGATAGATCAAAACAGATAAGTTGGGGTTAGCTCAAAGGTGAAGAACTTGCTATTTTGGTTCATACACTTTCTAGTGTTTTGCATAATTCTCGGAGCACAGCAGCAATTAGATTAATTCCTTTTGAGGAAGTCTAGTTAAGTTAAAGAGATAACTTTCAAGAGTAATCTCATAAAATATAATGAACCACACACTGAGAATGATGTTTATGAAGTGATGACATGATCCCAATTTTCACGGGCTGCTATAGTAATGAGACTAGTGAGCACAAAAATAAACATAACTTAAGCTTTAAGATTTCAATGATTATGAACATTTTTATGCTTATAATAGATAGTATGTTGAAGTCAACAAGATTTAAATCATTGAATTTGGGTCAGTACGCTCTGAGAAATAGCTCTGACAAGATGAGTAAAAAAGTCGGGTACCTGATAGAGAGGTTAAAATGAACAAACATGTTTGACTTCAACTGAACATAACTGAAGATTGAAACACCCAAATGCAATGAAAATTGGTGAGCATATAGTAGATGTATAGAGCTAACTTTACCAATGTAAATCACTGAAGGTGATGCACCAAGCTCAGAGAAACCATCTCTCCAATCTGACTGAGAAAACTTAGAGATATGGCAGTGAGTAGTACACTTCACAAGAACATGGAAATATGAACTCAAATGATCATGAGAATGAAAGTATATTGATTGTACAATACAATGGACTTACTGATATGTATGTGTGCCTTAGAATCACATCTTGATATGGCATAAATCACAGCTCTTCGAGGTCTTCTCTAAGGTCTCCCTAACCATGACTAAAACTGCCATCTATTTATAGTTGAGCTTGGGAGACTAACTTCCCTCAATCACTCTCCAATCAATTACTGATTGATTTGATTCTCTATCTACCACAAATCACAAACTCGTGGCTCCTCTTTCCCTTTTTCATCAAGTGGACTCAACCACTTAAGATTCTTTCACTTTTACATTAAGTAAAGTCTTCAAAAGTTACAAGAGGTAGTTCACAAGTGAACTTTACATTGTCTTCATTTTAAGGCTTCTTCTTTGAATTTGTAGGACTCAAGCCAATACTTAGGCTTGTCATAGACTTGCTCCAACAAGTTCTACCCTTTCTTTGTGGGATTCGGGGGGTCCCAAGGGCACTAGTCCCATTCTCTTGTATCTTATTTGCTCTCTTCTTCAGTTAATGTCAGGGAGAGTAGGCCAAGGCCAAATTTCCTTTTATGGGAAAAAAATATCACATCCCATGATATGAATAAGCTTGTTTATGCAATATATTCCAGATCCTTCTATATTCGTGCATTTCTCAAACAAGAAAAGAAGCAAGGATATGCTCTCATGCAATTTCAGTGCTTCAAATTCTAAACAACTTTAATATCGAAGCAACACTTTTCATGATATGAACAATCGCATTAAGTGGTCAACTTTGAGTCCAATGACAATATCAAAACTTCGAGATAAAATTTAGAGGTCTTGTAACTTTTGAAACAATGGGGAATCATACCAACATAAGATATAGAACTAAAAAGCACATTTCTATGGATAATAAGGAAGCATGGAAAATTGCAAAAGATGAAAAGATTGATAGAGTCTACACACGGCTCAAAAACCATAAAAACAACTTTCCTATTTCAACCTTCCTTTGTCTATTGAAATGCGCAAAGATTCATCTTTAGTGAAACATGTCTAAATTCGCATTGGCTAGTTTGCTTCATCCAAATAATTCCTGCTTTAGCGATGACATAACTTTGAAAGTCTCTCTCACTATTCTGAAGATGACTTTATGATTGCTTTTGTCCAACGACATCTGAAATATTTGTGCACTTCCTTGAGTCAATGTTATGAACTCTTCGTCCATGTACAAAACATGCGTCGTCTCAACTATCTTTAAAGGTTAAAATACTGCTTCGTTTTCTAGATTGTAGGTAAACAGTTTTACCTCTCTATCTCTTCCTTTAGCGGAAAAGTCTATTTCTTTCTCGAATTTAGAGATACACAATCTCATCTTTCTTTCTCTCTCTCTCTCTCTCTCTCTCTAAATCTTGAATTCCCTTTCCTTGCTCTAGACTGTAGGTCAAGAGTGTCACCCATGAAGCGAAAAACAAATATTCACTAATGTGAAAATTAGAGGAAGAGCTTCCGCAAGCACAGAAGTTTATTTCTTTGTCAAAAATGTAGATACAAAACCTTTTCTCTTTTATATCTCTATTCCTCTCTCTCTCTCTCTCTCTCTCTCTCTCTCTCTCTCTCTCTCTTATATGTGCCATCTGAAAAATAGTGTTTCTCCACCAATCGTTTCTCATGTACTAGTTTGTTGGCAGTTTAGCTCCAGTGCCTCAGCTACGCTTCTATATTTTATTCCTCTGTCTTAATGATTTTACACACGGAGCATTAGTGGAATAAAGCTACTGACTTTTTAAATTACCGTTTCTGAGAAGGACCAAAACATGTTCAATTAAAATGCAGAGAAAAACCAAAACATGTTCATCGGGGACTCAACTTTTCCTACTTTCTAATCACCAGTTGATTTGTCAGAAACATAAACACAAAAATGTTAAAGATTTTAATGCAAAAGAAGAACGAAGGTACACACGAAGAAAAAAATATTATACTTCTCATAAGAAAAGATAAGGTGATGTTACAGTTACATTAATCGAAATAGATTCTCTCTTTCTCTCTCTCTGTGTCTTTCTTTCTCTATCTCTCTTTCATTCTCTCTAAAGTTTTCTCTCTCTACCCATATCTCTCTTTCTCTTTGCTTTCTTTCTCTGATATCCTGACACCTTTCGTACTATCGACATAGTAGGGTTTCTTGTCATGTGTTAGATGGATCACTAAAACCATATTTCCTTTGTGAGTTGGTTTGTTTGTTGTCCATGGCACCATTTATTTTCTCTAGGGCTTATTGCGGTCTCTTGGCACTCTTATTAGTGGTATTTCCTTTAGTTTCACCATGTTAGTGGTAGGCAACCAAAGTGGTGTGCAAATTGTGGGAAGTAGTTCTAGAGAATCATGAAAAGGACTCTTTATGTGACTCATGGAGGCTTGCTTTATAGAGTCCTTGGTATAGTGGTCATGCACTTTTGGGTAGTTTGTGCGAGGTGGCACATTCTGTGGGAAAGGAATCTCGTTTGAATGTGTTCATACTCATCGCATCTATAATACATGATTAGTCAAGGAGGTGAATTTCTTAGTTGAGTGGTATGATTTGCATAACCGTTCTACATGGAAGAGTATGATGGAGATGAATAAAATAGTGGGACTCGAGTTCATAGGCATGGACCTCTGGGACTTCATAGCTAGTTGTACATAGTAGATGGAAGGTTGTGGCTTCACCATCCCCTTCAAATAATAACACCCTCGAGGCTCATGCTCCATTTTCCCATAAAACTAGGAGATGATCATGTTAGGGATGTGGAATCGGGAATGTGGATGCCCTTGCTAATGATGTATTGTAATCCAGAGAGTGGTCTGCACTTCCCCTTATCTAAATTCTCCAAGATCTCAGCAAAGAAGAGCTATTCATACTACCTAAATGGTATCTCAAGGGCCCTATGTCTATTGATATATTTAGTAGCGATGTGTGTGAATGCACTAGGACTCTCAAGGGCACTTTTTTCCCACTTTATGAGGTTTTTTCGCGGCTTGTATGTACGCCTATTGCCCTAATGGGTTACTTATCTTTGTGCATTCTAGTGGTAATAGATTCAGTATTATGTGTTGTGCTAAAAGCTTTTTCTTCTTCCTTGGGATGTTCATATGTTTCCATAGACCTTCAACTCCAATAATTGGTATCTAAGTAGGTCATGGCTTCATCTAGGGCATTGTTGATACCGCTCCAGTCATAGTATCACAATTGCATGAAATTTTCTGAGCATACTCAAGTTGATTAGGAAATCAAAACTGCTTCACTTTGTGGCATCAAAATCAAGATCTTTGCTCGTTTTGGCCTCCAAACATAGTAACATAGTGCTTGTGTACACTATTTTTTCTTTTTGTGTCAAAGATATATACAAGTTTTGGTTCACCAATATAAGCATCTCAAAGTCTTCTATAGGTTTAGAAGAATGCAACACGATAGTTGTGTTCAACGTTTTGCGATACAATCAATTTTCTTCATTAAGGTATTTTAGTGAGTGGACATGGCTCAAAGTAGTGATGTATTTTGTATGTTGGCTATTCAGGATAAGTTGGATGGTACGAGTTATCCACTATGGGCTAATATGATGCATCATATATTGGTTGCAAAAGGACTATGGAATATTGTGTAGGGTGTTGAAAAACATACTATTACACTTACAAATGCAATTGTTGAAGGTGATGCAAATGGCATTGAAGATGACAATATTCTACATGTTCTTGTTTGTGTTGTGGTTCTTGTTGCACCTACTATTGAGAAAACTCATTAGGATGGCAAAGATTCTCAAGAACATGCATTCATAGCCTTATCTATCAAACATTCCATTATTCCTCACATTTGCTCTTGCACAATAGCTAAGGTTGCTTTGGGTACACTAACCACTTTATACTAGGCAAGGAATGAGGCTCGTGTTTCTCACCTCCAAAAACAGTTGAAGAGTGAGTACATGAATGAAGGTGATTCTGTAGAGATTTTTTTGACAAAGATCAAAGATTTTAAAGAACAATTGTTTCTACACTAGCCAGTTCATTTGTGTAGACTGTTCTCAATGGTTTTCCTAATTCATATAAGAGTTTTGCTTCCACTGTGTATTTGATGATGAAAGGCAATCACAATGGTCTCTATTCTGTTGTAGGAAGGTCACTCTAGGTAGAAGAGGTCCATTAACTATCTTGTAGATCAAGCTTTCCTAGCTAGCTAGAAGGGCAAAGGTAACTGGAGCTCTTCTGCTAACACTACAAGGAATACGGGCACATAGGGACGGTTAGGGTGACACAATTTCATCACTATAAAATTGCAAAATGCATCGCAAGAAGCATCCAGCACGGACCCTCGATTAAATGATGAGCCAAACGATATTTTTTTGACGTGTGGCACTAGGGGATGTGTGACCCTCACATAGAGCATCGCTAATGCGAGGGTTTAAAAAAGCTTAACATAAGCGACGCTAAAAAATGTCGCTTATGCGACGCCGATTCTAGTGGTTTTTATGACATGTTACCATCGCTTACATGATGGTGTGATGACGAAAAAAATTAAAACATTGGAGGCTCTTCGATCGGCATGTTCACGCATCTCATTGAAGAGCTTTCCAACATTCGCAATGGCACTGCGCTTACGAGCTGAAACAAGTATATGCAGAATTGTTGTTTTGCCTAAGCTCTATCTTATTGTCTCTCTCTGTCTTTGTTTCTTTCTTTCTATGTCTTTCTCTGTTTGAATTCTCTCTCTCTCTCTCTCTCTCTCTCTCTCTCTCTCCTCTCTCTTTCTCTCTCTCTCTCTTTATTGCACGTTATTCAAGAAGCTAACCAAGCAAAAAGTATGGCTAACTATTGTAAGTACAATTTCAATTCTTTCTATATCATTTGAATTGTGATATTTTCATTAGATAGCATACTTACACTTATTGATATCCACATATACACTTGTACATGACGAAGATGCACGTTCACACATATACACATGCACATACACACACATATATACACACAGATACATGTGCACATACACTTACACAAGAAAAGATAAGGTGATGTTACAGTTACATTAATCGAAATAGATTCTCTCTCTCTCTGTGTCTTTCTTTCTCTATCTCTCTTTCATTCTCTCTAAAGTTTTCTCTCTCTACCCATATCTCTCTTTCTCTTTGCTTTCTTTCTCTGATATACTGACACCTTTCGTACTATCGACATAGTAGGGTTTCTTGTCATGTGTTAGATGGATCACTAAAGCCATATTTCCTTTGTGAGTTGGTTTGTTTGTTGTCCATGGCACCATTTATTTTCTCTAGGGCTTATTGTGGTCTCTTGGCACTCTTATTAGTGGTATTTCCTTTAGTTTCACCATGTTAGTGGTAGGCAACCAAAGTGGTGTGCAAATTGTGGGAAGTAGTTCTAGAGAATCATGAAAAGGACTCTTTATGTGACTCATGGAGGCTTGCTTTAGAGAGTCCTTGGTATAGTGGTCATGCACTTTTGGGTAGTTTGTGCGAGGTGGCACATTCTGTGGGAAAGGAATCTCGTTTGAATGTGTTCATACTCATCGCATCTATAATACATGATTAGTCAAGGAGGTGAATTTCTTAGTTGAGTGGTATGATTTGCATAACCGTTCTACATGGAAGAGTATGATGGAGATGAATAAAATAGTGGGACTCGAGTTCATAGGCATGGACCTCTGGGACTTCATAGCTAGTTGTACATAGTAGATGGAAGGTTGTGGCTTCACCATCCCCTTCAAATAATAACACCCTCGAGGCTCATGCTCCATTTTCCCATAAAACTAGGAGATGATCATGTTAGGGATGTGGAATCGGGAATGTGGATGCCCTTGCTAATGATGTATTGTAATCCAGAGAGTGGTCTTCACTTCCCCTTATCTAAATTCTCCAAGATCTCAGCAAAGCTGTGCAACCATGTCTTCCTTAGGATTTACAAACTTTTGTTCTTCCGAGAAGTCATCTGACACTCTATTGAGTTGTGTTGAAGAGTCATCACAACGTCCTATGTGGGAGGTAGGTTCTTTAGAGTGTATGTGGGCTAGCTCCATACGGATTGCCATAGTCATGGAATTTTCATGTGGATTATTTGGTACTAATAATTCTTCAAGCTTGTGCCTTTTGCTCAGGGGAGCATTTTATACACCCACTTCTTGATGAGGGAATCACACGGTGAATCTTGTAATTAAGTAACCAAGGCATTTGCTGTCCTCATTAACTACAGAAAGGACTCTCATTTCTTTAGATGGAGATTTTCCATGTCACCAAGTACCTCCTCGATAGAGTTCCCAGGTATAAAAGATGTAGAGAACTCTTCCTTCATTACTTCATCCATCAGAAAGTGGTCTTATTCAAACTCATTGAAATATTTGTCAACTAACCCATCCACTATTTTCGGAAATAGAGCCATAAATGCATCATTCTAATCCTCCAAACTGCGACACTTACATATAACAAAGAAGCATCTCTCATGGTGTCCGGATCTTCAATTGATACTCTAAATATTGGAAAATTAATGTTGATGAAAGACAAGAGGGATGCAAGGTCTCCGTGCACCATTTCAAAATCTAGAATGGGTTACTTGGGTGGAAAGTAGTGTTGTTCTTTTTCTTTACTACCATTGGATGAGGCCTTACTATGATTTAGAATATTACAGGTGGCGGCTCTATTGGGCATTGAAACAGAACTAAGCACGGTGTGACAAGATTGGGTTTGGGCCATAGAACATTAAAATATGCTTGGTCATCAGAATCTATGAGACCCTTTAGTCCCACAAGGCATGCCAAATTCGTAAGGCTTGGGCCATAATTGTATGTCATCGATATTGTTTTGCGAGTTTCTTGCATACTTGGCCTAAAGGGTCAATGCATATTAATCGGAATGGTAATCATGGTTATCACCAAGAAAAGTAGACCATCTAGTTCTAGAACAAAATATTACCAAAAAAAGGGTTGCATTTTAACACTGCAGTTTCATTGCCTAATGGAGAGCTTGTCATTCAAGTCAATAAGAAACGAGAAATTAACTTGTTTCAAACCAAACTTATCCTCATAAAAGACAAATGAATGCCTTGAGCATAGATGTTTTTATCAAATACAAATACAGAGCGCTGAGTCTCATAGTATAAAGGAAGGCCAATAAGACACTAGCATCTCGGGCTTCTTGAAGAGCTATTGCACACCTTTGTTCCACGATCTATAGGGTAGTAGGATATTCTTCATAAAGAGAGGATATCATAGTGATGACTTTTACACCCCAATTTGCAAAGAAGAGACAAAAAATATGAGCCGATAAGAACTGCATTAAAATAGGACTTATTGAGAGAAAACAATACAAAAGCATGCTAGCACCAATACTCAACGTGGTAGCTTGATGATTTTCCTACAAACTTCTGAATGAATTTTATAGACATGAACCCAAGAGTTAGAAAAATGACCACTATCGATTGAAGAGTAAGGATATTCTTGTAGCAGGAAGCCCATCTCACTATTAGGCGAGCTGTTGGGATACTCCTTGGTAGGAAAGCGTTGGTAGAAGCATCATGTCCGATCACACCACACACTCATCACCTCAACAATCATCTCTTTTACCAATAATCTGTATCATAACCCTCCTTGTTGGTCCCCAAACTCTTAGTGGTTCCTTGAAGGAACATTTGTACTCTACTTGTACATCAAGATAAAAGTGTTACCCTCTTTAGCACTAGACTTTCCCCCTTGAATACGCTTATCCAATTCTTCAAGTAGACTCGACTTTCTCTCCTTTCTCTAGCCTTAGCTTCTATGCACATGTGTCTCGACTGCACCTTCTTCTCTCTAAGAATCTTCTACTCCACGATAATATTGTATGCTAATGTCTTCCTATCCACACACTATGACACTCAACTTACTTCTATCTTCCTCTATTAAAAATTCGAGCTTTCGATAAGGATCCACACAATTATCTTTCAATGATGCTTGCTACCTTGCCTATCATCTTCCATGTTATAATATCTTCTTGAAACTCTGCAATATGAGACCCACTATGATATTGCATCTACTTTCTGAGTCTCACCTCTCATCTTCTACCTTGAGCTCATTCTCTCAAGTCCACTCTCTCTTGATATCTTCCTGTATTCACTGCCTCTATGATGATCATGATGATGCACGATTTTGTGCATGGCATCTTATACGACATGAAGATTCCTAGCCTTTGATGGTTTTTAAGGCTCTTCCTCCTTGCACCTCCATGTTGTAGCATCATTATATGTCTTGCTCCTACATGAACTCATCTTTGCCATGGGTGAGGTGCAAAAATATCTAGCACATCATACCAAAAGGAATTGTAGGTAGGACAAGGATGACTAGTGACATCAAGGATGGCTCTAGTTTATATGATAGATGTCAATTGGTGTAGCAACTGCAAATTTGGGACCATCAAATACTGAAAACGGGGAATGGGTGACTGTGGAAGACTTGACCACATTAGAACATTCAAACCCAGGATTGCCAAAATTCCAAACTACTAAGCTCCGGAGGAACCATGAATCTCTAGAACAGCATGGCCATCAGGGTTTCTAAAGAGTACAAAAATTGCAAGACATCAAACTATAGGACACCAGAGTTTGATACCTTTTGCATTGAATTCTACACACCTTTAGCATGTGACACTTCTTAGGTTTTATCATACTAGATAGAAGATAGAAATGACTGTGGTGTCTTTTTATCCCCAAGTACTTGTTGCCTCAAAAGGATTATCACTACCATATTTTTCCTTAGATTGAAACGGTTCCATTTGCAATCAATTGCTCTCATTGAATCTTGAGTATAGTGTCATTTAGAAGGGGAGAATGTTAGAGAGTTATGCAAAGAGGCTATCATTCTGTTTGTACAGGACAAGCATTCTATCCAAACATGATACTTAGCTTGAGATTATCTTAAGAGTTCATGCACATGTGTTAGAGCTATTTTGCATGATGGTCACATTACACACTAGAAAGATTGAAAGGACCTCTATTTGGATAACAAGGGGATAGAAGTATGGGCAGTCACACTTATGTAGAACCTCTCACGTTTCCTTGTTAGAATAATGGTATAGAGTTTCAAAAATGAGGGGGCTTCCAAAAAGAAGAGCTATTCATACTACCTAAATGGTATCTCAAGGGCCCTATGTCTATTGATATATTTAGTAGCGATGTGTGTGAATGCACTAGGACTGTCAGGGGCACTTTTTTCCCACTTTATGAGGTTTTTTCGCGGCTTGTATGTACGCCTATTGCCCTAATGGGTTACTTATCTTTGTACATTCTAGTGGTAATAGATTCAGTATTATGTGTTGTGCTAAAAGCTTTTTCTTCTTCCTTGGGATGTTCATATGTTTCCATAGACCTTCAACTCCAATAATTGGTATCTAAGTAGGTCATGGCTTCATCTAGGGCATTGTTGATACCGCTCCAGTCATAGTATCACAATTGCATGAAATTTTCTGAGCATACTCAAGTTGATTAGGAAATCAAAACTGCTTCACTTTGTGGCATCAAAATCAAGATCTTTGCTCGTTTTGGCCTCCAAACATAGTAACATAGTGCTTGTGTACACTATTTTTTCTTTTTGTGTCAAAGATATATACAAGTTTTGGTTCACCAATATAAGCATCTCAAAGTCTTCTATAGGTTTAGAAGAATGCAACACGATAGTTGTGTTCAACGTTTTGCGATACAATCAATTTTCTTCATTAAGGTATTTTAGTGAGTGGACATGGCTCAAAGTAGTGATGTATTTTGTATGTTGGATATTCAGGATAAGTTGGATGGTACGAGTTATCCACTATGGGCTAATATGATGCATCATATATTGGTTGCAAAAGGACTATGGAATATTGTGTAGGGTGTTGAAAAACATACTATTACACTTACAAATGCAATTGTTGAAGGTGATGCAAATGGCATTGAAGATGACAATATTCTACATGTTCTTGTTTGTGTTGTGGTTCTTGTTGCACCTACTATTGAGAAAACTCATTAGGATGGCAAAGATTCTCAAGAACATGCATTCATAGCCTTATCTATCAAACATTCCATTATTCCTCACATTTGCTCTTGCACAATAGCTAAGGTTGCTTTGGGTACACTAACCACTTTATACTAGGCAAGGAATGAGGCTCGTGTTTCTCACCTCCAAAAACAGTTGAAGAGTGAGTACATGAATGAAGGTGATTCTGTAGAGATTTTTTTGACAAAGATCAAAGATTTTAAAGAACAATTGTTTCAACACTAGCCAGTTCATTTGTGTAGACTGTTCTCAATGGTTTTCCTAATTCATATAAGAGTTTTGCTTCCACTGTGTATTTGATGATGAAAGGCAATCACAATGGTCTCTATTCTGTTGTAGGAAGGTCACTCTAGGTAGAAGAGGTCCATTAACTATCTTGTAGATCAAGCTTTCCTAGCTAGCTAGAAGGGCAAAGGTAACTGGAGCTCTTCTGCTAACACTACAAGGAATACGGGCACATAGGGACGGTTAAGGTGACACAATTTCATCACTATAAAATTGCAAAATGCATCGCAAGAAGCATCGAGCACGGACCCTCGCTTAAATGATGAGCCAAACGATATTTTTTTGACGTGTGGCACTAGGGGATGTGTGACCCTCACATAGAGCATCGCTAATGGGAGGGTTTAAAAAAGCTTAACATAAGCGACGCTAAAAAATGTCGCTTATGCGACGCCGATTCTAGTGGTTTTTATGACATGTTACCATCGCTTACATGATGGTGTGATGACGAAAAAAATTAAAACATTGGAGGCTCTTCGATCGGCATGTTCACGCATCTCATTGAAGAGCTTTCCAACATTCGCAATGGCACTGCGCTTACGAGCTGAAACAAGTATATGCAGAATTGTTGTTTTGCCTAAGCTCTATCTTATTGTCTCTCTCTGTCTTTGTTTCTTTCTTTCTATATCTTTCTCTGTTTGAATTCTCTCTCTCTCTCTCTCTCTCCTCTCTCTCTCTCTCTCTCTCTTTATTGCACGTTATTCAAGAAGCTAACCAAGCAAAAAGTATGGCTAACTATTGTAAGTACAATTTCAATTCTTTCTATATCATTTGAATTGTGATATTTTCATTAGATAGCATACTTACACTTATTGATATCCACATATACACTTGTACATGACGAAGATGCACGTTCACACATATACACATGCACATACACACACATATATACACACAGATACATGTGCACATACACTTACACAAGAAAAGATAAGGTGATGTTACAGTTACATTAATCGAAATAGATTCTCTCTTTCTCTCTCTCTCTGTGTCTTTCTTTCTCTATCTCTCTTTCATTCTCTCTAAAGTTTTCTCTCTCTACCCATATCTCTCTTTCTCTTTGCTTTCTTTCTCTGATATCCTGACACCTTTCATACTATCGACATAGTAGGGTTTCTTGTCATGTGTTAGATGGATCACTAAAGCCATATTTCCTTTGTGAGTTGGTTTGTTTGTTATCCATGGCACCATTTATTTTCTCTAGGGCTTATTGCGGTCTCTTGGCACTCTTATTAGTGGTATTTCCTTTAGTTTCACCATGTTAGTGGTAGGCAACCAAAGTGGTGTGCAAATTGTGGGAAGTAGTTCTAGAGAATCATGAAAAGGACTCTTTATGTGACTCATGGAGGCTTGCTTTAGAGAGTCCTTGGTATAGTGGTCATGCACTTTTGGGTAGTTTGTGCGAGGTGGCACATTCTGTGGGAAAGGAATCTCGTTTGAATGTGTTCATACTCATCGCATCTATAATACATGATTAGTCAAGGAGGTAAATTTCTTAGTTGAGTGGTATGATTTGCATAACCGTTCTACATGGAAGAGTATGATGGAGATGAATAAAATAGTGGGACTCGAGTTCATAGGCATGGACCTCTGGGACTTCATAGCTAGTTGTACATAGTACATGGAAGGTTGTGGCTTCACATCCCCTTCAAATAATAACACCCTCGAGGCTCATGCCCCGTTTTCCCATAAAACTAGGAGATGATCATGTTAGGGATCTGGAATCGGGAATGTGGATGCCCTTGCTAATGATGTATTGTAATCCAGAGAGTGGTCTTCACTTCCCCTTATCTAAATTCTTCAAGATCTCAGCAAAGCTGTGCAACCATGTCTTCCTTAGGATTTACAAACTTTTGTTGTTTCGAGAAGTCATCTGCCACTCTATTGAGTTGTGTTGAAGAGTCATCACAACGTCCTATGTGGGAGGTAGGTTCTTTAGAGTGTATGTGGGCTAGCGCCATACGGAAATAGAGCCATAAATGCATCATTCTAATCCTCCAAACTGCGACACTTACATATAACAGGGAAGCATCTCTCATGGTGTCCGGATCTTCAATTGATACTCTAAATATTGGAAAATTAATGTTGATGAAAGACAACAGGGATGCAAGGTCTCCGTGCACCATTTCAAAATCTAGAATGGGTTACTTGGGTGGAAAGTAGTGTTGTTCTTTTTCTTTACTACCATTGGCTGAGGCCTTACTATGATTTAGAATATTACAGGTGGCGGCTCTATTGGGCATTGAAACAGAACTAAGCACGGTGTGACAAGATTGGGTTTGGGCCATAGAACATTAACATATGCTTGGTCATCAGAATCTATGAGACCCTTTAGTCCCACAAGGCATGCCAAATTCGTAAGGCTTGGGCCATAATTGTATGTCATCGATATTGTTTTGCGAGTTTCTTGCATACTTGGCCTAAAGGGTCAATGCATATTAATCGGAATGGTAATCATGGTTATCACCAAGAACAACTAGACCATCTAGTTCTAGAACAAAATATTACCAAAAAAAGGGTTGCATTTTAACATTGCAGTTTCATTGCCTAATGGAGAGCTTGTCATTCAAGTCAATAAGAAACGAGAAATTAACTTGTTTGAAACCAAACTTCTCCTCATAAAAGACAAATGAATGCCTTGAGCATAGATGTTTTTATCAAATACAAATACAGAGCGCTGGGTCTCATAGTATAAAGGAAGGCCAATAAGACACTAGCATCTCGGGCTTCTTGAAGAGCTATTGCACACCTTTGTTCCATGATCTATAGGGTAGTAGGATATTCTTCATAAAGAGAGGATATCATAGTGATGACTTTTACACCCCAATTTGCAAAGAAGAGACAAAAAATATGAGCCGATAAGAACTGCATTAAAATAGGACTTATTGAGAGAAAACAATACAAAAGCATGCTAGCACCAATACTCAACGTGGTAGCTTGATGATTTTCCTACAAACTTCTGAATGAATTTTATAGACATGAACCCAAGAGGTAGAAAAATGACCACTATCGATTGAAGAGTAAGGATATTCTTGTAACAGGAAGCCCATCTCACTATTAGGCAAGCTGTTGGGATACTCCTTGGGAGGAAAGGGTTGGTAGAAGCATCATGTCCGATCACACCACACACTCATCACCTCAACAATCATCTCTTTTACCAATAATCTGTATCATAACCCTCCTTGTTGGTCCCCAAACTCTTAGTGGTTCCTTGAAGGAACACTTGTACTCTGCTTGTACATCAAGATAAAAGTGTTACCCTCTTTAGCACTAGACTTTCACCCTTGAATACGCTTATCCAATTCTTCAAGTAGACTCGACTTTCTCTCCTTTGTCTAGCCTCAGCTTCTATGCACATAAGTGTCTCAACTGCACCTTCTTCTCTCTAAGAATCTTCTACTCCACGATAATATTGTATGCTAATGTCTTCCTATCCACACACTATGACACTCAACTTACTTCTATCTTCCTCTATTAAAAATGCGAGCTTTGTATAAGGATCCACACAATTATCTTTCAAATGATGCTTGCTACCTTGCCTATCATCTTCCATGTTATAATATCTTCCTGAAACTCTGCAATATGAAACCCACTATGATATTGCATCTACTTTCTGAGTCTCACCTCTCATCTTCTACCCTGAGCTCACTCTCTAAAGTCCACTCTCTCTTGATATCTTCATCTATTCACTGCCTCTATGATGATCATGATGATGCACGATTTTGTGCATGGCATCTTATACGACATGAAGATTCCTAGCCTTTGATGGTTTTTAAGGCTCTTCCTCCTTGCACCTCCATGTTGTCGCATCATTATATGTCCTTCTCCTACATGAACTCATCTTTGCCATGGGTGAGGTGCAACAATATCTAGCACATCATACCAAAAGGAATTGTAGGCAAGACAAGGATGACAAAATGGGGAATGGGTGACTATGGAAGACTAGACCACATTAGAACATTCAAACCCAGGATTGCCAAAATGCCCAACTACTAAGCTTGGGAGGAACCATGAATCTCTAGAATAGCATGGCCATCAGGGTTTCTAAAGAGTACGAAAATTGCAACACATCAAACTATAGGACACCAGAGTTTGATACCTTTTGCATTGAATTCTACACACCTTTAGCATGTGACACTTCTTAGGTTTTATCATACTAGATAGAAGATAGAAATGACTGTGGTGTCTTTTTATCCCCAAGTACTTGTTGCCTCAAAAGGATTATCACTACCATATTTTTCCTTAGATTGAAACGGTTTCATTTGCAATCAATTTCTCTCATTGAATCTTGAGTATAGTATCATTTAGAAGGGGAGAATGTTAGAGAGTTATGCAAAGAGGTTATCATTCTGTTTGTGCGGGACAAGCATTCTATCCAAACATGATACTTAGCTCGAGATTATCTTAAGAGTTCATGCACATGTGTTAGAGCTATTTTGCATGATGGTCACATAACACACTATAAACATTGAAAGGAACTCTATTTGGATAACAAGGGGATAGAAGTATGGACAGTCACACTTATGTAGAACCTCTCACGTTTCCTTGTTAGAATAATGGTATAGAGTTTCAAAAATGAGGGGGCTTCCAAAAAGAAGAGCTATTTATACTACCTAAATGGTATCTCAAGGGCCCTATGTCTGTTGATATATTTAGTAGCAACGTGTGTGAATGCACTAGGACTGTCAGGGGCACTTTTTTCCCACTTTATGAGGTTTTTCCGTGGCTTGTATGTATGCCTATTGCCCTAATGGGTTACTTATCTTTGTACATTCTAGTGGTAATAGATTCAGTATTATGTGTTGTGCTTAAAGCTTTTTCTTCTTCCTTGGGATGTTCATATGTTTCCATAGACCTTCAACTCCAATAATTGGTATCTGACTAGGTAATGGCTTCATCTAGGGCATTGTTGATACCCCTCCGGTCATAGTATCACAATTGCATGAAATTTTCTGAGCATAGTCAAGTTGATTAGGAGATCAAAACTGCTTCACTTTGTGGCATCAAAATCAAGATCTTTGCTCGTTTTGGCCTCCAAACACAGTATCATAGTGCTTGTGTACACTATTTTTTCTTTTTGTGTCAAAGATATATACAAGTTTTGGTTCACCAATATAAGCATCTCAAAGTCTTCTATAGGTTTAGCAGAATGCAACACGATAGTTGTGTTCAACATTTTGCGATACAATCAATTTTCTTCATTAAGGTATTTTAGTGAGTGGACATGGCTCAAAGTAGTGATGTATTTCGTATGTTGGCTATTCAGGATAAGTTGGATGGTACGAGTTATCCATTATTGGCTAATATGATGCATCATGTATTGGTTGCAAAAGTACTATGGAATATTGTGTAGGGTGTTGAGAAACTTCCTATTACACTTACAAATGCAATTGTTGACGGTGATGCAAATGGCATTGAGGATGATGATATTCTACATGTTCTTGTTTGTGTTGTGGTTCTTGTTGCACCTACTATTGAGAAAACTCATTAGGATGGCAAAGATTCTCAAAAACATGCATTCATAGCCTTATCTATCAAACATTCCATTATTCCTCACATTTGCTCTTGCACAATAGCTAAGGTTGCTTTGGGTTCACTAACCACTTTATACTAGGCAAGGAATGAGGCTCGTGTTTCTTACCTCTGAAAACAGTTGGAGAGTGAGTACATGAATGAAGGTGATTCTGTAGAGATTTTTTTGACAAAGATCAAAGATTTTAAGGAACAATTGTTTCTATTGATGAAGTCTTACTAGACAGTTCATTTGTGTAGACTGTTCTCAATGCATTTCCTAATTCATATAAGAGTTTTGCTTCCACTGTGTATTTGATGATGAAAGGCAATCACAATGGTCTCTATTCTGTTGTAGGAAGGTCACTCTAGGTAGAAGAGGTCCATTAACTATGTTGTAGATCAAACTTTCCTGGCTAGCTAGAAGGGCAAAGGTAAATGGAGCTCTTCTGCTAACACTACAAGGAATACGGACACATAGGGACGGTTAAGGTGACACAATTTCATCACTATAAAATTGCAAAATGCATCGCAAGAAGCATCGAGCACAGACCCTTGATTAAATGATGAGCCAAACAACGTTTTTTTATGTGTGGCACGAGGGGATGTGTGATCCTCGCATAGAGCATCGCTAATGCGAGGGTTTAAGAAAGCTTCACATAAGCGACCCTAAAAAACGTCGCTTATGCGACGCCCATTCTAGTGGTTTTTATGACATGTTACCATCGCTTACATGATGGTCTGTTGACGAAAAAAATTAAAACATTGGAGGCTCTTCGATCGGCATGTTCACGCATCTCATTGAAGAGCTCTCCAACATTTGCAATGGCACTGCACTTACGAGCTGAAACAAGTATATGCAGAATTGTTGTTTTGCCTAAGCTCTATCTTATTGTCTCTCTCTATCTCTGTTACTTTCTTTCTATGTCTTTCTCTCTTTGAATTCTCTCTCTCTCTCTCTCTCTCTCTTTCTCTCTGTTTCTCTCTCTCTTTTGCTCTCTCTCTCTCTCTCTCTCTTCTCTCTCTCTTTATTGCACATTATTCAAGAAGCTAACCAAGCAAAAAGTATGGCTAACTATTGTAAGTACAATTTCAATTTTTTTTATATTATTTGAATTTGATATTTTCATTAGATAGCCTACTTACACTTATTGATATGCACATATACACTTATACATGACGAAGATGCACGTTCACACATATACACATATGCACATACACACACATATATACACAGAGATACATGTGCACATACACTTACACATACACACACATACACATGCATATGCACAAACTTTTCTAGAACCACATAAAAAGACTTGCATGCATGCATTATTGCATATATATATATATATATATATATATATATATATATATATATATATATATATATATATATATATATATATATATATATATATATATATATACACATATTAACATATACTTAAATACATGTACATGCACGTCCACATGCATGCACTCCACATGCATCCACATTCACATGCATGCACATGGATGCAAAATAAAAATGCATCCACATGCACATGCATGTTTCATACATATACACATGCATATACATACATTTGTATATGTTTATAGACATACACATACATATGCACATATGTATATATACACACACATACACATATATACACATATATATATGCACATATGTACACACACACACACATGCACACACACATGCACATACATACATATACACATATAAATGCACATACACACATATACACATACAGTTACACATATACATTCACATACATATACACACACATACACCTGCACATGCACATACTCATATACACACATATACACTTACACATGCACATGCACATACATACATATACACACACATACACATGCACATGCACATAATCATATACACACATACACTTACACATGCACATGCACATACATACATATACACACACATACACATGCACATACACATACATACACATATACAACTACACATGCACATGCACATACATGCATATACACATATACATATGTACATACATTCATATACACACATATATTACACACATATACATGCACATACGTACACACATATGATTAAAGTACTAAAACACATGCTTAATATAAACAATAGTAACAATCAATAGAACAAAACTTTTCATTAGTTAATACCATACACACAATTCAAAACATAACGGAAATGAAAAATATATACATAATATATATATATATATATATATATATATATATATATATATATATATATATATATATATATATATATATATATATATATATATATATATATATATATATATATATATATATATATAATCCAATGTCATAATCAAGAATCCTAATCATCATGATCATCCTCATCCTCATCATCATGATCACCCTATGAGGATCGAGATCCTCCCTCCTGTGTCTATCTCTCCACCTCATCCATATCTACTCTCCATAACACTCTTGTATTACATATAACAAACATAAATAAGTAAAACAGTTAAAAAATTCATAAAAATAGAATAATTATATAAAATTTAATAATACTCACAAAGGCATGGAGACGATCTCGCATATACTCGCTCAAATGCCGATATCCAAAATGTGTAACATACTCGATGTCGTGTTTCCTAGGATATTGACCATAATCATTTCGCTGCATTGAAACAAATAAAAAAGATTAGTTTATTGCATTTTAACTAAAATAAAAAATATACTCACAATAACACATCTACTTACAAATGTAGCTACAAAACCATGATGGCCCATTTGGCCTAGGTGCGATGTGTGGCCCGACTCAACTCTCTTCTTTGCAACAGCCTATTTATTTAAGAAAAAAAAATACATAAATTAAATTTATAAATTACTAAAATAATAATATGAAAATTATAAATATAAACTATTAATTTGTATACCTTCTGCTGAGGAAATGACTCCTGAAGACATAGTTGTCTATGAAAAAATTGCCATGTCTCAGGTTGTATGTTAGGTCGCCTCTTATTTTTTTCCACCTTACAATATCTCCTGTTAATGTAATCTCAAACAGAAAAAATATCAAAATACATACGCACATATACACACACATACACATACCCACATACACATATACATGCAAACATATACACATACATATATGCATACATATACACATATACATACATATAACATAAACACACATATCCACATATATACGTACACACACATGCATGCATATACACTCATTCATACAAAATACATGCATTTATCCCACAATAATGTGTATTTATGTATATGTGAATATGTGTGTATGTGTATATGTGAATATGTGTGTATGTGTAAATATATATATGTGAATGTTTAGGTATGTAAATTATCAGATTACTAATATAAAATACCATTATTTGTAGATTCTGATCAATTAGATGGAGCTCCACCACCATCTCCTCATCGTGCAACAACTATAAACTATAAGTATATCAAACATTTAATTTTAAATATATTTGATGGATACATAACTTATATATTTTTTTGTTTCTTATTATAATCAGATTTTGATCAATCAAAGTGCACTCCATCACCTCCTACCCATGCAACGACTTCACACGTGTCCTCCGATAGGAATTATGATGAATTTTACTATCAAGAGCATATTATATGTTTGTGTAACTTTTGTTATGGCACGTATAGAATACCACAATTGGAATGTATTGAACATGAGGCAGAGTATGGTACTTTTGAGCATACATCATCACCTTGTCAACGTGATAATGCTTGGGTATGTATTTTTATATAAATTATAGTCGTTTTTTTATTTAAAAACCATATACAAAATCAAATTACTATTGATATACAGGAATACTTGCTCGATGATGATGATGATGATAATTTTTCTCATAATGGTAATATACCTCGTACACGTCATGGACTTGTTGTTCATCAATTACAAGCAGAGGTTCCAAGAAATCCTCTAGCTCCTTGTTTAGAGACTGAAATGGGTGGAGATTATCCATTGACAGCTTGTGATCGTTCTCTAGTACAAACATATGATAGAAGAAGATATGGAGGATGGAATAGAGGACCAATTCCTTTGGATGGAGAGGTTTTCATTTTTTGGGGTAATCGCTATATGATTGCTCCATCCACTATTACTAATGTTGGTTGTGGTCTCTTTATTATAGAGGATTTATCTCTTATGTCATTTTGTGGTCCTTTATATGGATGGGGAGATTGGCATTGATTTTCACGTTATGTTCAAAGCATGAGTTGTTATGGAATATGCTTGAATGTAGCATCCCTTACTACTAGAAGGATTTTACATACAGAAAATGAAAGATTATATATTCATGGAAGACCTTACACGCATGGAGATATAGCAGGTTTAATAAATAGTAGTCCAGGGTTACACAATAGTTCAAGGACTAATTGCACATTTGAGGAGCTTGAAAATAGTCATGAATCACCATACATGAGTAGAGATGTATGAAGATACCTAGTTGTCAATGCTATTAATACATTGCATGTTGGTGTTGAACTATTAGTGAATTATGGATGGCGTAGACCTCCAAGAGCACCTTTTAGCTAGAGAGAATGAAAATTTTCTATCCATATTTAATAACTTATATATTTAATTCTATGTTTAAAGTTTACTTTTTATTCATTTATGGAATACTAATGAATTTTATTAATATGTGTAGATTCCAATGTATGATGTTGATGATATTCCTCCACACCATTCACAATTGCGAGTAAGACCTCATTTATCAGAAGCTTCTATGAGAAGGCTATGCAAAGGTGATCCTGTGGAATATGCAAGGTTGAAAGATCTATATTCAAAAGAAGATAAAATACGAGATTTGTGCGACAATGATGAAGATGATGGCATGGCAGATTTTATTCATGATTGGTATCAAAATGACAGTGAGACCATTGATATTTCTAAAAATGAGAAATATCTTCGAGAGGAATGTCTAATGCATGTATATGGAGGAAGTCGTTTGACACGACTAAGTGCGAGCTTGCTTATTCTCAATCTTCAAACTCCTTTTGGATGGAGTAATGTATCTGTTTCAGCACTATTAAGGTATAATTTTCAATTTTTTATCTATTTATATATATGTACACATATATATATATATATATATATATATATATATATATATATATATATATATATATATATATATATATATATATATATATATATATATATATATATATATATATATATGCATAAATATATATATATATAAATACATGCATACATAAACATACACATAATATACATGAATGTATACACACACATATACACACATACACATGTTATGAGAGTAAGATCAAATTATACATACCTGTATCGAATTAAGATATTTTGTTCAACTAGCCTCTAGAATTGTCCACCCAACCTTTAGAATCTTTTTGACACTTATGTTTCTCCTATTTTAGTCGACCTAATACCTGTGCTGCTACCTCTTTTGCATACAAATATTACGTATCAATTAGCTATGGAGGTATTAAGTTATGTGTAAAATGGGAGGAGCAAGTATATCTCAAAGATTTTGAAGGGTGGAAAAATAATTTTAAAGGATGGGCGGGAAAAAAGTGTCCATTCAATGCAATTTTTTATTCTTACTTTAGCTAAGGTAAGAACAAGAACTTGCATTGAATGGACACTTTTTGTCCGCCCATCCTTTAAAACTATTCATGCATCTCTCAAAATATTCGCGATAAATTTGATCCTCCCATTTTACAGATGACTTAATACCTTCATAGCTAAGTGATACTTAATATTTGTAAACAACTTAGAAAGAGAGGTAATAGATTGACTATAAAATGGGAAACCACCAGACCATTCAATGGTCTAGATATGAAAATCTACAAACCACAATATACAAAAAAACAATTAAAAACAAGATCAAATATATACAGCTACACATGCATACATACATATACATACATACACATTCATACATATATACACATACATACACACTTACGTACACATGTATACACAAATACATATACATATATGCATACACATATGCATACGTATATATACATACATCTAGAACTATAAAACACATATACATACATATGTACATATACACATACACATATGTATACGCATGCACATGCATATACACATCCACATACACATATAGATATATAAAATTGTATGCATATATATATATATATATATATATATATATATATATATATATATATATATATATATATATATATATATATATATATATATGTGTGTGTGTGTGTGTGTGGGAATATTTATTTATTTACTTTTTTTAATATATCTTTTTTTGATGAACTTGCAGGTTATTATTTGAGAAGCTTTTACCAAGTCAAAATATTATTCCCACGTCACATGATGAAATGAAGAAGATAATCAACACTCTTGGTATAGATTATCAAGGTGTACATGCATATCCTAATGATTATATTTTATATAGAGGTGAATATGCAGACTCTTTGACATGTCTCAAATGTCAATCTCCTCGATATAAGGATGAAGAAAGAAAAATCCCAAAAAAGGTATTGAGACATTTTCCATTGGCTCTATGGATTAGACATATGTTTAAAAGCCCCAAATTATCAAAGCTTTTGACATGGGGACATGATCATAAATCCATTTTATCAAGCATTTCTTTAGACACTTCTACTTTATTTGGAAAACCCAAAAACGAAGGTGGATTCAAAGAATTATAAGTCTACATAGCTTCAAATGGAGTCAATTTTTTAGATGCATGCCATGTCAACCAAGGGTAAATATTCACTCCAATTATCTTGCTTTTCATTCACATACATACACAACATATCTTCATATACCCTGTTAACCCTCTCAGTTTCTCCATCAGTTTGTGATTGGAAAGCTCTACTCATATGAAGTTGTGTTCCAATCGATTCAAATGTTGCTCTCCAAAAGTTTGACATAAATCTAGAATCTCTTTCAAAAATTATTCTTTTAGGCATTCCATGCAATCGAAAAACTTCTTTTACAAAGATTCTTGAAACATTCAATGCAGTATCAATCTTTTTCATAGGAAAGAAATATTCCATCTTGGTAAGTCGATCGATTACAAGAAATATGGTATCATGCTTACTTTTGGTCCTTGGTAGCTTAGTGATAAAGTCCATAGAAATAGACTCCCACTTCTGATTCGGAACATCCAAAGGTTGAAGCATTCCAGGCATCCTCTTAAAATCAGATTTCACCTGTTGGCACTTCAAACATTCGCCTACATATTTTCTAATATCGTGCTTCATACATGGCCAAAAGTAAGAATATTGTGTTTTAGCGTAGGTCCTTGAGTAACCTGGATGTGCAGAAAAAGGTGCATCATGACAATCATGCAATATTTAAACTTTTAATGGAGATTTAGAAGATATGCATAGCGGATTGTTACAGTACAATGTTCCATTTTGCAAATGAAATTTTTCCTCATGTATCAATCCCTTGTTTGCATTCAAAGAATTCAAAATAGGTGCATAAAAAGGATCCTATTTTATCTCTTCTTCAATTTGATTGAGAAAATCAGAATTTATTATAGAAACAAGATTACACAAAGGTCTCCGACTCAATGCATCAGCAACCTTATTTTCCTTACTAGCAAGATACTTAATGTCAAAATCATACTCACTTAATAATTCAATCCAACGCTTTTGCCTGTTGTTAAGCAATGGTTGTGTGAAGATGTTTTTCAGACTTTGATGATCTGATTTCAATTCAAATTTAACCCCTAACAACAGATGTCTCCAATGCTTAAGTGCATGCACAATGGCAAGCATTTCTAAATCATGTGCAGGATAGTTAAGTTCATGTTTTTTTTTATTTTCTAGACTCATATGCAACCACCCTACAATCCTCTGAAAGAACACATCCTATCTGACTACCACTTGCATCACATGCAACCACAAAAGGCTTTCCCATTTTTGGTATTTTCAAAACACAATTTTCAATGACTTTTTGTTTCACTGTTTCAAATGATTTTTGACACGCGTGACTCCATGCAAATCCTACATTCTTTTTAGTCAATTATGTGAGGGGAGTAGCTATCTTAGAGAAATCCTTAATATGTGCTCTTTCATATTGTACCAACCCAAGAAAACTTCGAACATCTCTTACAGTCTTAGGAATCGTCCAATCATCTATTGTTTTTACCTGATCTTCATTTATAAGGATTCCTTCTTTTGATATTACTCTTCCTAGATACACAAGTTTATCCTTAGCAAAGAAACACTAAATCTTTTTTCCATACAATTTGTGGTCCTAAGATTTTGCAAAGTCTTCTTGAGATGTACCTCATGCTCATAATCATCTTTAGAGTATACAAATATATCATCAAGAAATAGTAAGATGATTTCATCTAGGTAATCATGAAAAATATTATTCATCAAGCACATAAATGTGGCAAGATCATTTGTTAATCCAAAAGGTAGAACCATGAACTCATAGTGACCACATCGTGTTCCAAAAGCTGTCTTCGGAATATCCTTTGTTTTGATCCTGATTTGGTGATATCCCGATCTTAAGTCAACCTTAGAGAATACAATCGCTCCACTTAATTGACCTAATAAGTCACCTATGTGAGGGAGTGGATACTTATTCTTAAGTGTTCTTTTATTCAATCCCCTATAGTCAATGCATAATCTATAAGAGCCATCTTTCTTTTTTTGAAATAAAATAGGTGAACCCCAAGGTGATACACTCGGTCTTATCAAGCCTTTTCTTTAGAAGATCATCTAATTGAATCTTAAGCTCATTTAATTCATCAATGTTAAATCTATAGGGTGCTCTCGAATATGGTTCACTCCCTAGATATAGGTCAATGGCATGGTCAATCTACCTAGGTGGAGGTACAATGTGTATTGTTTCAAAAGATTTTCTACATAATTCAAAACACTTTGCTCATTATCTTCTTCATGCATGTTGTTAACATACACTATAAATGTTCTACAACCCTCACGTATACTGTTAATTATCTGCATAGCAGAAATAAGGATAGGTTTAGGATTATAGGCATCACCTACAATATGAATAGATTCATCATCTAGCTTTAAAGTGACCGTTCTTTGTTCACAATTAATCATCGTAGAATTTTTAACTAACTAATCGATTCCTATGATTGCATCACTCTGTTTCATCTTAATTACATGGAAACTTCCAAAAAAGAACCTATAAGAAAGAGTAAATTCAAGGTAAGAATCAATGGTAAGAATAGCTTTGCACAATAGCTTCTTCACGAAGCCTCTACCTCTTGACCACCCCCGAGCTATCACAATCACATTCACACTTGCACTCTCACTCTCACTCTCACTCTCACTCTCACTCTCACTCTCACTCGCACTCTTAGATTTCTTGGCGTCCCCTGTGTTGAGGTGCAGGTCTCCCTCTATTAGAGTTTGATCGTTGCCCTCCCAAAGAAGTGTGTGATCCACAAAATTTAGAAAAAGTTGACTTTCTCCAAAACTTTTGCAAAAAGCCATGCGATCGTAGTGTGCTTTCTTTCTTTAGCGTACCTATCAAAAAGAGGAAAAAACACCAAAAAGACGTATCCGAAATATCCATAATTAGACATGGTGACACGTGAACATCAGAATCATGGATTCGGATACAAATAGATAAACCCCTTTCTTTAAGTGTTGGAAAAGAGCATTTTTCAAAGCCTTGTAACTCAAAAACGATGAGGAATTAGTGTAAGCTTGTGAGAGACACTTTTATTCAATTTTGCAATCTGCACAATAATGTTAGAGACGTCCGAGGTCCAACTACAGCTCCAAATGCCACCTTTGAGC